>KZ857216.1:0-468853 GCA_003351005.1 Cystobasidiaceae sp. HBUAS51001 | reverse complement strand
GAAATAATTCACCCAACATCTCGAGCTGTTGGTCAATCATTGTGTTTTGGGCTTCAATGGACCTGGAACTGGCCAGGGGTGCAGCCGCCGTGAGTGATCTGGCGGATAACATTTGCTGCGGAGCAGGCGTGGGAGAGTCACTTCTGCTTGTCGGAGGGCTTTTCGAGTGGGCCAGCGCCTTGGCTGGTCCCGGCGAATTCTGTTGCTCTTTGAAGTCGCTCATCAGGTTCACGGTAAAAGTGGGTGAGATCGATGGGATTTTGAAGAGTGGGGATTGCATGTGATAGGATAACCTTGCTAGAGCCGTCTTTGGGGCGCTGCTATCAATGTTTCGAGAGGATCGTTTTGAGGAGCTGGTAAGCTTGAGGGGTGAGACACGATTGCTCATCGATTGCCAGGCTGCTGACGATAGCCTCTTGGTTGATGCTGCACTTGGCGACACACCTGCTGCCATTCTATGGGCAGTGCCGCTGGCGGGACTGATGAGTGAGGGTGAGTCGATAAGACCCGAAGGAGGAGGCATGTCTGCAGCTGGTGCCAGCAGCTGCAGCAGGACTAGCTGTAGCAGCAGCGCTATAAGCAAAGCGTACAGCGGTAGGTCCTGGTGAGAACAAGATCAAACGGCACGACCGACGAGGTGCTCGTCGGTTCCATCGTCCAGCTGCAGTCGAGCAGCATTCACAAAGGCAAAGCGGAAAGGCTTTCAGCCGGAGAGGCCACCAAAGGTCGGCAGAGTACCTCTCGGTTGCGTAGCTGCTCAAGTTCGAGGCTCTCGTGATTCTAGGCGCTCATATCACGTTTGGACCCGCACTTGATGCGGTAGGCGGACTCTCAGGCCGATAAGTGGCACTCGAGGAAAGTTTCTGTAGCGGAGAGCACTGGGAGCGTTAGCAGACCAGCATGGCATGCAATTCTTCCGTAGGGCACTTTAAGACATAGTAATGATCAGCGTTATTGTTGCTCGTCCCACTGCGACAGAGTCTTGTCCTGACGTTATGCGGTGGCTCACCTCTGCGCCAATCTTGACCAACGCTCCTCCGGCTGGCACGCCTCATCCCGATATTGAGCAAGCCGAATGCCCCACTCGCTTCGTGATGGGCGACCAGCGCTCGACCGCGGACACTCGCGGGGCTGACCGTCCGCCCTCGAAACAGATCCTGTGAGCCATTCTGGGTCGGCCTTTTGAGCCTTCGCGGTCACAGCACTAGCGCGCACGGCGACTGCTTGCTGAGAGAAGCCTTGTCTTCGTATCGGCTAGCAATCGCTTTCAGGACTTTGTCAAGGATCCATTGCTGTCCGGCGCCCATGTCAGGCGAAAGGCAACAGCTGGAGCCATCGGGCCCCCCGGCGAGGCCAACTTGCGGTCACTATATTGGCGCGTGAGCCAGGCTAGTTCCACATTGTGGCTTTGATACTGCCGTCTGATCCCTTGCATGTGACAGGTCTACCTCAATATCCTATCACCTTCTCCCACCGTCTGGCCGGATGCGTTGGCCAGACTTCGGCGGCAATGGGTAGACCTGCACGACTACCTCCGCGCGCCGGATGGCAAGTGGGTCGAAGGCGCAGGTCCTGCGTCCGGTGTCATCGCGAATGCAGCCAGTCCGTCTGCATCACCGTTTGACCCGCTCGGCAACGAACAAGGCGTGAGTGGCCTCGGCGCCACATGCTGTGGATGGCAGCCTCCCTGATGTCAGTATCGGGTGTCACAGAACCCATGGCCTGCTTGGTACGAGGATCTCGAGCTACGTCGAGTGATACGTCAGGACGTGGAGCGCACGTGAGTCTTTGCATCACAAGTGATAACACACAGCTGACGGCACTTGTCTTCAGCTTCCCCGACAATCCGTATTTCCGTCTACCGCACGTCAAAAATACATTGACAAATGTGAGCTATTGGCTCGCGCACAGCAGGAGAAGGCTCTGACGCCAGGAGCGCCTGCCCAGATCCTATTCTGTTTCGCTAAATTGCACGTAGACGTCAGCTATCGTCAAGGCATGCACGAGATCCTCGCCATCATCTTGTGGTGCACCGATATGGACTCTCTCGAAGGCTTCTACGACCCATCTGATAGATCTTCGCTCGCCTGTCTGGTTCTCTCGCGAGCTCACGTGGAGCACGATACATATGTCATCTTCAACGTACTCATGACGAATATGCTCAGCTGGTATGATCCAACTCAATCTGTACCAGCATACCTTGGCTCGTATCCCGGCTATCAGAATGCATCAAATGCGCCAATGGTACAGCCTGTGGTAGCCAAGTGCGCCAGGATACATGATCTTCTCAAGAAGGTGGATTTCGAGCTCTGGAAACGGATGGAAGAGCTAAAGATCGAGCCTCAGATTTATGGTATACGCTGGCTCAGATTGCTGTTCTCTCGCGAGTTCCCAATCGCACAGTCGTACGTATCGATGTGTGCGCTAGGCTTGTGCAAAGTTAACACTCTTCCTGACTGCAAGTCTGCAGCTATGGGACGCCTTATTGGCGGATGACATACATCCCCTGCTACACACCGTAGACTATATCTGCCTAGCCATGCTGCTCCGAATACGGGAGAGCCTTCTGGATGCGGATTGTCAGTCCAGGCCGCTAGGAACATGAGAAAGCCATTCACTGACCATACATATTAGACTCCTCTTTCCTTCACGGTTTATTGCGCTATCCGACCCCTTCGGACGGCAATCCTCGAGTACTTCTTCTGGTACAACAAGCCTCATATTTGTGCGACAACCCTACAAATTTTGGTGGTGCCTATGTCAGGCGTCAGAACCAGCAGAGTGGCGCCGAGGCTGGTGTCAAGACAGGCAGCCGTGCTGAAGAAGCGATGTACGAAAGACGTGCTGCGACTCCGCTCACGCCAGGAGCTTCTAATCGTCAACCGGGTACACCGTCAGCTGCACTTCTTGACCAGGGACGATCCATTGCCGAAGGCTTGTACGGACGTGCAGAAGCACTTGGAATCAACAAAGCAGTATTTACCGCTCTGGGAGATCTCCGAGTGAGCCTTCTCGCTTCGAAAACTGACTACCAAGGTGTAGCTCAAAACTATCCTTGCAGAAAAGCGTCCAGGCATACCAGGCACCGCAGCCTGCGTCTACATTATCTGAAATCCCTTCAAAGGCTCCATGGCAATCGGAACATGCGCAAAATAATGTAGCAGAGCTAAAGCGTCTCCGTGCAGAGAACGTTACGTTAGGCAAAACTCTTGCGGCCAGCTTGGAAATCCTCAAAGCTGAATCAACCAGGGTGTCCGGTGGCACTAGCGCGCCGTCTCAAGCGACCCAAGCGTCGCTTCAAGCTATCGAACGTGTTAAGGACGTGCTCTTGGGCAAGACCACGTCCCCTTCCCGCTCTACCGATCACAAGGGTAACGAGCAGTCGCCTGCTGTGCTGACTTCGTCCTCATTCTCGCCATCACGAGAGTCAATATCAGTTAATGGTCCTGTACCATCTCTCATGGATGACACATCACCGTCCATGGCGACTGCCGAATTTGCTTCCGAGTACAAATCGTCCTTCATCTATCCGACTGCTCCGCCACGAAGTACGACAGCTCGAGCCTCAGTGACCCAAATGCAACCGGCGCCGCCAGTCAGCGATAGTGCCACGCAGCCTCGAGCCCCGGCACCGGTCCACAGTCATAGACGAACCATCTCAAATTCAGCTGATCTAGAGGACACATTCCCCGACTTCAATGACTGGGCGCGCACTCTCCCAGTCGCACAGCAATCTGCTGTCAAGTCAGTGGCATCGTCTGGAATGCCAGATGCGCCCAGGTCTGCCCACGTTGCAGACGCCTCGCGATCCCCGCTTGTTGGAAATGGAGATCACTCCGACTACTCCTATGTTACGGACAATAGATACCGAAATCCCCCTAGACGACCACAACAGGCGAGTGATCCATTAGGTGTGCTCTTCTGAAACTCGTCCTACCATGTAGCATAAATCGAAGGTCTGACCTGGAAATCTCAAAGAGCCTGCTTTCTCGCGTCTCGACACCACTGGACTCAGCTGTCACCTACTGCACTGATAGGAGACGTTTCGGTTCGCCAAACAACGACTACGTCTATCATGGGAAAGAGCTCTTATTTGGCTGCTCATGTTCAAGATCCGAACGGGCCGCCACCGCGCGGTAATCATCCCCTATCGCCACCATTCAAGGCAAAGATACCTTTCATGCAGTGGTTGCTCTTTCAAGGCGTACCGACGGTTGATAAAGTCCGCCTCAAGAGCAGAGGTTGGCTTTCACCGTATCATATCACACGACATTGACGACACACACACGACAAGCATGGCTGGCAACAGGCTTTGTCAAGAGCTGCTCAATTGCATTTTCGAGCACGTTATACGACCCGTAGCCGGCGGTGCCGACAATGCTACATCACAATATCAAATCCTGCATCAGCAGCAGCAACAGCAAGATGTGCAACAGCAGCGAAGTGAAGCCCCATCCAAGCGAGTGCGCTCAGCTTCCGCTCAGAACACCACCAGTGCTAGTCACGGATCCTCGCGTCGGACATGTTCTGCCCAAGGCACTTTATGCTCTGCTGCTCGTGTGAGCAAGAGCTGGAACTCTGCTGCTACTAAGCTTCTGTATTATGATCCTGGAAGCGCTATCTCACGATATGAAGGACTCTACCTACCACACCTTCTAGCTTCACTGCGCAAAGACACCTATCTAAGAGATTGCGTACGAGCTTTCACAATCACTGCATCTCTAGAAGCGGGGCTCTGGGTCTCAGACTATGCTCGCGAGGGTGACCTGTTCTGCGAGCTCGTCGAACTCTGCCCGCGAATCAAAGGTCAGTCAGCCGCAATGCAGTAGCAGTGTATTGGCTTAAAAATGATCCATCATTCACAGCTCTGACCGTACCGTCCTTCGAGGTCAGCTGCCGCAACAGAATCTTGAATGCCTTGACAAGTGAGTCCCAAAAAGGTCTCCATCGGACCTCTCCGAGTATGAAGAGTGCGCTGCTGACATCGGCATGCCTGCTCAGATTGCCGTTCAATGGAATCATTCGACATCCGAGTGTACCTCGAGTCGTCCAGGCGTGATCCTCGCTTTGCAAAGCTAATTCCGTAAGTGTCCCTGTCATTGCCTTGCAATGCGCAGGGCTGATGATAGACAGCAGATACGATTCCTGGAAACTAGAGCTGGTCGCTGAGCTCGTGGCAAGCTGGCCAAAGCTGCAGCAAGTGACTGTGCGGCACATGTAAGGCTTACGACTACATACATAGGGAACGAAACTAAAACTGTGTGGCTTCTCAGACCGGACAATAGCTATCACTTGATCCCCGACATTGTGATGAAGCCACCCAAGAACACTCCTTACACTTTGATGCCGCATGCCGCCCGACTGACGACCCTTTCATTACGCGAAACGTTCATTGACGATCAAGGGCTTTTCCACCTCATGCAAAATTCCGCCCTCACCCGTCTCTGCCTAATGAGCTGCCAAGGTATTACAAGCAGTGGAATTACAAGGCAGGGCATGCTGGATGCCATCAAGCAAGCAGCCCCCACACTCGAGCATCTCACCGTTATGACCCCTTGGCTGCCCAGCTCTGCTCGACCCGGCGAACCCGACTTTGTCATCGATCGTGCGCTTCGATATACTCACAAGCTCAAGACGCTCTGTGTTGCGGGCTACGACGTCACGAATGCTTTCCTGCGGATACTGCCACATCCAGAACTGCTCGAAGAATTGGACATTATGGACTTTGAGCTCGTCACACCACAAGTCATATTCGAAGTCGCCAATAGCACTTTCCCAACTTTGAACGCACCAATGGCAGCAACGCCTGCGAAACTGCGACGATTTTCACGCTTGTCAAAGCTTGCGGTGTGGCAGCGTAACGCTGGAGTAGGCAGAGCCAGAGTCAGCAATGGCTGGTTCCGCAGCGCTTTCACAAGAGCAGATATGCCTGCGACCGTGGCTCTGCAAAAGGCTGGCATCAAGCTTGCTACCGGATGGGAAAGCAGATTGATCTCGGGTAGCCCGATAGGTCAGTCGCTCCCGTGCTATGCTCCGCCAGACGAATGCTGACTTGTGCCTTGATGCATTCGAACAGAGCACCACGAGCCTCATCTAACTGCGGCGGCCTTTGAAGAGCTTGACCGACTATCGCCTGTCTAAGAACAACGACGCGGCGACGTCATGACCGGAGACTAATTGTACACGACGTATGACACGACAGCACACGAAACAGCTCTGAACGAAAGCTAATGAACTTAAACATCACGAAATGATCATGACGGTTTTGGCATTGATGGAACGGACGATAGAGACGATAGTGTCGAGCATAGCAATCCAGTAACACAAAAAAGTCACTCATTCGCATGTCGTAAAGCATTGTCTTTGCATGAAACGCGCATCGAGCCATTGAACCTGTAGCACATTAAGATCTACAAATGAAAAAGATATGAGGACGATGAATCTTTGTCGCCACGATACGTGCGTCCAGGAGCTGGCTCTCATAGCTTGGCCCACCAGGGTATAGTCGCCCTATATATCCGCTCGGCGATGATTGCTCGCTCCAATAGCTTTGTGGGTGCTTCGTCCACTATCAAAGCGCAGTCGGGTGGATTGGGAGTCTCCCATACGCCAGCGGGATATATGCGAATAGAAGCAAGGGTATTGGAAAAGTGCGAGTGATGACGAAAGAGCGCTAGAGGTGTCTGTATGTCGGTACACGCGAAGAGCTGGGATTGGCAGGGCAAGAGCATCGTTAGTCGAGACGTCGCCGTGCCGCGACCGGAAGTGGAGCTTGTTCCATCATTCGCGGCAGATGCATAGTGTCCACTCACCTCTAAGCTGCGCCCGACTGACGGTCGAAGCTCATAGCTGCGATGGTCGACGTAGAAGACCCGTTCTCTGTCAAGCAATGAAGAGAGAGGCCAAACCGCGTCAGTATAGTCGATCACGTGACGCAGTGTACCGCCGTCAACAGTCATGCTTGTCACTCACTTTGCAAAGTAGCCAGCATCAGGTCGCTTCTGAAGGAAGTCAC
Source organism: Cystobasidiaceae sp. HBUAS51001 (assembly GCA_003351005.1). Taxonomy (NCBI): domain Eukaryota; kingdom Fungi; phylum Basidiomycota; class Cystobasidiomycetes; order Cystobasidiales; family Cystobasidiaceae; species Cystobasidiaceae sp. HBUAS51001. Next base: position 461,838 of record KZ857216.1, on the reverse strand, counting down.
CCTTGCCATACGTCTTGCTCGCACGTTCTCTACCGCTGCCTTTGAAGATTTCTAGCTTGTTCCCACCCCACGCGGCAAAATGGTCTGGCAACGAGCCTTTTGCGTCTTTAGGAGCGCGATGAAACGTGACTGTCGAGCTCGATCCTGCACACGATGCTCCAGACTCATGCTTGACGACATAAAGTGGCCGGTCCGACTTGCGGTCCCGGATTTGGATACCGCCGCCTGCGAGGACGAGGTCGAGTATCATCCAAGGCGTCGCGTGTGTCATGTTGCTGGAGGAGCGCAGCGAACCAAGTATGCTTGGGCGTTGGCAGACTCTGCAGAGGTTGCAAAGTTCCTGAGGCAGCGGTATCTGCTACCTTCACTCCCAGATGTGCGTCGTCGTTGTCGTTGTCTTCCTGACTGTGTCACCCTGACGTAGTTGGCAGAGCGCGTCAATGCGCGCCCGTTAGTGTGCACGCAGCCAATGTCGGATGGATGCAGCAACGAGGGCAGGTCGACGTCGTTCCAGCGAGTCTGCTTGTGTCCATGAGTGTGTCGTACTGTTGGTCCAGAGCAGACACCTGCGTTGGCTGTCGTCCAGCAGACGAGCCAGCGCAATCCTGCTGTGCTGGCCTCTCCGGCTCTGATCCTGGCGCCAAGCTGAAGGAGGGCCCCTGGGGAAGGGCAACCTGAAGAACGCTATAGTGAAGCTTGAATATGATGGCGACGCTGATAGATGATGCTGACGCTGAATTCATCGTCTGCGATGTCTCCTCATTTACTATTCAGAGTCAGCTTGAACCGACCAAAAAAAAAGGTCAGCGCGAAATGGTCACGGATAGACAGCCGAATGAAAAAGTGTAAAGAGGAGATTGCGAGTCTTGTATACATCTTCAACACGAAAACAGCTACTCCTGGTCGGAATCTTCATCGCCTGAAACTTCCTTGTTCTCCCTGGCCACGCGCTCCATCAATGCATTGAGCTCGAGGTCGTCCGTCTCGGAGACTGCTTTTGGCTGCAGCGAGAAGAAAACGAATCAGCATGGCATCTTTGTACATGGCAAATTGGCAAAGACGCACCCTCAGCTTGACATTCAAATTGCCCTTCTCCTTCTTGATCGTCTTTTCAATAACGCTAATGGAGCGTTCCAATGTTTCAATTGCGCCATTCTTATCCGTCGCATTCGAGACCATGACAAACAGCGGTGGTGCGACGAGCTTTATCTTGATGGGTATTGACTCTGTGCCGACTGCTTCGCCTGCTTTGAGGGCACGTTTGATAGCATCAATGCCAGCGTAGCCAAAGCATGTCATTTCGATATCGGCACGGATCTTCACTGGCTGAGGTGTTAACCGCCGTGCGATGCTGGACCTGGCTTCGACAAGAATGTCTTCGGGAATGTTGAGGCCTTCAAAGACGGATGGGTCGCTGGAAGCGCAATTACCAGAGGAATGTCAGTGCTGCCATCTCTCTGTCATTCAAGACGAGCACCTGAGCCTCACGTGATGGACAGCTTGAAGGCGTCAAACGCATGACCGAATTTGTCATACAGCGGCCACGCAATCATCTCATTGACTTTTTCAAGATCCGTCTCTGTCTTTTCCGCAACGTGTCGCATGATCGAATGGACCGCTTTCGACTTGTTGTACTTTTCCTCGCACTTGACGACATCGTCTGCAGACACTCGTCGCTTGGACAGATCAATGTAGCCTGATGAATTGAGGTGTTGCATGCGGTAGAATTGAGCGGTCGTGAGAGTTTCAGAGCGTAAGGAAAGGGTACGAGATGGTGGTGATTTGCGCATTCATGCGAAAGGTTCCCAGTCAGCGACTGACCTGCACGCACGAGCTAGCCTGCAAGCATGAACGGTAACACCCCACCTTTCTCTTTGTCTATACGCATGACCATGACCACCTCGTTCCTGCCAACGCGGATGAGCTTTTGGATTGACCGAATTCGACGGCGCGACAGCTCAGAGAGCAGGATCATTCCCTCGACATTGTCGTACTCGAGCTGAGGGGTGGCAGCGCTATCAGTGCTGAGCTCTCGACACAAGGCAGTATATCATCGTGCTCACCAGCTTGACATAGGCGCCATTCTCCTGGATCTGCTTGACTTGCACCATCACCTGCGTGTCGGGCTCGGGATACCTGCAAGCAATAGGCAAAGTCAGCGCGAAGGCCTGCTAAACATCGACCTGGCGTGATGCGTGAACCTACTTCTCCCGGTAGAACCGCATCTTGGCAGTGCTGCTGTCGTTGTTGGCGAGGTTGAGAGGTGCTGTCCTGCTGGCCTGGCTCTTGCACAAAAAGTGTACCAGGCGATCGAGTCACCAGTCAGGCAGCTCTCGAGGCTCAAGCCGCGTCCTCTGCTTTCAACCGAGCGAGATTCAAGTAGTGGTCTGGTGCAGGGCTTTACTGTGATGGCCAGCCTGCTCCGCAACCCTTGATGGACCTGCTTGTCATGCTGCCATTGCCACTACCAGTACTGCTGGAGCGTGCCTTCACTATTATCACTGCTGTGTCACTACTGTACATTTTCGTCTTGTCGTCCGACCGCAGGCTCTACTCTGACTTTGCCTTGAGCTTCTGCATCTTCTTCTGTCGCCTGTAGTCTTTGATCTCCCGAATCAATGCCATGATCATGGGAGCAGCTGCATGCGACAAAGGCACATTGCTGATCAGTGGCCTAGTCCTGAAGAAACCCAGTTTACGAAAGACATGCGTACCGACTGGTCCAAATAGCGGGGTATATACTGCCCACTTGTGCTCATCGGGAAAGTACAGCATGGCCAGCATTTCATGATTGAAAGAGGCGCGCGTAGCCAGTTCGGCAGCTATGGCAGACTGCTTCATCGCTTGTCTGAGATCTGGCGTGGTGACCTGGGACCATTCATTTGAGCCTATTGCTAGGGCGAGCCAGCTTAACAGCGCGCCGCTTACCTGTTTCAATGCGTCGAGTGAGCCGCGGACATCCTCTTGAACAGCTTTCGGAATGCGCATGTTCTGAATCTCGTTGACTTGTCTGGCGATAGCACCTAGCTTCCGCACGGCATCCTTCGTATTCTCGACGACTCGTCGGCGCATAAGAGCATGTACAGCCCAGCTGGCTTTAGCTTCCTCGGAGCCTTCAATGTTCCGTGCCATCGACAAGCCGAGGAAAGCTTTCAATTGTGTCGCAAAATCAGAGAAAGCAGCCGACATCTCTTGCATCGAGACTTGTGTTGCCCCTTCTTCGGCTTGCAGTATGTGTACGCCGCCCCATTCGGGTATAGTGAAGGATTTCAGGGGTATTATCTCGCTAGATGCACGCTGAACGAGTAAAGGCCGCTTGTCGCTGGCGGCGTTGTAAAGGAGGAAATGAAGAGTAGGATCCGTCGAAACAGAAGATGCTGTGAGTGGTAAGTCAGAGTCAGCTACCGAAAGCGTCCGGACAAAGTCTCATGCCGAACCTAGATTCCATTCTGCGCTGTTAACGAAGATCTTGAGCTGATCTTCTGGGATGATAGCACCGTCTTGAGACATTGTTCGATCTACAAGCAGTGGAGCATAATATTGTATTTGCGTTTCAATGTCGATGTCATGGAGATCTTCGAGCGAGCGTATGACAGGATAGATATGTCCTGCAGGCAAGAGGTGAGGTCAATGCTCGATGAGCGGTAGGCCTTCCATGAGTAGACTTACTGGACAGCGCATCATCGACACTCCAGGATGTGACACCACCTCTTGCTACATCTTCGTTCAAAAGGCTGAAAACGAGCTTGTACTTGCGCGCATACTGCACTATTCTCTGGGCGTCGCTTCTGCCAGTGAGAGTGCTATGTAGACGCCTTGCAACTGTATTTGCATCGCCTGCGTGTATGTCAGCTTCGCAGCGCGCGAGAAGCTTAGACGAGCCTTACCCTCCAGTGGCATTTCAACTGAAAGGGCATCTGTCAGGCGGGCTACGGCGACGTCTACGGCCGAGAGCACCTTGTAGCTCGCTGAAGCATTGTCCGTAGCTTCAATTCATGACAGTCAGCCTGTGCGAGTCTGGCTTTCCTCACAACTGCTTGAACTTACGTTTTGAGTTGTACGCGATGCATTGTTGGGATCGTGCAGAGAGCGCGCCAAGCTCGCTCACTACCTCATCGACGCGAGACGTGGGTGTTGTTGGAAAGTTCAAATGCACCGTGAGCTCCACTGGACAGGCCTGCGGGTCCGACGGCGAGGTGTAGGTCAGTATTGGCAATGACAACGCGACACGAACGCCACGGCCCAGCAGGGTGATCGATGATGCATGTAACATGGCGCAGCTCAGCACAGAGTCTACCAGTTGTGCATTGAAGAGAACTCACGCCTCGGTTCTGCCAGGCCGCAATTTCATCAAGAGGCAGCGCGTGCCGCTCTATCGTCGTGGATGTCCACCAGTACGGCACGCAGAGGATTAAGACCGTCCAGTATGAAAGCGTGATCCACCGGCGAATGGCGAAGGACTGGAAAGAGGATGGATCCGGCACCTCATCAGTGTCGTTTGGGCCCGTTGTGCTGGCTGCCATGCTCGCAAGAGCACCAAGCCGCCTCTGCTCGTCGAACGCGCGCGTAGGTCAGAGCCGAGCAGCGTGGACCTGCTCGGCGGCGAGACATCCCGGTGCTGATCACTCGAATAAAAGTATTGATGGTTCAGCACACATCTGACAGTTTGCTCCATACCCCAATTGACGAACTTGTTCATGCGCTAAACCAGCACCGAGAGGCTCCCACAGCACTGTTCCGCATTCCGAAATACCTCCTCTGCAAATGTCGGTACCGACGTTTCTGCACTGGCACCAGCATTGCTATATTCATGAATCAATTGCTGCACCATCAACGGCGCTCCAGTCTGGCAACGGAAATCAGTGGGCTGGTAAACGCTTCCGAGCACGATGCGCAATGTTGTCCGGGCAGGAGCGACATGTACTGGCAGAACATCTTCCCCTGCACTAGTCCAATCCCTTCTGGAATGGACCAACAATACATACAGCACGCATCAGGTGCTGCATGACCTTTTTTGCGGCCAGCACAGCCGCCGAAAGCGGTGGCAACCCATTGTCGCCCAAGCAAATTTTTGATATCGAGCTGGGTTGCCAGGTCTGCTCTTTACGAGTCGCACGGTCTATGAGTAACATGACCATCTCGACTCCAGCCAGTCAAGCAAGCTACCATCCCTTCAAAGGTCGTTAAGTTCGATGAGATCCGGCAGACAATCAACTCCGAATTGACGTCCGCAGACTGCGCGGGCGATGCACCCTATTGGACTGTACAGAGGGATCTGCTCGCGTGGATAGATCAACTCGCTCACAAGCGCATGATCAAGCCTTTGCAAGCCTCAAAGGATGGCAAGGACGACTTGCAAGGTCCAGTGCGCGAGCTGCAGCTCCTTATCAGAGTGCATAAAGCAGAGCGCAAGCATCGACTGCAAAGCGATCGTAGGCTCACCGAGCAGCGAGCACAAGCAGCTGTCTCAAAATTGTCTCCGAATACTCGCGAATTCTTGAAGCGCAGTGCAACTGACATGAAGTCTGCATCGTTCGAGCTTCAAGTGCAACATATCGTCATGGCATTCTGCCGAAATGGCGGGCGTGACTACAGCCCCGGCACATCAGATGCACTTTGGCGGAAGATGGAGCATGAGCTGGGCTCGAATGAAGCGCGCACGGTCTGGAACAGGGTTGTAGACTCGAAAGAGGTGCAGGGCTTTGGGTCAGCACAGGAAAGAGGACTGCTGCGTGTTCCAATGCCGTCTGTGCGTCCTGGTGCATTATGACGAGCTTATACATGCTAGACAAAGACTCATACAAGTCGTAGAGCCTCAGCTACAATTCTTGGTGAAACTGAGCTGTGCAAGCCAGATCTTCCAACCTTTGCCACATTTGAGCGTGACGGAGCTCGTTGAGGCAGGGGACAATCGCACTTGACACCGTACTCTGTCCCACCTTTCAACATGCCCACGCACGGCAAGACCTCTGCGCCAGGTCGCAAAGCCGCCTCGCGCGGCCGCAGCCAAGCGCGTCATCATCATGGAGCTGGCCGCGACAAGACGATTTTCACTGATTCATCGCGCGACTATGGCCGGCCAGCCTCTGCCATAGTGGACGCGAAAGACGATGCGACTAGCGGTGGGTCATCGATACGCACAAGTTCTAGCTGGCCAGGTTACGGTGCTTACAAGGCGTTCTCGCATGCAGACGATGAGGACGAACTGGCGGAAACGCCGCAAACGCAGTTGTCCGTGGCAATGTGGGTGAGCAGCTACCGTCCCAGGGATTCCTGCTCCCGCTGAGAGCTCCAAGCTGACTTCCTTCTGACTAGGATTTTGACCATTGCGATGCCAAGCGATGTAGCGGAAAGAAGCTATTCCGCCTAGGCTTAATGAAGGATCTGAGAATCGGACAGCGCTCACGAGGCATAGTATTGTCTCCCAAAGGTACACAAGTCGTCTCGCCGGCGGATAAGAGCATAATGGGAGAGCACGGAGTGGCAGTAGTCGAATGCTCATGGGCGAGACTCGAGGAAATCCCTTGGGCCAAGATTCGCTGTCCGCACGAGCGCATCCGTGAGTACAGCCTGGACTGCATCGCGGAAGTTGGATCCTAGACTTATTATGAACCACTCCTGAGCCAGTTCCCTATCTTATCGCTTCAAACCCTGTCAACTACGGCAAACCCTACAAGCTCACTTGCGCAGAAGCGGTAGCGGCAGCCTTCTACATATGCGGCTTTGACGAACAAGCGAACCTTCTTATGAGCAAGTTCGGCTGGGGACATTCCTTCTGGGAGATGAATGGGTGGGCTAGTCCTTTTCAACATTGCGAGTGCACAGACTAAGGCGCATATACTGTTCTAGCACTCTTATCGAGCGATATCAAACGTGTAAAGACGCTGAGGAGGTACTAGCTATGCAAGAAGCGATACAGGTTGAGATGGAGCAGGAGATACAGGATCGTAGAGACAAGCAGGGTCACCGTAATGAGGACGACGACTTGCTGTTTGAGAATCCGAATCACTCGGCAGATGCGTGGAGGCCGTTACGACGGAGCAAGAAGGCTTTGAAGCCTTCGGCGCTCAACGAAGGTGCTGATGGGCATGCACAGAATGGTGGTCCGCAAGAGGACGATACAAGCGAAGAAGATGATGAGCAAGAAATGGAGGAAGAGGATTCAGGGGAGAACGAAGGAGACAGCGATGAGCCGGATGATGCTGCCATCGCAGCAGCCAACGCTGGTCGCATACGCAAGGTCGACAAGCTGGGCAATGATTACTATGTGGACGCAGAGTCAGATGTCAGCGAAGACGGCAAGGAGCATGACGACATCTCGGCAGTATCAACTGGCATGCAGAATGTAAAAGTGACAACAACGTGAGAAATCCCATCTCCACCGTCCCAATTCGCCCTCTGTGGCTTGTACAGCTGTACAGAAAGTCAAGTCGGCTTGATCAGTGCATGAATGCATACTGACAAAAAGGGCAAACTGCAATATCTCGTGAGAGGAGGGAAGTTGCGCCGAGGCGCAGTCCGTGTGAAGGTGTTATTGCCCGAGGAGTGCATCAAGCTGCCGTCGCATGACTTCCGGGTCCTCGTCCTCTTCTTCTGCTTGTTGTGCATTCTGTGAGAATTAGCCAGGCTCATCAGCCTGGGCCCTCTGCCTGTCCACGGTGCTCACGCCAACACGTACCGGTATCTCTCCAACCTTGCCACCGGCCTCGCCCAATTTGCCATTCGTGATATCAAACAGAACCTTGTCTATCTCTGCATTGGCTTCCTCGTCCAGGTCTTCCGCGTCTTCGTCTAGTGTATCCATCGTTTCGTCCACCATCTCAGACATGATTCCAGCCTGCACGAGCGATGTCAGATTGGCCGCCATATAGTCTTCGTTTCAGCATACATAACATGCCTTTGTCATCTCCATGCTCATATTCCGCATCGTTACTTGTAATTGCGGCAGCCGGACTAGCTGATTAGACAGCTTCATAATCTCGGTGGACTTCTGTAGGTGACCCGTGATCTTGAGAGTGGCTATCGCACACAGGTGAAGCACATCAGCCTTGCACATTACTCCTGAGGACACACATCTACGCTGTGCACGGGAAAACTCGCATAATTGATGGCTCAATTGCATGTTCACCGAGTTGAGCCGCGCCTTGCTGGTGGCCAGCCTGTCCTTCTGCTTGTTGCTGCGCACAACCTCACGCGCAAGTAGCTTTGCATTCTTGACGTCGCCCTTGTTTGCGAGCTGCTTCAATTGTCCCTTCGTCCTCGCCTGTGCCGTGTCTATCGCACGCATCTCGCGGTCCAACAGCCGTCCCTCCTTCTTGATCTGCTGCTGCCACGACTTGACTCGCTCCTCGGGCGTCGGCCCATAGATGAGCTTGCTCAAGTTGGCGAATGCCATGTCGGCTCACGTTGCCGCGCTTTGCCAATGCGACGGGAGCCTCTTGGGCCCTTCGTCGAAGTGGGCGCTGAAGGGACAGGTGGACCTTGTGACGCAGCTGAACAGCTTGCACGGTGGCGACAGTCACTCGCGTGTGTATTCATGACAAAGGTACTTGGATTTGGATTCCATTATACAAGCTTCTGCACAGCACATACATAAAACAACAACAACAGGCATACTCCTGACGACGAAATACTACAAAAGTGCTTCTCTTGTTCCGCGCCACTGGATGCGTTATGTGAGCTTCAGAAGGACCTCCAGCACAAGCTCCTGCAGATCATTCGTCTGCAAGCATCTTTGAACGCAATCCTCAATCGATATGCTTGACTCCAACAGCTGCGAAGTCGCGCATGTCATTACTCTGTGTTCGGCGCCAGCGTGTTCGACTCACTTGGGCGCCGGTGATTCTGCGACTTTGCGCATCTGACATGACTGCCAATGTTGCCGTCTTGCCCTCTGCAAGGTCATAGACTACTCTGAGCTCCCCTCTCTGGCCGGGCTGTACAGACCTGATGCCCAGTACGGATTTCATGACGTCCATTCTGTCGGCGAGTCTGTGTGCAGAGAAAGTCACGTGCTTGCATTGTCAGTCGTTTACCTCGCGGATGCTCTGAAGACGCATTCACGCTCTTCAACAGAGTCTGCACTCACTGTCGACAAGCTTCTTCAATGCGCTTGTCCTTGTTCTTGACCGCGTTCCTTGCCTCCTTCTCCATCCTTTCCGCATTGTTGCGGTCCGTCACCAGCCGGTCCACTTCTCTCTGCTTGAGTGCAATGGCTTGCCTCTGCGCAACAACGGCAGCTTTGTTATCTTCTAATGTCTGACCCAGGGCTTGAAGAGTCTCGATCTTTGATGCAGGCGGTCACAATTTGCTAGGGGTATCAGCAGTCGCCTTTCGGTTACGCCACAGTATCTAGAAGCTGAACTCACCTGCTCGTCTAGGTACTCAGATGCTTCGTCCACAGTCATACGCTCCTCTTCTGGCCTTGAATTCCTCAAGAGCGCAAGCTCAGTCTCCATGTCTTGTATGGACCTCGTCAAGTTACGCGCTTCCTCCATTGCTGGGTTGAGCTTCTGGTTCAGCGCTACCAGCAGAATGAGTAGTCAGTCCGGAATCAAGCGACAAGCCGCGCGAGTCAGATGCACGCACCAACATCTATCGCGCGTGCCATCTCTGCTACCTGGTCCCTCAGCTGGTCCGCCTCTGCCTTGCTCTGCTTGAGAGCCTGTTTTTGTTTACTGCGCTCCGCCTCGAGCTGTTCGACGTGTTCCTGCGTGATAATCCCCTCTATCCCATCAAGCTCGTCTTCAGGCAGCGTACCCAGAAGCCTCTGCAGAGTCTTGCGCTTGAGAAGCGTTTCTAGCCATTGCAGCTTGACCTGGCCAAAATACGTCTTGTAGCGCTCAATGTCGCTGTCCAGCCGCTTCAGGTCATTCGGGTCGACGCTGAAGCCGCTGCCATCGCTCAAATTGGTATAGCTGGTGAGGTTCTCCGTTGTCGAGCGGGCCAGCAGCGACTGCTGCTGCTGTTGCTGTTGCTCGTGCTCTCGTGATGCTCGCTCGAGCAGCTCATGTTTGAGCCCGAGCGCGTACAGCTTCTGCTGGGCAAAGTCGGCGAGCAGGGCATTGCTGGACTCGACGAGCGCGGTAGCCATGTCGGAGACAGTCGTGAGTCGTAATGTGTGCTGGTTGACTGGTAAGATAAGAGCAATCTGCTTGGAGAAAAGAACGTGACTTGCAAGAATGGTGGCGAGGACCACATCTACAAAGTACTCGATCAGCCATTTTCAAGGTGTCCTGTCCTAAGTACTACATCCAGCTGTAGACCACATCGCTGACGCATGGGCAAGTCGGGCAAGACCAAGGCCAAGTCGGCAGGCAAGGCCGAGGCAAAGGCCGCCAAAAAAGCAAAGCTCGCGAGCAAAGCAGAGCGCAAAGAGAATAAGAAGGCAGGCGCAACGGGCAGCAAGGGCGCCACTGCTGGTAGCAGCAAGAGCAAGAGCAAAGGAAAGGGGAAAGCAAAGGATGATGATGACGAGGAGGACCTGATCCAGACGCTTGAGGAGTATCGTCGACGATGGGAAGAGGGTGAGTTTCGGTGGTCTGACCGCATAATTTGCGAGACACACGTGTCGTGGGAGTCTTTGCTGATGGTAGACTCGCAAATTTCATTGCCGGTGCTATTATAACGTCCAATATTGTTGCTCTTCCTCTGCAGATCATAAGACGACCGAAGAGGTTGCAGATATACCCTCGCGGCGAGCCAACGCCACCTTGACAGCCTGCCCTGTTTCAAGCAACAATCTCTGGCTGTACGGAGGCGAATACTTTGATGGCACTGATCTATTCGTCTATGGCGACCTTTACCCTACAACACTGAGAAGAACGAATGGCGTAAACTCTCCTCACCTACGCAACCCTCACCTCGTTCTGCACATCAAATAGTAGCGTCACCTGCAGGCGGGGGCAAGCTCTGGCTGTTTGGTGGTGAATATGCCGCGCAGAATCAGTCTTCATTTCACCACTATCGAGATCTTTGGTGTTTTGATATCACGACCCGAGCTTGGGAACGCTTCGACACAAAGCTCAAACCGTCTGCCCGGAGCGGACATCGCATGACCATCTGGAAGCACTATATCATCCTTTTTGGAGGCTTCCACGACGTTGGCATACGTACCACATACTTGTCCGACCTCTGGCTGTGGGACACCCTCGAGTACAAATGGCACGAGGTGCAGATCAGGGAGACGGATCGCCGCCCTTCTGCACGGAGTGGCTTTTCTTTCATCCCAAGTGCGGATGGAGCTATTCTACATGGAGGTTATTGCAAGGAATATCAGGGCAAGCAAGTGAAAGGCGTGGCTCTCGATGACACCTGGCTTTTAAGGATGGACGCGGAACCCAGCAAGATCAAGTGGGAAAGACGGAAAAAGGTTGGGTACGCCCCGTCAGGTACGTCCTTAGTTTATCCAGCAGAGAAGAACTCACTGACGTATCTCGAACAGTACGATCAGGAGTGCAAATGGCGCACTGGGCATCCAAGGGCATTGGCATCTCTTTCGGCGGCGTCTTCGATTCCTACGATGCAGAGGACGACGACCTCACCTCAGTTTTCTACAACGAGCTTTTCGGGTACCAGATCACAGTGGGACCGAATGGCAAATGGATATCAATGAACCTGAAGAAGCCAAAACAAAAGAAGAAGGGTCCGAACAAGGCTAAGCTTCGCAAGCTCGCGCAGCAGCAACGGGAGCAGGAAGAGCGGGAGCGTAGAGAAGAAGAAAATGGCAGTGACGACGAGGAAGCTAGCAACGAAGGCAGCAGGTCAGACCAGGATGGGGACCATGACGATGCAGATACTCCGCGTTCGGACAGTAGAAACGCTGAGCACAGCCAGAAAGGCGAAGCGCTTACAGCAGACGGCCAGGCAGACTCGCAATCTCGAGCCAACGTCGGTGCTAATCAACAGAAGAATGGCGTGGCGGAGCCGGACAGCGACGAAGACTCGGATGATCCTGATGACCCGCAGAAATCGATTCCAATAGCCCGGTATAATGTGATGATGGCCGTGCAGCGCAATACTCTGTACGTGTATGGTGGTATCGTCGAATCACAAGAGCGGGAATACACCCTGGACGACTTCTACACGCTTCAGCTGGACAAGCTGGACCGCTTTACTTGTCTCAAAGAATGCAATATCGCCGAGCTGGAGTGGAAGGAGTCGGACGACGATGACGACTCGAACGATTCTGACTCCGACGATGACAGTGATGGAAGCAGTAGCAGTGAAGGAGAAGATGGGGAGGATGAGGCTAAGGGTGAGGAAGGGGCAAATCTGCAAGAGATGAAAGAAGCAGTCGACGCCGAAGAAGAGAGCAAAGATGCTGTTCAAGATGCTGCACTTCGCGAGAAAGCGACCGCTTTTATGGGAGTGGCCAAGAACACCGAGCGATCAGCGGACGATGTCATGTCTACTCCCCTGCCTGGCGAGACGCTGCGAACCTTCTATGACAGAACTCGTGAGTGCAAAGTCCAATCATTGTGAGACATTGCTGTTGACCACGGTGAGCTGACGGAATATGCGAATGTCAGGCGAGTATTGGGCTCAAAAAGCTCACGAACATTCGGAAAATCGAGGTAAAGAGCTCCGTAGAGACGGCTTCCAATTGGCGAATGACAAATACGACACATACAAGCCGATCTTGGATGAGATTGAGAGAATCCGCGCAGAAGCTTTGCTAGACGATGCGGATGCTAGCAAAGGCTCGGCCACAAAAGCTTCTGGTCTAGGTGTGGACAGCCGCCATAGGCGATGATTAGAGTCAGAACAATGAGTGCGTGAAGCTGCAGTATTTTTTGGCTCTCCGATGTACACATGTAGCCAAAGGTCTTCCTCGATAACATCGCACTTGTTGGGTCTATCACAGACCATTTGAGTCCATCCAATCTTTGACCCGCCTGCGACTCACGTCAGCGTCCAAGTCTTCTCTGACTCAATCATTTGCACTCACTCGAAAGAGTCTTGACTGAGAACGTCCTCCTCGGGTGTGACGAGAAGATGTACGTCATCCGGATACTCGCTTCTGAGCCTGTGTCGTTCCAAAGCTTCCGCGTGCGGTCGTCTGCACAGGATCGCAATCGGAAAGAAAGGCTCGTAGTCGAACTCGGCAGGGTTGCCTTTCAAATCGCTGTCTTTCCGGTGAAGAGCTTCCGCTATGCTCTGAGGCGGCTCGACCAAAACCAGACCAGATAGCGGATGCGAGGAGACGTAGGTCTGCGCTATGAGGGTGTCCACGCCTCGAGCAAAGAGCAGGGAAGGAAAGGGAGAAGCACCTTTGCGCAACTCTCGCTTGAGCTCTTTTGTGGACAAATACAATAGTCAGTTATTGAGCTTGTCGTCTGAGACAGTAAGCGAGAAAGGATTGACCATTCTCGAAGCTATCTAGACTCGCTTCAGGAGCCTCCACGTCAATTGCTGAACAAGTGTAGCCGAGGGAGGTGCAATTGCGAATCCAAGGAGACCATTGCCTTCTCAAGAGAAAACCAGACCACTCAGAGACAGCGAGGCAGCATCCCCATCGTGCTCTGCGAAGCTCACGAAGCCGGCTGTCTTGACCACTTTGACGCGCTCAGGAAGGTAATCGGTAGGGCCAGTTCGCGGTCTGCTTTGGACGCATGATGCGTGACAGTGGACAGGAGCCGCTGCCAAGGTACTCTGTTCATCGATGGGATACACTATATGTGCGGTCTTCAGGTCATGTTGTCCGCTTGAAGCAAGACGTAGAGAGCAGCTGCGACTGCTCACTGCCATGTGTGAGGTTGTGGCAAGAAGCTCGAGAAAATCATCGGAGGTGTACAACCAATGCGCCCTTCATCTAAATGTAACATCAACCGTACAAAGGACACACTAGAGCTCTATCGTGCTGAGAAGCAACTTTTCTCCTGCCTTGGTGGCGAAATCCAGCACTTCTGGCCGCGTGCCCAAGCGAATGACACAGCTACTACCGGTGAAGGTGACACCTTCTTCCGTACCGATCCTGTTGCTCGCCACGAATACAGCTTTTGATCCTATCAATGGCGTGAGCCGCGTGACCCAGTATGACAGGGTGTCGGAGACAGCCGACCATAATGCGTCGCTGCCGCTCGTCGCGCTTGGTTCAGCTGCGTCCACGGGTTCCGAGGCGAGCCAGTTCATGCTACATAGCACGAGGTCGACCTTTTGTGCAGCTGCAAATGTACCAAACTCGAACTTCTCAAAAGGTGCTATAAAGTCTTTGGGGTTCTGAGCGAATACAAGATGCCGCAAGTCAGCTCGAGGCGTTCTACATGAGTGCGGAATGGGGAAGCCATACCAGATCCATGCATATGCTTGGAGCGACCTTGAGAGACGCCCGCCCCGACCCCAATGGGAGGTCAAAGGTCTCAAAAGAAGGACCAGGCGCAGCCCAATTCTTGTCGGTGTCATACAAGAAGTGTTTCCGGTAGACAGTCTGCTGAAAGTTATGAGCTTTGGAAATGCAAAACATAGGCAAATTGCCCTGGTCTCACCTGCAGCTCGCCATTGCGGTCGATGACGGCCATCGAGTTGTACGCTTGTCCATCTTCTTCGTCTCGTTCTGGGTACCCCAGCAACACGAAACATTGCAGTCGGGAAGCTGTACGACGCGCCCACAATATGCTCGGTCCATCACGAGCCTCGAGGAATGGTTCTATGTCATCACGGCTCTTGAACATGTATCCAGTGAAAGCCATCTCTGGTAGAAGGAGGATATCGACCATTTCAGGGATCAAAGCTCGTAACATGTGGTCGACATGGTCCATGTTCCGGGAAACCTGGCGGAGCTGAGGGTCATATTGAACTAATGCTAATTTGAGAGAAGCCATCGCATAGACTTCTTATCAGCCCCTGCTTGGAAAAAGCAGTTGAGATGGTCAGTCGAGTTGGAAGGAAGACAAGCCAGGCCTTTGCAAGACAAGCGTATTCTCCACCACTAGCGGCAGCACAATAACAGATGCCTGCAATGCTTGCAGAAATGTATTACGGAGAATATGCTGGATCGGAGGTGAGGTGCTGTACAATGAGTCTCAAGAAAAGATCGGAAACAAGAAGGAGGACTACAATCCGGAGAGGTTAAGAGGATTTGCTACAGGTGGAGATTGTCGAAGGTCTAATGATCTTTCTTGCTCTCAGCATCCATGCCGCGTCTGTGTCGGACCATGCGAGCTGGTGCAGATGTCATTGCTGCGTCTGCGGCGGTAGAATAGCCACCTGCTGGGCCTCCGGCAGTGATGATCTGTGGACGGCAGAATTGGAAATTGCTCATCAGCGCCAGTGGTCGCTTGTCTTCTGCGACACCGATATACGCACTGTAGAAGAGGCAATGGAGAAACCAGAGCCCATTGGGCCTTCGCTGTCGGAAGTGCTAACGCTGAAGACGCCGCCTTGCGCGTACTGTGGACAAGCAGAGAGATGTTAACGGTGCTCATCATGGTCTGCAGACTACACGCCAAGCACTCACAATGTTTGAGCTGTTGTAGATGTCGGTCATGAGAACGACGTAGCCGTCACCGGTGGGAATAGACACCCCCGCGAGGCTGAAGTTGGTCTGATTTGAGAAGATGTTCAACGCCAGCGGGGTGGGGTATGCAGGGCTGAAAGCGTGAAGCAGGGTGGTAAGCTCTCTGCCCACTATGAGAATTTTCTTTGGTCAAGCAACTCCACCCACAGCATACTGGCGTTGTAGACGTTGACAATGAGCAAGCTGACGTTCTGAGGGTCGGTAGCGACGGGCTCCGTCCAAGTGATCATCTCAGACTCTGACAATGACCAGGTCGAGCCGCTCTGAGGGTTTGTGAACATCATGCTGGTGTTTGTCGTGGTGTTCACGGATATGGAAGGAGCGCTCGATGGGACAGTCGGGTCTTCGGACGGGACAACCATGTCGGTCATCTGGGCTGCAACGACTGCCGCGGTGGCTGCGCCTGCGAGCAGTAGCTTGAACATGTTGGAGAGGTAGGACGGATGGGAGTCTTTTTGACGGCTAGCGAGCGACTAAGAGCTCAAAGACTAATGCTGAGAAGCTTGAAGCGATAGTGTGGTTGAACGCTGGTACGAGCGTGTGTTGTGTGGAAGTCTGCACAGATGGTGCTGGATAGTCGGGTGCTGTACGTGTTGAAGCTGTTGAATGAATTGAAATGAGAAGAAAGAAAGAAAGGAATGAGATGAGATGAGACGAGCGGATTCAGAATGAGCGCTGCTGGCAATGAACACCGTATCCTGCGCGCTCGTGTGCACGCGAGCTGATCTCCAGCCAGATCCAGGCGCCATCCGCTTTTGGCAGGTGTCCGGAAGCAGAAGGCCTCCGCGGGCATTGGCGACCGCGAGCTGGCAATATGCTGAAGCAGTGTCCATACTGTATTGCTCTGCAACTGCAATATCAGTGCTAATGTGCAGTGCGTGGAGTGCTGAGCCGTTGCTTGACCGGCACTTGTCTGCTACGAGGCGATCGGCGTATCTCTAGGAAGCTGCTGCCCCAAGGCCGTCTTCAAGACATTACAGACTGACAATGGCGCGCATACTGGCCATGCACAAACGTCCTGCAGACACACAGTCCTGGACGCCGAGCAACGCACTGCCGAGTATGCCCTGTGCTGGTCATGCAGCATATGCATGCTGCCCGGTTTCGACCTGACAAGAAGACATCCACTTCGAAGCGTCATTCCGATGAAAAGACATACTCATCCTGAGCAAGGCATTTCGTACAAGCTATGTATGCAAGACCAGGGCCGTGTGCCGATCCTACAAACGCCGGCTGCGTGCAGGCCAGTTGAGCCTCATCTATCTACCGGGTTACCGTCTAACAGCAGTTTCGTGCAATCGTGCAAGCCCAACACATTCTTTCTCATGTTACCTTGATGCTCTCGGATGCAATACTGTCTCACATCTTCGCAATGGTCCACTGAAATCAAATGGTTGTTACTGTAGCTGGCTTTGATGAAGCGGAAGACTGCCGTTGGATGCATCAGCCTCCAATCTGCACCGCCTATCATACCACCAGACTCGTTGGCGCCGTCTGAACGTCCTTTTGTAGGTACGCGGAGCGCCAACTCACTCGACATCCCTCGAATATCTGCTATACGCTCGTCATCAAGTACCGAAAGCCTCTGCTAGACGAATCATGGGCCGCGCCGTCGTTCGAGTTCCCAACCAGCCGGTCAAGCAAGATGACCCAGGCAGCCCCTTGATGCGATACTTGAAGAGGTCGCAGCAGCAGAGGCGCAAGCTTGAAGCTCGTTTTGGCCCAGGTGCCGGACTGGTGTTGTCCCAGGTTGACGCCTTGCGCGAGCTGGCGACGCTCGACCTCACAAAGGCCGACCCTGAAAGCTATCAGCGGTACATAGACACCGTAAACAAAAGCTCTTGCAAGCTATCACTCAGTCAGGAACATGTGGATATCCTGCACCGGCTTGGCCGGGAGCGCGTTTCACAACACCTTGTTGCGTACGTTGCCGCGGTCGAACATGCAGTGCAATACGACACGACACTGTCTGATCTCCAACGTCGGACAAAACTCGCTTTGGGTCGTTACAACCTCGCAGCGTTTGCTTTTCTGGGCGTTGATGTTGCGAAAGCTCATATCAAACGACTTGAAAAAGCAGGCGTGCAGGCCTTTGGTGAGGAGGAGGCTACAAAGCTATTCAAGCTGGCCCTCAAGACCTTCGAGACAGACAAAGCTGCGATGGAACGAGCTAGGAGGGTGACACGAGTGAGTTCGCCGACCGCTGGAAATAGCCATCTCGCATCAAGTCGCTCGAACCGTGAGACGGCAACCCGCTCATCAGGAAGGATCAACAAAGTGGGCAAGCCGGGAAGGTCTGACAAGCCAGGCGAAACAGAAATACGCATGAGCTGGCGACAGTTGACCATGGTTCAGAGAAGCCAGACTCTTTGATAACATGAGTATCCTTTAGAGACTCGGAGCCGGACCGCCCGAATATATCCCGCAGCTCTGGCTTTCAACTGCAACACCTAGATCTATTTGTTGTAGCTTAAATGACCACACCCTGACTGTCACATCTGTATCACACCTGGGCGTACGGAGCGCCTGTAGCCTGCTCATCCTCATCGCATATCTAAGGCCGTTTTGGAGGAGCTTTTGCTTCCACGTGCTTGCTGTCAACGCCACCAGGCAGAAGTTAGTCAGCGAACCCTACCACGTCCCCCTTCAATTCAAGTCCATCAAGACTCTGTGTACAGGCCAGCAGACATGTCGATGTCAACGTCTTCACCGCTGTTCAGCTTCCCCGTGAAGCGCAGGATCTCTTCGGCCTCGTCGACCTCAAGCGGGGCAAGCAGCATTGCGAGCATCCTGGAACGCCGAGGCAGCAGCAGCAGCAACAGCACAGCTCCCACAAGCCCAGGAAGCGAATACAGCGACAAAGAGCTTGCACTCAAGGAGGATATTACGGGCAATTGGTGCGTGCGGGTATAGCGTCTCGACGCTCAACCTGCAGGTGACGGTCATGCAAAGCCGCTGACTAGCTCATTTCCGACCTCTTCAATCCACATCACAGCATCGGCAAAGAGTATTGCAAGTGCCAACATTGTCATATTGGCGACTTTGTCTTCGAAAGCGAAGAGGAGTTCCTCATCTAGTAAGACATCGCCCCGGCGAGCGCTGAACCCCACTTGACTACGACTGACTTGCATGTGTACCGCCCTTTCATCAAAATGCAGTTACGACGCATTGAAAGACGTGCTTGATGCCAAGGCAAGCGGCGAACCAATTCGCGTACATTGTACGGCATCAGGCGGTCAGCACCTGGTAGCCTGAATGACCATGCCGTGCAGCTTCGGGTTTGTCGGTCTGTCGTATCGAAACAGCTGCTCGACCTCTGTTCGTGCAGATCACCCCTTCTCTAGCTTCCTTCTGCGCTCTTGAATCTTTTTCCGACTGAAGAGACCGTTTCGTGTCTCGTGTCAACATTATTGGGCTGCGGTGTAACCGCTGTGTGAACGACTGCAAAGGACGGGTCGGATTGTTGTGAAAAGTGAATTCAGGGTCATTAAACCAAAAGAACCAGATTATTTGTTTTCTGGAGTATTCTAAGAAGTTCGGCGGCTTCGTCTGTGAGGGCGCGAGTTCCGGGTACTGCGATCTTTCAGTAGGTGTTGACCTACGACTCGATGCGACTGTATTGAAGCTGACCACCGGACCCTTGAAGCAAGACCCTTACATCGAGGTTTTGAGTCGGTCATACCTTGCAATGAACGACGTATTGCCAGAGTACTTTGCTTGTGAATCCAATTCCCCAGAACAACATGTGCCGCAAAGTCGCAGGGCTTGCCGTTGCGCCGCTCCCACGTGCCCGGTTGTAGGCTGTGCCAGATAGGGCTTTCGGCAGTGTACAGTACATGCTCTGTTCCTTTCTTGCGATCTGCAAACAGCTGCTATGCACTCGTTGGCGGTAATGGCGGCACTTCCTTGTCGTGGAACTTTGCATACAAGCCTTCTCCGCTGCCACTTCCTGCGCTGGTTGCATGGCTCTTGTGGCTGCCCGCGTTGCTGATCTGACGCTGGTGGCCTGCACTATGCTGCTGCGGCTGCTGTGACAAGTGTCGCTGCCCGTTGGTCCCATTCACAGTCAAAGGCTTCGCTACATTGCCAGAGGGTTCAGATTCACGCTCTGAAGCTAAGCGTGCATATGCCAAGCGATGGAAAGCATTCAACCCCTGTACGAACTTTGATCCTGTAGGGTGGGCATTGATTGTATTGAGGAAGTCGACGGTATAATCGCGGACGGTGGGAGATGGATGGAAGAGGCCAAATGCTATGGGTAGCAAGCCGCCAAGGTGCGACGGCAAGTGCGATAGGAGCTGCAGCGGGGCGAGAAGCAGTTTTACCTCTTGCAAGTGACAAGCCATGCTTTACGCACCTCGACTATCTGAGCATCCGATTGGACTTTATCCCTGAGCATGACCATGATATGCTCAATCTCCTCGTTTGACATTCTTTTGCTGTTTCGCAGCCTTGCCATCTGGTGATGCAAGTCCATGCCCTTAATCGCCTTGAGGAAAGACAAAGGCACAGATGTAGAGAAGACATTTGCACCGGCTCCGCGATTCTGCAAAATTGCCTGTGATTGATGCACTTGCGCCTTCATCCAGTCGCTCTTGTACGCTTCATAGCATTTCGTTCGTCTCCATCCTTCTATGCGACCCGCATTACAGCTCAACTCGCGTTTAATTTCCTCTTGCGAGGTGGTGTAGAACACTAGTCCAGAGCCCAGTCGACCAGGAACGAATGGAAGGGTAGGATGATCGATCGTAGTCGATCCGTATGTTTCCTCTTCGTACCGGGAGGCAAGTCTGATAAAACGTCTGACGTAGTCGATGAATCGCGCCCTAATGACAGCTTCGCCGAAATGCGACTGTATAGCCGAAATAATTTCATCCATGAAAGTATTGTCGAATGTGTCTACTCTGGCCTCCAACCTCGGCATTTGAGTCGGCGCGGCTCCCGTGGCATTTGAAGTCGCCGCTGTGGTGCTAGAAGTGGCACTCGCAGCCGCTGATATTGAGCTTCCCGGCGCACCCACCGAAGACGACATAGAAGCCTCGCGCCCTGGGCCGTGTCCTATATCTCCTTCGTTACCAGCATTGGACAAGCCGGCGCCCGACTGGCCAAAAGGCATGCTGCCAGAGACTCCTGACATGGGTTCAGGGCTAGTAGTGCTGAAATCGATTGATACCGCAGAGCTGTGGCCACCCGCTCGAGGTGGTACGCTGCTCCCTGGCACCGAAGAATGTGTGGCGGTCGAGGAAGTAGACAGCGAGAGCTGCGATGCGTTTGTCGATGCTGAGTACGTAGTTGCAGCTTGGGCAGGAACTTGCTGAATGTCTTTTGAAACGTGTATGCGTCCAGTCTCAATGTTGCAGAGAACGTCCCAAGTGGACGTCAGATCCTCGAAGCGTGGATTAGACACGCCAGCAATGTACCCAGACCTAGAAGAACGTCAGCTCAGCTGACGTACAAACAAGGGATTCCGTTCGGAATGCAAACGAAAGTGACCTACACGCCTAGCACGTTATCCAGATTCGTTAGATTGGAGTAAGGGAAGCACCTCTCCGTAACATCGCCCTCGAAGAATAAGCCACAACCACTGCCAAGTGCGGCGGCAGATAGGACAAAATTGGAGACCTGTGAAGCTGGCTGATTGGCGCTGCCCAAGAAAAGCACCCTTTTGTAGGTGAGGATAGCGTTGAACAGAACGATGATCGGGGCTGTCAAAGTTCCGTTTGTGTGCAGGTGTGGGTGCTGCGGGCCTATGGACCCAGTAAAATTAGAAAACGCCGTGATAAGTGTCACGAGAGAGTACTGCCAACGGAGGCGAATCAGCTGGTTTGCAATATAGTGATTATGTAGTACTCACGTCGCCAACTTCGCCCGGCAAGGTGTAAAGCGGTAAGCGAATAGGAAGTGAGAGCTCGTTATACGAGACAGATGTCTCAAAATAGTGAGTATCTCGAAGAACCCGGGTGCGGACACCGTTGCTGGCTTTGCTGCCATTGCGAAAGGCCGAAGGAACAGATGTTGTCGAATTGTCGCTTGCAACGCGAGAACGAGGCTGTATATCTAGCGCACTTCCTCCTGGAATGCCAAGATGACCACGCTGGTCTTCTCTGCTATCTCTGTCGGGCATGTTCTGCGAAGTAGAGTATGGTTGCGGTGCATGATTCGTTGGGGTCAATGGCAGAACACGATCGTCCTGTCCCTGGAACTTTTCTTCAAAGATATCTTTCCGCTCAGAGCACCGTAAGATGAGGCGCTCGTCGAGCGAGAGCTGCGGCGCGGCAGCGACATCGATAGCATTGATGGCATCGTAAAGACGTTTGAGAACGGTAGGTGTCGGCGCATCGAAGTAATTCTCGAGTGCTAGCAGAAGGACAGGCTGTTGGCAGGATCATCGAGGCAGTCAGACCTTGAACTACTATCCGCAACAGCCAGGGCGGCAGTGCCTGACCTTGAATATCTGGATGTACGGCCGCGCCGAGCAAACAGCGAGAGCCTTTACCAGAGCACCACTGCGTCGCGCGTTTCAATAAGGAGACTCAGCCTTAGAGAAGACTTGTAAGGTGACTCAGGCGTAACACGCACCGCTTGTAAGCAGAGCCGTGCTTCGTGCGTACCAGGCTGATCACGTAGAGAAGCTCCGGCTTGCCAGTGGCGGTCTGGGCTTGCAGAGGCGCGACACCACCTTGCTCGATGTCTAGCTGTTGATGGGAAACGGATGCCGCGTCTTGTTCTGCATCCTGCATATTGCTGCGATTCACAGTAGTCGCCTGAGTCTGGTTGAGGTAGAAGATGGTCCAGTCTTCGGTGCGCTGGTGCGCCCCGTCTGGTAACATGAGCTCTGCGAGAAGGCTGTCACGCGTGCACGAGTAGCCCCAAAATGATCAGCAAAAGGGACTGAAGTCATATGAAGACTCGAACGGCCTTCTGCAGTGTTGTCTGTACGTACTGCCCATCACAGCCAGTGGGTGCGGGATATTCATGCCTGAGCATCGAGCCCTCGTCGATATCGAACTCGGCCAGCAAGACATATTCGCAGTACTTGCTATTGCGAGGCGCCGACATGGCGGAGGCTCGCAAATCTGCTGTTCAGGAGGAATTGTCGTCACCGGTCTAGTCCGTGTAGTAACATGGCCGCGAGGTTGGAGTAAACGAAAGGCCAAGCGTGAAGCGACTGAGAGGCAATTCATTCCACGCGCGTCCCGCTCTCTGTTAGTTCTGACTTGAAAGGGCCATCGATAGGCGGATGGTATTCAGGGAGCGCATGGAAGCCGTAGCAGCTAGTAGACTACAGCAGTACAACCCTGCTGGTTGCGCTCTTGCACCTTGTGGCGGCCACTTCTTTCCTGGCGGCTGTCTCAGGGGATCTGCGACTGCAGCGATTGAGGTATCCTCCACAGTAGACCTAATAGAACTACTTCTTGAAATAATGAAGTATGCAGCGCCTGTGAGGGCCGAGAAGCGGTGGGTCGAGAAGTACATAGAAAATGCAGCGGCACGTGATCTTGACCTGCAGCTCTTCCAAACGCGTTCAATATATATGAAGGTGGGTGCTGTGCCTTCTAAGGTAGGGATCAAGTGGTGTAAGAACATCGAAGGTCTCGCCGAGCTTCCTTGCGTAATGGTATACCTGCGCTGCGAGCGCCGCTGGCTCGAAGAGAACATTGCCACGCCCGTTTCTTCTCCCGCTCGACTCGCAAAATGCCGGCACCTGCTGCACCTCGCAAGAAAGGCGCACTCACCAGCAGCACCGCGACAGCACGCACATCTCGTCGTGATGCAGTCGACTCTGGTCCCTCACAAGCCGCAGCTCGCTCGTCTGCGGTTTTGACGAGCCGCAAGAATGTGGCAGACGAGCTGTCCACGCGTTTGGAACGAGTCGCCATAAGCAGCGGCAGCAGCAGCAAGGCAGCAGCGTCTACCAAGACTGGCGCTGCCCAGCGCACCTCAGCTGCTCGGACAAGGCCAGCGTCCTCACAGGCTTCGTCGAGCTCGTCAGCAACAGCGGCCACCAAGCCGCTCAGCACAGACGATGCTCTGGCCGCGATAAACAAGATCCTGGCGGAACTCAGCACAGCACACAAAGCAGCTGTCAGCAAGGCCGAGGCATCAGAAGCTTTCCAGAAGCAAGTCAAACGGGACTATGCAAAAGCAGTCCCGCTCCTGCAGTTGCTTCGCTCGGCTGCATCGTCTTCGCAAACAGAGCATTCTGCGCTGCAGGCCAGCAGCCTATCGATCGAACGCGCTGCAAGTATGCTCGTTGCACATTGCATAGAAGCCGGAGATGTACGTCTCTACTGATGCTTGAAATTACATACACCTAAACTCATTCTTCCTTCCCGGCTCCTTGCAGTACGTACCGGCAGTCGAGCAGCTCGGCTATATCAAACAGTCTTTGACACAACTATATGCAAGTCCGGCGTCTGGCAAAAGCTCCGAAGACACTCTGGTCTCCAGTTTACAGAGCCTCCAGGTGTCGACGTCCACGGCAAGAAGCTCTCGAATATCTTCACGGGCACCATCCGCCACCTCAGCTGGCACTAGCACGCGCTTGAATTCAAGAGCTTCTTCACAGCGCTCGAGCTCGCCTCGATTGCAAGCGCAAGAGGTAGCCGCACTACTCTCTTTCTCACCGTTTCCGGAAAGCTGGACATCATCACATCGACTGTCCGATATTTGCCTGTCAATCCTAGTGGTACAGCACCAACTGTTATCCTGTCTCTTCGCGGTACCTATCCTCACCGGCGACACAGGAGGAGCTACAACGGTACGAGTCGTATCAAGTACAAAGCAGGAAGCGTCTCGTTCGGCAAGCCCGCATGAAGAAAGATGCCGGCTTGTCCTGGATGCCTTGGAACAAAACGCCCAAGGACCCTTGGATACCTTCCGAAATTGCTGCAAGAGGCTCGACCAGGCAGAGCGTCATAAGCTGGAACACCACATATCAACGATCTATTCACTCATAATGAAGAAGACGGATGCCGTTGCGGCTGAAGCAGATGTCGACCCTGAAGTGCTCCTGCGATTGCGATTGCACGGACTACAGTGCCTCTTAGAGAATACCTCCCATTTCGCAGCACGCGCGACACAGGCCTCAGAGTCTGGCAGCGATAAGGCTGTGGAGACCCTCTTTGCCAGTATACACCGTGCCATTGTGGCATATGGCAAGTCATCAACTGTGAGAGGACGTCCAGAAGAGGATCTAGCTCAACGGCTCGAAGGCATCGTATTGCCATTACTGGAGCAGGCAGTGGATACGATTGCGCCATCAAGTCGCTTGGCAAAGTCAAAGGCTTGCAATCAGACGCTGCACCTGATCCTGCAGCTCTATAGCAGAAGTGACTACAGTCCCAAGCGAATGGAAGCGACCTTTCCATTTCTCAACATAAGACCCCAGCTCAATGCGAATACTACACCCGATCACGGATGCGTCGAATTGAGCTACCCAGTCGAGATCCAACGGGCGTGTAGAGTAATCGCAAGCGAAACATGCAAGCTGGACAAGTGGATCAAGAGCAGATATTTGGACGATATGGCACCGCTGCACGATTTGGAGACTTCCTTCTCAGCATTGGCGACCCACATAGTCTCTTGGAGAGGTGCAGCTACCTGGTCGTCAATGGAAGAAAGTGATAGCAAGATCTTATCGCAAGCTCTTCTTACCCTCGAGCGTCTGCACTTCCACGCTCATCGTGCCTATCGCACACACGTAGGGTTGTCTGAGGCACAGCAATCAGGAGATTCGCCGAACGCACCCTCTACCTCAGTCTCCACAGTGTTAGAAGGTGTTCTGACACCCTTTGGCGACCAGTCCGCGGCACTAAAAGCACTTCCCTCTTTCACTGCAAGACTGGCACCGCGGGTGGTAGAAAGCATGCTATTGCTGGCGCGAACGCATTTCAGAGTGGATGAACCTGCCTCATACCGTCTGCCCTTCGTGTGGCTGCGCATTTGCGACAATCTCGTCAATAGTCTGGAAGACGCCAAGGATCGGTCATCCGCTTCCCGATCCGTAGCTTCCGCTGCATACAGGCTTGGACATTCGTTATACGCAAGCGATAAGCACGCAAACGCGATCCCTTTCCTCTCTCTCTGCTGTGCTTTATCGGAGTCCGCGCTGCATACAGCAGATCGTCGACATGTAATAAGACAAACGGATAATGCACGACTCCAAAATTCTTCGTCAAGTGATGACTATGGTCATATGACCGATAAATGTGTGTCGCGTTACGAAACGCTTGCGTACTGTCATGCGCAGTGTGGGGAGAAACCGGAGGCACTCGCATCCTATGTTACTGCCGTTCGCCTCTTGAGCATGTCAGCGGATTGGGCATCGACGAAACACACTCTGGCTCGTATCGTTGGCAAGTATACTAGAATGGCCATTTTGGACATGCTCATGGATCCCGAAGCGGCCAAAATCAGCATACCCACAGAGTCGGAACCTTCCGCCCGGGAAATGTCGCAGAAGCAACTTAGAATCTTGCTTCTCCAGTGTGACGCACTTCAGGAACATATCCTAAAGACAGCGGCTGTAGCTGCCTTGGAGACGTGGTTGACGTACGCCGCACACGTATCCAAAACGACCGGACAGAAGCTGGACTTGGCGCGGTAAGGCTTTCTTGAAGTCCAAATTGCTTCTTACTGATTTGAAATGCCACAGGGTACTTGTCTGGCGCATGCACGTAGCCGCATCTACGGAAGGGAACCAATCGCAGGACCTGCTAGATTCCCTCGCTGCACAAGTAGACGAGGCCTGTGCAAGCGAGCTCGAAAGCCCTCGCGCACAGCAATATCAAGCCTTTGCGCGCCTACACCTCGCAGTGTATGCGGTGCGCAGCTCGGCCGAGACCGCTTCAAAAATCCTCGCTGTAGAGGCCAAAAAGGCTTTGACCATGTTGTCTAGCATGCGGACAGCTCCAGCGGAGCAAAAGCGACACTTGACGCCTGGCAAGACTCACACCGCCTTACCAACCTCTTCGCCTTCGGCCAACGTAAAGGGCGGTATATCAGAAGGAGTCAAAGGTCGGAAAGGCCTGTGTGCTGCGCCGGTACCGGGGCGCAAGCCCCTATCACCCAAGAGCCCATCGAGTCACTCTGGCAATGCGAATAGGACGCCCCCGCGGCCGTTGAAACAGCAAGGACAGTCGCCCATTGGTCTGACAAGCAACCGTGGAAGCTGTCTCGAGGACTCTTCTCGCAATCATCCCACTCTACGAGTCGTAGCAAGTCTTTTGTCTCTTTTCGGGCATACCTTCCTTTCCATTGCATACTTGCGGACTATCCGGAATTTATATGCAGATCACGCTCATGACCACGTAATGGTCGAGGTAGATTTGTGCCGAGAGTATCTTGATATTGGCAAGGTAGACAGCGCGAGGATCAGCATGGCTCGTGCAGAAGAGCGAAGAGACACGGTACCAAACGATCGCGCAACAGTGACTTATCTTTTAGAGCGCGCCAATCTATTGTCACAGTGTCAAGACCACGTCCAAAGGTTGGTAGCCACAAGCATTCAGAGCTCTCAATGGCTAATGACGCTTCTCAATGTACAGCGAGCAAGTCTATCTGGATGCATCGAAAGTAGCGGACCGCGTGCTCTCGTCTGAAGGCATGCAGAACTCGACCTCGAGAGTGTTGCAGCGTACACATCAATTGTATCAAGCTGCTTCAGCTGCGGAAGTCTATGCCCAATCCCAGTGGCAGAAGGTATGGCTCGCGGATATTTGCCATCCCCAATTGCCTCTTCTAACGTTTCGATGAACAGGGATCGCCATCAGTGGCCCTTCAGAAAGCGATGCAAGCCTTGCGCTTGGCGAACAGAGCGATTACTAATTTAGCGCGCCTGACACCCACCCTCAGCGCCCCAGCGATCCCCGAAGGTCTACGCACCAGGCGATCTGGCGGACTAGGAGCTCTGCAAACATCCCCTCTGTTTCTTGATCTTGGCTGCAGAACTAATCAGGTGCGATGAGCCTCTTAAGTGTCTCAAGAGACTCTCCTGACGATCACCTTATAGCTACTATCACGGCTACTCGTCTGGATTGCAGACCTCCTCGAGGTCCGGGGTAGCGTCAAGACAGCCGCCTACTTCTACCGGCAAGCTGCGGAACACGCGGAAAGTTTGAAAGCGCCTCGTTTGGCGGCCCGCGCCGTGGCAAAGCAGGCATATCTTGCGTATAACATGCACGACCCTGCCGGTGCAGAGGGCGATGCCGTGAGCAAGCTAACCCAATTGGCCTCTCAAGTGCGGAATCACACACATCGTTTGTAGTCTTTACTTCACCCGCTGACTTTTCTGCGCAGGACGGAGGCTTAAGCGCAGTCGATGTCGCACAATGCAAGGCTCGACTGGCGGCGAGGAATGGAGATCTAGAGGCCGCCGGAGCTGGATACGAATCGGTCTTGCGATCCTTCACCAAGCTAGATAAAGGCCTTCGGGACATCGAAGCCCAATCGGCAACGTGAGTCAAGAAAAGAAGTACAAGCCGTTTCTAACGCGCTAAGACGTCTTTCTAGCCCCGTGAAGCCATCTTCAGGGAGAGCAGTCGCTGTGGCGGCTCCTCGTTATCCAGGTGTCATTCTTCCCGATATGCAATTCGCGGCTATCAGCGAAATGAGTGAGTTTGGGTAGCCTTCCTGCTCATGTTACCTCTTGTAATTTCTTGACTGACGTACTCGAAGTCGTGACTTTATATTCCCTTGCGGATATCGAGAATGCACACCCTGAAATTGAGAAACTGCAACCCTACGCAAGAATGCCTCACCAGCAAGCATACATCTCTGCTTTGCGGGCACGCCTTCTTATGCTTGAAGGCTTGCAGAAGCTCAGCCAAGATCCCATCGCGGGCCTATTGCACGAATCGGGTTAGTCACATGACCGGATTCTAATGATGGATCTAATCGTTTGCTTCAGTGCTCGCAGTTCCTCTTCTAGTGGGCAACACAAATGAGGAGAACCTTGCCGAGCGTTCAAAAACTTGCAGCTCACTCGCAGAAGCCGAGATTCAATTGTTGGGAGCTTTAGCACATTTCCAATCCAACTCGAGGAGTATCGACTGGCGGCTGGCCGTGCAAGATCTTGCCACCCTCCGAATTCTGCAAGTCAATATGGGCCGTGCATCTGCGCTCAGCGCGCATGAAGTCGCCGCGGCACTGAGTGAGTGGCTGCATGATCTGAGCCGAAGGATCGGTCAACAGGCTGAAAGTATCATCCGATAGACTCCCAAAGTGCCGTGACTTGCAAACGCGAGATGCTGGAGATCCTCGATGCTAAGATCACTCATGGCATACTAGCCGATGATCTCCTCTGGCCTGGTCCGGGACAATGCCGCCGCAGCGCATCACGAGCCCGCACGCCTTATTGGACAAAGCTGGAAACTCGGTACATCAGCTGTACCACGAATGGCAGTCTTTCGGCGTCAGGCATACAGGCCATACTACCTCGGACGTGGTCGGTCTTGTCCATGCACCTTAGCGAGGACGAGCAGAGTCTCATCGCTGTCCGTTATGAACGAGATAGAGAGCCCTTCATATTGCAGCTGCCTATAGATCGAGCAGCGCGACGGGAAGGGGAGGACAGCTCTTCGACGTATACCTCAATCATGCACCGTTTGGCGGAAATTATTGGACAGGCTAATTTCACGGCTCAGAATGCAAAGAACGTTCACACCACCGTAGAAAGACGAGCGTGGTGGGCTCAGCGCAAAGCATTGGACTCCGCCCTGGCACAATTGCTAGATGAAATCGATAGGAAATGGCTTGGGTGCTTCAGAGTGAGTGTGATTTAGTGAGTCAAATATTTGACAGCGCTGATGCGCAGTTGCTTCTCTTTAGCGCTGCCTGACGTCCTGTCACATGACACCGCCGAGATCGGAGCCGTTTATGCATGCTTTGGAACAAGCATTGGCAAAAGCAATCTTCACCACGCGTGATAACAAGACAGCACTTCTTGATTTCCAAGCTCCTTTACTGCGTTGCTTCCAAAGCCTGCCACAGACGCTTGAGGATGACGATATTGAGGATCTGCTCTACTTTGTCGTCGATTCTCTTCAATTTGCCGGCGTCCGAATCGCCTGTGATGAGATCGATGTGGATCAGGTGCGCGTTTCACGCTAGTTGTGTAGCCCGGATCGGACTGACCCATGAACAGACTGTTGTCGATATCCGAGCGGTGCTTGAAGATCACGCAACACAACAAGACGCTGAACAACAAAGCTCGGAAGAACACCATCTCTTCCTGATCTTAGACAGAGGACTTGGCGCTCTCCCGTGGGAGTCCTTGCCATCTTTCCAAGGCATGTCAGTCAGCCGTCTTCCGAGCATCGACTTTTTGCGGGATCGCTTGGACCTCCAGGCCAACTTGCCGAAAGAGACGTCGTCCATGCCACCCCCGACCCTACTGGCCGATGGATCGAAAGTTTTCTACATTTTGAACCCCGGCGGTGACTTGAAGCACACAGAGCAGGTGTTCGCGGAGGCCCTAACCTCGCGCAATTTCAGCGGGATTCGTTCGCGACTACCGATGGAAGAGGAGATACAGAAAGGGTTGGCGAACTCAGACATCTTCTTGTACGTGCGCCTCCTCATCTGTTCGGCGAGATGCTAATCAAACTTGATTTGCAGATATTTCGGGCACGGCGGGGGCGAACAATTCATACGCAATCGAGCTCTGCATACTTTGGAAAATTGCCCTACAGCTCTACTCTTTGGCTGCTCCTCGGCGGCACTCCAGAGGCAGGGCGAATATGAAGACTCTGGAAATCCTTTGGTATATATGCAAGCTGGAGCGTAGGTTGACGGTTCTCCGTGTTCCCCCGCTTCGCGCTGATTGAGATGCTCGGTTTATAGTCCCGCCGTCCTTGGGAACCTCTGGGACGTTACAGACAAAGACTTGGATCGCTTGACTCACAAGACGCTGGCCAAATTTGGACTGCTCGCACAAGAGTTGAGTGAAGAGGGCAATCTCACCTTGCCGAAAGCACTGGCCGACTCGAGAACTGCGTGCTCTCTGAGGTACCTCAACGGCGCATCGCTAGTTGTGTGGGGCGTCCCTGTCAAACTTCGTGCATAGCTAGCAGGCCAGGAGGTGTGGCAACGTAGCCAAGAGCAATGAAATGGCCATGCCTTGGGAACATCTGCGCTCGAGTCACGCTTAAAGCAAAGCGCCTACATTCGTGTTGGCCAGGAATATGCTACATGAGTGCCGCTCTACACGATGGACAACGATTGTTGCTGGCTAAATGGGCGCGCATGCATGGCTCGGCATGGAAGACTTCGAGACATATGGGAAGAACGACTGGTCCATGCAAGCCGAACTTGTCAGCGATACCGCAGAACAGGACAATGAACCGACTTACCAGCGAGTTCGTCTTCCTTAAACTGCTGCAAACAGATCTTGCATTTGTTGCAGCTGATGCCGACGCACGCCAACTTTTGTTTGATCTTGCCTTTCTTGTCTACGCGCCGTCGTTCCAGTTCGACGCGACCGACTGGCAGGGAGTCAATCTCGGCTGCACTCGCTCCTTGACTAAACCCGAGGACTTCTTGCAAAACTCTGGCAGACTAACATTTGTGTCAGTAGATGCGTGTAATCAGTCTGCCGTCTGGGACTGCTCACTGCTACTGGAGTGCTCTCATCCAAAGACGACAACATCACCTCGAGGTCAGTGTACTCTTGCGCGTCCACTAAATTTGGGGTCAGCGACCGAGCTGCTTCGACGGTCTCACTGACGGCTGGTGGCACATGCAGGGGAGCTTGCTGTGGCTGTCTTGCGTCATTATTTTCACCTTGCGAGGATGGTACTGATGGCCTCCTTGGCTGACTAGCTGTACCGGAAGCAGAGCTTCGCTCTGATACATTAGGCACAGAGGACGAATAAACATGGCGAGGCCGCTTGTTGAGCTGCGTCCTGATTTCGGGCGAGGGCGGTGAAGACATCGGCAAGCTGCTGCTAGGTATACTGTCCTGCGATGAAGAGCGTTGAGCCAACATCATCGATTGAGGACGGCGGGTGGCAGGGGTCCTGTGAAGGCTGGTACCTGACGCTGTAGTTCGTGGCATCTCGGGCGATCTGAATACCGTGCGATATGCTGAGCCAGAGCCATAGCCAGAGCCAGAGAAGCGAGGGGGCGGCGGTGGTGGACGTCGATGATTGGCGGACAGACTGTTCCGGGCGTCTTGCCCTGGGTCACTGGGATACCTTGACTGCGATCTGTCTTCTTGATCGGGTCCTGCTTCGTCTTGTCGTCCAACCACTTGCCACTGAATCTCATCAGCTGCCGGTAACGGCGGTGAATCTGAGCGACCAGCAACTTCCCACGGGTTGTCGGCTTCATCGACCGTGGGCAATGCTTGCGCCAGAACCGGTCTACAGCTCGCTGGCACTGTTGAACTGCCCGAATCTGCCGGCTGAGACCCTGAGCTTTCTGGATCACTGAGGAAATTGAAGCTGTTCTTCAGGCGATCTGGTAGACTATGTGGGTCCCATATTCCGCCCCATCTTTTGGGAGGAAGGGGTGGGGGTTTTCGCTTGATGCTCAATGGCCGCGATAGAAGCGCAGAATGCCGGCGTCCATCTTGCGTTCTCCTCCAGGACGCAGCAGCTGCCTCACGATCCCCTGACTCATCGACAACAGTGGGAGTAGAGGCCGAAAGAGCAGTCAACGCGCTAGGGATGGACATGGACGACTTTGGCTTCTTTGTGGAGGTATCATCGGCAGAGTCGCTATCAGACTCGGAGTGCAATTTGTTAGCCGATGAGGTTTCGGCGGTGCCTTCATCATCCGAAGATACAGATGAATTTGAGGATGAATCGGCTGAGCGGGAGCTATATGCCACCGGCGAGCGTTCCTGTTTCTTCGACAACCTTCTCAAATTGTTTGTAGAGAGCGGGTCAGTGGTCAGACGGGGTGGCGCCCTGGGCAGTGTCATGCTGGGAGCTTCTGTGCTGTGTGGTGTCTCGATACTGGTGGCATTTGGAGCTGGGTCCGCTTGGACAGCCAGACCGGAGCGTAGAGCCCGAGGTCCCATGTTTGGCCGCAACAAGCGCGAGATGCGAGAGCTAGCTCTACTGGGAGCAGCTTGGCGAGCTTCGTTTTGCTGTTGCACATCTTCAGTCGGCAGCGGTGACGATATTGGCGCGTCTTGCTGCTTAGCAACTTCTCCCGTACTGGTACCCGAGCCAAAGTCTGATGGCCTTGGGCTCGCAGTCTCGCTAACGATAGTGCGACCGGCCTCCGCTTGTTGCTGACGTTGTCTGGCGTTAACTTCTGCGGCCAATTGTCTGGCTAACTGATGTCGCTGGTACCCTCTTGCATCGGAAGATAGGTGGCCATCGGCTGTTGCCCCAGTTCCGGAACCAGGCGCAAGCTGTTCACTGCGTCCAAGCTGGGAAGCATCCCAAGAGTCGGAGGCATCGTTGACCTCTGGCTGAGGTTCAGCCGATTGCTGGTCCCGCGCATCCGCTGTAGTCGAGGCCGGAACCGGGACATCCGTGTGGGCAGACTCGACCTGGTCAAGCTGGCTACTCACACCCGCGCTGCGAACGAGTTTGGGCACGCTCAAGCGATCGGGCGTGACTGAAGATGCTGGTGGACTTGGTTCGATTACAGCTGACAACTTCTTCGAGCTTTGCCTCTGTGCCTCGAAACGCTTTAAGCGTGCCCGTCGAATCGTTCCCATCGATGGGAAGCGTGGGCTCGAGACTTGACTAGACGACTGCTGCGACAAGTCGCTTCGACCGGGCGAAGGCTGACGTGGGGGTGCCATTTCATTACCGCTGGAGAGAAGTTCCCCTACTGGCTGAGGCGACAAGACGGATGTGGAACTTTCCGGTAGTTCTGAAGGTCTGGATGCACGCCAAGCCATCGAAGCTGGTTCGGTGTTAGATGAGGATTCGTGCGGAGGACGTGAGACCCGCTCTCCATCTTCGTGTGCTGAAGCCATCGTTGACACCGCAGACTGAACCCCTGGACTCTGCAAGCGGTGTACACGCTCTTCCAAAGACAAACCATCGCGCCTCCAAGCCTCCCATTGCCGCATGCGTTTCCTTGCATTGTTGTATTGCCAGTCTGCGCTTGAAATGGTAGCAACTGAAGGCCCGCTGAGCGGCTGCTGAGCAGCGCCAAGGCCATGACTGTCGGCAGCCAAGTCGCGTATGTCCTCGGACGAAGAGTATCCGCGCGACCTTTCCTCAATAGCGTCGAGATCCAAATCGGAGCAGCTGAGCATACTCAAGACGGAGCCGCCTGAAGTCCTGCGACGAGCTGGACGACTCGAGGGACCAGCAACGGGGGATGGCGTTCCGGAGCGGAAAGGCGGAGGCGGAGAGTCTGGTTCTCGGACCATCGATTGTGCAGCTGCAGGTCGTCTTTCCTCGTTTGCCGCATCGACAGGATCGTGGTAATCTGCCAAGTAGGCATGTATCGGAGTATACTGCAAGGTGATTGTTGTCAAAGGTGGCGCCCAAGGCGGCGGCGGAGGTTCACTTGTATCTGGAGAAGTGTGCATAGCTGTGTCATTCAAATTGCGGGGAGGCGAGTCAACCGGCAGACTAGGTAGACGTGCGTCGCTGCGTTGACCCGAAATTGTACTTGTCTCAGGAGCAGGTTGCATCCGAGTGCCTTCTACAGAGTTATCGTTCGGACGTCGCTGAGTTTGTGGCTGCGGAGGGTTGGACCGAGCGACTGGCGCCTGGGGTACTGTGCGCAAGACTGCTGACTCGTCAAGATGACGATTACGGCTCTGGTGTCCTGCACTCGGACCAGCAGGGACAGCATTCTGCACATTGTGATTGACGTTTGGGGATCTCGCCCTTTCGGGCAAGGGCAGAGTAGACGGGACGGAGCCTACTGGTCGGCCACTGCTTGTTGGTAACGCTGCTTTCTTCTTCTTCGCCTTTGTTGCACTTGCGCTGTGAATCGATGCAGTGGAGCTCGCATTTCGTGCCGTATTTGAAGGGCCAGCACTGGTCGATCGCGTGGTCCGACTCTTCGACTCATCATTTCCAGGCTTTTTCGACTTCTTCGTCTTCGAAATTGTGCTCTCTTTAGTGGACTTGACGCTCTTCTTCGATGACTTGGCAGACTTTGTGGACTTCATAGAGATAGACTGCTGGTCTTGACTAAGAGAGGCAGAACTGCTGGCCAGCGTTCCGCTCAGACTGGCAGCGTCATTTGCACTCGCATCGGTTCTCTCCGACAATCCACGTGACAGAGGCTCGCTGGGTCGCGCAGATAGTCCATACGGACTTCCCCACGGTGTGCCAATACCGTTGGAATAAGAATGTTGTTCATGGATGGGTGGCCGGGTTGGTGGTGGGGCAAGGCCAAGGTTGCGAACTGCTTCCTCGATCTCGCTGGTGACACGCTTGCCAGCTTTGGGAATAGCGGC
Source organism: Cystobasidiaceae sp. HBUAS51001 (assembly GCA_003351005.1). Taxonomy (NCBI): domain Eukaryota; kingdom Fungi; phylum Basidiomycota; class Cystobasidiomycetes; order Cystobasidiales; family Cystobasidiaceae; species Cystobasidiaceae sp. HBUAS51001. Next base: position 426,934 of record KZ857216.1, on the reverse strand, counting down.
CTTTACTCCCTCTGACGCAGGATCTGCTTTTGCTTTGCCCTTGACGTCGCCCCTTGGTCCAAGAAAGACAGTCGCAGAGCTTGCAGGGGATGGCGAAGTCGCTAAGCTGTTCACGCTGGAACTTGACTTTTGAGGCGATGTCTGGTAAGGGCTGGACTGAGTCTGCACGGGCGGCGCATTGCGCTGCTGGGGTGCTGAGGGGCTGGAAATATGCACTGCTGGAGCCAGCGTAGATCTTGCTGCCGTTCTTGAAGCATCATGAGAGCCGGGCTGAATTGTCGATTGCGGCGTGACGTGCATTGCCGTATCGAGCCTGCGACTCGCAGCTTGACCGCTGGGCTGCAGCTGCGTGTAATGGTAAGTTCTGGGACCTTGTGGCTGCGCGGGTGATGCAGTGTTCCTCGGAATGGGATTGCTGCCCAGACTGTCGGTGCTGGATGCCGCACTGCCTGACAGTTGCTGAAGACTGAGTGGCATTGTCGAGGCGGAGGGTAGGGGCGAATACGCTACAGCGAACAGCCAGATTCAGCTCACACGGTGAAATTGTCAACATGTATGGCGTTTCCACTCACTTCTAGGGCTGGCTATCTTCCTCGCGTTGGGCTGCTCGCCTTGAGGATGTGGGCTCCTGCTGCCGGAGGCGCCACCGGGCGACTCATTGTTGCGGCTACTGCGCTCTCCAAATCTAGCTTTGCCGCCGGCTGTGCGCTGTTCCTGTGCCATGCCACCGCGTGCGTTCCATCTCACGTCTTGATGTCGCTTGCAGTTGAACGGAGTGCAGCGTAGAACCCCGCCGAAGAGGGGCGAACTGACACTTCAGCCACGAGCTGAGGCTAGGATGTGGTGAGTGACCACCGGTTCGTCCAAGCTCAGCAGACAGGTCTCTAGCTCTGCGCGTTAGGACTGCTCACAAGGCGCATGTACACTTTTCTGGAGGGAGGTTCGCCACATCTCCGACCACGCTCCACCCTTCTCTCGCGATACTACAGTACCGTTTGATTGCCTTAGACTGAAGAGCCACGAAACAAATCTGCTTTGCTATTGATAAAGCCACTGCGAACAGCTTCGTGGCAACAGATACGAGGTGAGTGGAAATTGTGTTATACAAGATGGCTAATACAAGACGCAACCGCGTGGACTATAACGCTGCACAGGATACTGAAAGCCACTTAGCGACCAGCGCCGCCGAGGCGGAAATGCGTTCGCTCTGGTTGGCGCTCGGCACCAGTCTGCTGCTGTTTAATCTTGAACTCTGAGAGGATCGCAATATGATCACTTGGGAAATGCGCATTGGGGAAGCCCACAACCTTGCTAAGATACGCGGGATCGACTTCGCCGAGCAGTCCAGTGACAGAAAGCGAATTGGTGGTGTGCCAGATGTGGTCGATGCACCCTTTGAAACCTGGCGTGTGATTGGTCTCGATGGGACCGACACCAGTCGCGACCGAGGCTCCTGAAGTGTCTAGATGCGAGTATGCCGACTTGAGGGAGAACCTGTGGCCAAGACCTTCAGATGTATATGTGCCGTAGATGTGGCCCATGAAATCGTCGTGATTCTTTTCGACACTGCCGTTCGTGAGGTATTCGTAGACACCAGAATTGGGCATCGAGTTGAAATCGCCGCAAATGACCGTAGGGATCTTGTTGCCTTCGCTATAGCTAGGTGCCTTTTCGTAACCTTTGCCAAGCGTCGAAGGATGCTTTGGTGGCAGTCGAGCAAAGTGATTGGCTGTCTTGGTGAGCTCGTCCATGAGCATAGCAACTTGAACCAGCTTGACATCACGGAATTCATTGTCCCAGTAAATGTGCGTATTCGCACAAATGAGTCGCGCACCGGACTCCTTGTGCTCAAGAAGAGCCAGGACAGCGATGTTATCCTTTGTCATGACTCGATTGAACATATCTTCTGTCTTCTTGAAGTCCGGGCGGCGCATGGCGATCTGGTTGAACTCGACTAGTTGCTGCTCGACCAGTGAGAATCTGTTATGTGAGAGGTGGTGTCAGCTTCACGTGCGGGACAACACGTAACTTGCTCTCGACTCACGTGCTGGGCTTGTAGAAGGTGGCGTTACCATCAACATGCCGCTTCTCTTCAGCCGTCATCGTGCGAGCCTTGGTCCGAGGCCAGTAAATCCCCTCGTAGCCATTCTGTGTAAGATTTGGCAGGAAAAAGTCTTCATATTGTTGCCCATCGACTTCTTGCAGGCAGATGACATCTGCGCTGTAACCGAGAATCTCTTGCAGAATGAGCTCTTTCCGGTAGTCCCAGCTGAGGGCCCAGCTGGGCGTGTAGCCATACATCTGTGGAGTGGCAGCTTTCTCACACAGAATGTTGTAGCAGAACACGGAGAACGTTTCCGGCTCCGGCTGCCCCTCTTCAATGCTTGTTGGGAAAGAGTCGGCTTCGACAGAGATCCACTCGCGATCAGCAGGTGGCATTGGTACAGGACACGAGTCGCGCAAGTAAGCGATAAGACCTTGTGTGCCTTCCTTCTCTAGCAAGTTTCGAAGATTATCTGGCAACGGATTGCCATCAATGCCGATGAGATCCAGCTGGAACAGCGTACCAAGTTCGGCAGGTAGACTGGTGAGCTGATTGTCGAACAAGAGCAACTCCCGTAAATTGGTGAGCATGCCAAGCTCTGGAGGAATCGAAGACAGCTGATTACCGCTCGCATCGAGCAGGACGAGATGAGAGAGGGTAGACAGACTTGCAGGAAGCGAGGTGAGGTTGTTGTGTGGGACGTATAGTGTGGTTAAGAATGAGTAGCGGAAGAGGTCGATGGTCAAATTGCGAAGGTGCATGCCTCCCATATCGATAGTGGACCATGCTTGCCCGGTCTTTTCTCGCTCAGCTTCGATATAGGCTGCCGTGTTGAGCGTAGCAGGCCCATCATTCGAATTCCGACTGCCGCCTGCTCCTTTACGAATAGCTGCGACGGTGAGTGGCCGCATATCTTCTGCGACCAAGCTATCTGAGCGGTTGTGGCCGTCTTTGCTCTTGCCGTCTTTATTAGGCCGCCCGATCGACATTGTGGGATGCCGGGCAGGATCGCCAATAGCTGCATTGCCAGACGCATTCATGCCTCGCTGCTGGAGATGAGCTGCCCGCGCATGATGGTGTGCGCTGGTGGACTGCCGCGCGATATTGGCATAGTGGATTTGCTGTTGCCAATATGCAGAGGTCGAGTCTGATAGATCGGTCTGCTGGGCCGAACCTTGACCATTCATTCCAGAGTCCCCTGGTGCTCCTCCCGCATTCATGCCAGATGCATTTTGCTGATTGCCAGGAGCTCCATTGCTGCCCATGTGCTGTCCGTGAAAGTGGCCGACCGCTTGTGAATGCGAGTGGTGATGGTGACCGTTCATCTGCGAATGCGGTCCAGCATTGTTGCCGGCATTGTGGTGCCCTGAGGGACCGCCATAACGCGACTGGCCTGCTCCTTGCGACTGCACGCTGTTGGGCCCAAACGAATTCGAGGATGAGACTCCTCCGCCAGACCCGGCTGTGCCGGGATGGTGCAAGCCAGGCGAGGGTCCGCCTTGCATATGTCCCGGTCCAGACGTCGACTGTGGACCTCCAGGCGGCGCATGTCCATGAGAGAGATTGTGAGAGGGGTAGCCCGGAAATCCGGCTGGACTGCCTGGAGGGCCGGGGTAGGGCGAAAAAGCGTTGTGATGATGATGAGGTGGCCCAGGTCCTGCACCTTGCGGCGAGCCTGTAGCGTTCGATGAAGCTGATCCAGCCGACCCACCGAACTGTGAGAGCTTTTGCATCAAAGAATGCTGGTGTTGCTGAAATCGACCTGTCATGCTGAATGAAGCGGTGGAAGACGGCTAGTGATGTTCTGGTAGGTCTCGTGTTAGGGGAGTGACCGTGACTGCAGACGGAGATCTACTTTGGGGGACGGATAATGAGTTGAGGATATCTAATTGAGTCTCGATGCCTTTCGCCTGGTGTATCGAGGCTTGTAGCAGGTCGTCGGAAATCGACTACAGGGATAATGCGAATGGATGGGATGATAAGCGTCGGACAGGTAGGTGGAGCGATCGTGGAGTGTAGCTAGCAGCTGAGGTAGTGCCCAACTTGCGATACTTGATCTCGACTAGTCACCAAGCTGTGCGCTGTCTTGCAAGCGAGAAGGTCTGCGATGCAGAACACAGCAGAAGGCGTCAGCTCCGCATCAGCGGGGTCAGGGCGAGAGCTACAGGCGGGCACGGCCGTGCAACATGGCCGTATGCAGATCCATGTGCGACACTCGTGCTCGCAGTACAACGCCTCACTCACAGGTCTTGCTTGCTCGACTCGCGGTCGATGGTCGTCCCTGCGTCTCGCCCGGCCTGCCTGACCTGACGAAGCTACTCCACGCTCAAACGTCTGGCCGTCTAGGGCCGCCGCGCTCTCGCCTACACGCACGCAGGTCTGCTTGCTTGTCCTTGTCTCGCTGCTTTGGCTTCTGCGCTCTTCTCTCTGTCCGGCGCGCTGCTGGCATCTCCAGGCCTGGCTCGCCTCGTCTGCCCTGCTGGCTCTCTGCGCAAAAGACGCAAGGCAGAGCTGAGGGCCGCGGGACTGCTTGCGGGCGCGCTCAGCACTGCGTGGGCCGTCCCATGGTCGTGCGTGTGGCCAGCTTCGGCGCTGGAAGGGTCGTGTGCGGGTATCGGTTGGAGCGAGAGCCGCTGCGTGTCAGGCCAAAGCCGTGCGCTTCCTCGACGACTCTTTGGCTTCCAAAGTATTGCATGCCTGCGGGCCCTGGCACACCGCTGGACTCTTTGATATGCTAATATGCTACGACACAAGACAATCTACGGCCCTGCTTCCTGAAAAGAGCCTCTTCCAATTAAAGCTTCCACGCCATGCCCGCCATGGACAAAGACTCGGACAAAGGCAGCGACACTGTCACGCCTCAGGAGCTCGTGGACGCCTTCAAGCGCAACGGCAGCTTTGATGCGCTGAGGACTGAAGTTATGCGCTCCTTCATGGCTAGCGTGCGTGTCCTTTGAAGCTCGAAAGCTGCCTGGTGGCTTCCAGGCTGACCGTATTACACTCTGTGACAGCCCTCTGGGGAGCGCTTCTCCAAACAGACCGAAGATATCGTGGGCTTTCTGTACACACTGTTGTGGCATTCGCATTACTCAGATACAACTACGCCCTCCAGATCAGGGAAAAGCTTCGCGACCTCCATGACCGCCAATCTCAAGTAGCGCCGACAGCTGGCCCGACCCTGGCTACCTCGCCCAGTAGATTGGGAGCTATGCCAAAATCACGACACGAGACCAACGACCAGATCATGCGAGAGCTTGAAAGGCATACGGCTTACGAGAGAGCCGAGCAAGAAATCGCAAGGTCCGGCCTCGCTCAGAGCACCAAGGGTCTCGAAACGGATCTGTCTGCTTTATTGAAGTCTATGAAAGAAGAAAAGACCAATGCCACCAAGAAAGAGCCATCTGGTAGTCTGAGCGCTGTTCAGAAGTGACTTGCGCATGTGCAATGCTGGGCACGAGCACTGCATCCTGGAGTTTCTGTAGCATATTAGCAGCAAATGGACTTTCGCACCGCCAATCCGAGAAGCTGGCGACAGACAGCGAGCTCCCAGCCTTTGGGAGACATTTTTCAGGGTGTTCCTTAGTCATCATTCATCTACATTGGTAATATACGTCATGTACAGCAAGCACCCGAATCTTCGGAACTTTCCAGCAACTCCAGACGGAAATTGCAAGTGGGACAATTCGGATGACCTTTGAAGTGCCTTGCAGAATATGACATGCTTGCTGAATGCTAACGACCACACTATATGCGTTATGTACAGCCTTTCACCGCCCCTTTGCCCACGTAACTTGAACTACAACTGGACTCATTGGCCTATAAAATTAGCTACTTATGCTTCTTCTTTTTCTTCTTCTTCTTCTTCTGCTCCGCCGCGAATTGACGCTGCTCCTCCTCAGCCGATAGGCCAATGCCATAGCTCTGCAGCACGCTTGCGCACGAATATCTGACATGCTGTGCCCTTTCGGTATCCCACAGGCCATTCGAGAGAAATGCTCTTCCATAGTGCATGCACGCTTCACTGAAATACTTGGTGTATAGACGCGAAGCGATAGAGGACTTCATCTTCTCGGCCTCACTTTTCGCGTCCTTTGGCGCTCCCTTGTCGATGGACTCGACAGTGTAAGCCCACTCGTCCGGAAAGACCCATTTTCTGGCTCCTTGCAGATACATCTGATAGACGCAGGCTGCACGATTGTATTCGAATCGTTCAGTGCACCACGGCTGTCGATCCTTGCCAATCACCAGGGAAGGTGCATAATGCACATCATAGGCGGTGACCTGATAGAAAGCCGGATCGTGGTCATGCTCTTCGCTCGATTGCTCCTCTGTCGGAATTGTGCCTTGTCCGAGCGTGGGGGCCTTGATCCATTGGCTGGTGTTTGTTGGACCTTGTCCTGCTTCCCACCGACGATCAAACAGAGCCAGCGATGCACGACTTGTAGCATTGGTTGCAGAAAGAACTTCGAGCAGGCCACGCTTATCCGTAGGCCATTGCTCAAGCGGCGTTGCTAATGAGCTGAAGTGCGCAGAAACATATGACGAACCGAGTTCATCGAATGCATCCTGTTCAACACCCTCGACGTCCGTGTTGAGCCTCCATTGTACCTTCAAGCTCCGAAGAGTTGGCAAGGCAGTCGCATTGGGAGTTGCACGTCGGGTCCCGCCCACGATCGGTACAATGATACCGTCCGCATAGTCCAACGCAAAGGAGCGCACGTCTTCATGTTCATTCAGCTTCCTTCTAAGCCCCGCCGACGGGACTATTCTCGCGTCCGAGACAAGCCAGACCATTGACGTTCTTGCGAAAAAGCGTGCCAGATTGAGCTGAGTATTGGTACCGACTGGCCGGAGGATTAACCGTTCGCGCAGCCGGCGGGCGTGTCCATCGTCCAATTCCCGGTTGTACACCATGTGAATGTCGGCATATGCTTTGATGAGTGGATGAGCTTCTCTCAACTTATGTAGCTTCGCGATGCTCGCCAAACTCGCTTGCGACCCTCTGTGACCCATAGATTCGTAGACAATCGAAACAGGCCCTGCCCAGCGAGTCATAAATTGTGGCAGTTGACTGATCCAAGCGTCGTTGTAGTACAGGCATGCAGTGATGTCACCGCCCCTGCCAGTCGCCTCAGCTTGGAAGAGATGAACGTCAAGATTCGCGTGGAAATGGCTGTCAGACTTCGAGAACATCTTCGACAGGCGATATTGGTTGCTGAAAGGTTGTAGAGGATTCATGTGCGGGTTGCGACGGGCGGCTGCGACACACGGAAACTTTCGTCAGCTATAGGGACCATGCGGGTATGTATTGTACTAACCTGTATCTCCCCACTGTCTACGCACTTGCGGGAGCCGATCTAGTTGAGTCACGTCTGTCGAACCCATTGACGGATGCTCGGGAGCAAAATCGCCTGCCACTGCCGACATGTCACTTCTCCGAATTCTAGCAGCTGCAGTACCCATCGCAGATGCAGCGACTCGATAAGCATTGACTACGCGGTAATGCGCCTTTTGCCAATGCGAGTATTCATCGTCTGCCTGAGAAGAGCTCGGGCTGACCTGAGATGCCGCCGTGGGCGAATAGAAAGCGGATGAAAGTAGTTGATGCGTGAATATGTATAGTGAGAAGATCAGGTAGGCAGCTGAAATTGCACGAAATGTGTTAGAGTGTCTCTGCCGGCGCGATGTCCGCGGCTTTTGCTTGCTCGGTGTAGCGGGGCCTGCTTTGTTCTGCGACCCTTGCTGACTGACCGAGTCTTCGCTGAGCACTAGTGACGCAAAAGGTCCAAAAGCTGCTTCCGCTAACCGACAAAGGCACGTCGAGGCTTCGCCAAACGATCTTCTGGATGGTGCTGCATTGTCCGCCTGCATTGCATGACGAGGCTGATCTGATGAGTCGCGCTTCTTTCTTTTCCAGGGCAGTGCACCCCAAGTCTTGTTGTCGGACTTTTCGAGCAACTGAGAGAGAGGTTGGCGCGGGCTCATCGGAGATGGAGAACCTGTCGAGTGCTGCCGGACTGACAGATCTGCGCTCGGTCGTTTTCTTGTGGTGGTGTAGGAAGTGCCGCTTGACGAAGGTAGGCACGAAGATGTCGTACTGGCGTCACGATGATGTTGTTGGTACTGCGATCCTCCGAGAAGGCTCGGGGAAGTGCTGCCAGCCCGATTGATGAGCGAAGATCTGGAGGTCAGAGTCGGAGAGTCTGCTGAGAATGGCGAGCTTGGCATGGGAGGCGATGGGGCGACGTGTATAGTCGTGTCAGAGAGGGTGCTTCGAAGTCCGCCCGCGTGTGAAGGCGATGAACCTTGTATCGGCGATGGAGTAGGTGTGGAGTGCCGCGAGAGGGAACTCGAAGGTGACCACAGAGTAGGCGAAGTCCGTGCACTTCTGGGACTCGGTGCAGCGAGCGAAGACATGTGATACTGCTCATCCAAGAACCCAGAATACGCAGACGTGCCTGGATTTTCAAGTCGTGGAGGAGAATCGTTGTCAAAGTGCAGGTAGAGTCCGCTAGCCGTGCTAGAGTCATCGGTATAGATGGCCGGGATTCGGGTACGCGCAGCATATCGCTTGACAGAGGAGGAAGGCGATACTTCTTTTGCGTCTCGATTGCCCCCTCGCGTTATTTCTGATGCCAGGTCCGGGGCATCTTGGGTAGTAGACACAGACGACCAGTCATCGCTTGTGCGGGAGCTCGAGCTTGACGAGTCGACACTGTTGCTGTGAGTGAGAGAAGAACGACGCGACGTGTCCAGGAGTGGGAAATCTGGTGTGGTCGCTACATTGATGCCATGTAGAAATCGTCGGCCGGCGGGCGAGGGGGAGCTGCTTTGATGTCCTTGCCGATGACCGCCGTTCCGGTCGCGACTGGCGTCCATAATTGCTTCTCTCGCGCCCTTCCCTCGTGGTACGAATGATACAGCCGCCTATGATGTCCGAACGCGAATGCTGATGATGTTGTGGCCGCTTGTGGCTCCCGCAGCCGATGCAGCGATATCAGCCGCGTGTGGCTGCGGGCGATGAAATGGCCTGCGACCCAGAGAGGCGCGCAGACGGATTGCTATCTTGATATTTGTCGCTTGCGCTACGATTCGCTTCGTACACACATGTGCACGCTCGAATTTGACGCTTCCGCTGCGTCTGTGTCGTAGATGTGGGCTATTGCCGCGTAAATGGGCGGCCAGCAAGTGATGGACGCGCGCAAGCTGGGCGGCGGGATCTGTTCACAGCGTTGTGGTGTCTATTGACAAGTACAAATATAGATGCGGAGCAGAAGCTGCGGCGAGCACGCAGCTGCCTGGCCCTGGACACAGCTTGTGGGTATTTCGGCGTTCTTGGGCCAGCTCGAGAATGGCCAAATATCCTCGCGGCGCGTCCGTCTCTTGCGTTTAGTGAATGGATAGTCTGTGGTGACAGAGTACAAACGCACGTATCGATGTGGAAAGAGCGTGGTTCTGGCGTGCTGTGTTCCTGCAGAGTCTGCCTTTCCAGGCTGTGGCGGTCACCTCGACGCGCTTGACCAGCAAGGCGTGTATCGAATTGAAGCCAGCGCGGCGAGCAACCGCAGGAAGACGCAGATGAATGACCGAACTCGCTTGTTCGGTAGCGCCTGGGTTGGAGGCCAAAGGTCTGCGTGAACGAAGATGCAGGCTTCGGCCATTCCGTCGATCACGCGCGCCTAATTCTTGCTCTCGTCGCCTCTCTTCTGCACCTTAGGAAGATATCTTCGTCACACTCTGGCATTGCCGGCAAGCCACAAACTCCATACGCAACTGGTTAGGCTATAATTTGACTAAACACGCGGTTGCAGCGGTGCATGTGCACTTGCACACGTGTGGCAAGCAGACTAATTGCAACGCAAGCTAACGATGCACAAGGTCATCCGGTTTGTGCGACCCCCCGCATGATCCACAAGATGTGCATCCTTCCAGCACAACGATTCTAGTACATCAGAGAATCACAATTTCACCCCATCAGCTTAGCTCCACCCCACTAAGCGGACATTCAGCTCACCTTGGCCACTCGCCTTCCTGCTCTCCGCTGCGGATACGCTGTCTGACTCTCATGAGCGCTTTTCCGAGCTTGTTCGTACCCCATTCAGCTTCTCTGCCTTCTGCATTATTCAAATCGAAGCCTATTCCCCACTGGCGAAGTACAAAGAAACCGAATTTCGGATTGTCAGCTGTATTTTCTCCATACGTCTGTTCTGCAAGAAGCCAGGCTCACGATCCTGTCACTAGGACTAGCTTCGACGATCTCCTTGTCGCCTGTGCCGAGCAATATTCGAGCCAAATCGTCGTTTTGTCCAAACTTGAGCCAATTGGCGCGCTCAACGACTGCATCGCAAGTCATGTCCCAAAGCTAGAGTCGAGCACGATGAAACTCATGAACGTCAGATTGCGAGAGCAAGTTGGGCTTAAAGAACGGACTGACCCGTTGATTGAAGTTTTTGACTTCGCGCCCCAGCGTTTTTGCATCGGCGGGGGTGTCCGAGTCCATAATCTTCTGAGCAGTCTCATTGTCCTTCATCATCATCGCCTTCATAGCCATCATGTATTGCTCAGATGTCTTGAAGTCATTCCGGCCTTGGCTCCTCTCCGTCAGTGCCGCATCTACAAACTTCGAGGGGTACCATTGTTGAAAGCAATCGTAGGGTGATCCAGTCTCATAGCCAAAGAAATAGATGTGAGTTTCTATGCACAGTAATTTAGTGGTTGGCATAAAGCAGCAGCAGTATCAGCTTTATTCCATGTGCGCTTGCGACCTTCTCGCCACCGCCACCTGCTGCAGCGAACTCACCGGTCTCCTTCGCTGGAAGCTTTGCCGCTGCGATGGTTGCGTCGTCCATGTTAGGTACGTGACCGTTTGTAGCTGCCATGACTGAGCCTATCAGTAAGTTGAAGAAGAGGAGGAAGCCCTGTGCGACCGAGCTGCGTCGTAGAGAATACAATGCGGACCTCCGCACGCGCGCGTGATCGACCAGCGCCGGAAGTGGGGAAAGGTCGAAGAACGAGAACGAAACGAGAACGACTCGGAGGTCATCTGTCCTGGCAAAGTAGCCGTCAAATGTAAACGTCGAATAGAGCTCTGATGGTTTGGATGAAGACTAGTTGTACACAGCTGCCTCGAGCCAGAAGGACATTGATTGTGAACGGGGGGCCGGCAGCGCAATGAGGCTGGATAGACCTTCGAGTTGTGGCCGGTCAACGACTTGTTGTACACTACACCAACACTTCTAGACAGCTACCAATTAGACTGCAATAGCGACCACCGAATAGCGAGCGAGATCAAAGACGACGAGACTTGCGCGAGCGAGAGAAAGTTCCGTTTTTGCGTTAGGGATATCGGAGCGTGAATGTCCATATGAGGCAAACACAGCGCAGACCGTCTGTGGAGCGCTTGGAAAGGCTGCTCATGCCATGCGCCTAGATGAGACCAGTAGCAGCCAAGTTCTGCTTGATGATGAAATCTTGGAGGGCCGAAAGGACGAATCGAGTTTGTTCCTTGTCCGTAGCGCACGTAAAGTGCGAATAGAGGCGCTTGTTTGGGTTGCGTAAAAGCGATGAAAAGTGATTGAGCATGAACTGAGAACATGATGGCCAGTCACCATCGCCTTGGTACTGATGCATGTAGTGTGCGAGGGGAGAGGTGCGCAGCTTTTGCTTGAAGAGATCTGCAACGACATAGGCTGTAAGTCGATGGTTTCAGACTGACACTTGTTACAGCAAGAATCCTCACCTGTCTTGTTGAGGAAAAGCACAAGGGAAGATTGGTTGAACCAGCGACTGTTCGCTACGCTCTCGAAAAGGGTGGAAGCCTCGTCAATTCGATTTCTGGAACATACAAATACATGTCAGACCAGCTTTACATCAAAGCCAATGCTCTGACGTAGCTTAGCACCAGACAGAGACGCCTGAGCAGAGGCACTCACGTCGACTCGTCCTCATACAGCGTCTGATCATACTCGGAAATCGCCACGATGAAGATCAAGCACTGAACGCCTTCAAAGCAATGGATCCACTTTTTGCGCTCGCTTCGCTGACCACCGACATCAAAGACGCGGTACATCAAGTCGCGGACTTGGAACTTGACTTCTGTGATACCAGTCGTCTTGACTCGCGCTCGGATAATGTCTTCATCGGTAGGCACATAGTCTCGTCCGCCGATACGTTTGATTTCGTCGAAGAAGCTGTTGAGCAAGAGGGGAAAGGAATTGCAAGCCTCAGCTGTTGCTTGTGCTAGAAAGAATGCGGTGCAAAGACTATCATCGACTCACTAGGGTGCAGAGTCATTGAGCTGGAATTCTCTGCTCCGTCCGACGCATTCTCTAACTGCTGGATCTTGCCAGAGCTGCCAGATGGCGACTGTGACCTCTGGAGTGAGTGTTTCGTCCATGACCTCGGCAGATGAGACTAGAGCGGCATAAGACTCGTTCTGAGGTGCGACGCCAGCTCCTCCGAGCTCAGGTAGGGCAGATCTGCGGGGTAGACGGGAGAGTCCAGCCAGTCAGCTTGTGCGTGGCCTACAGGGCGCTTCGTGCCAGCACTCTGACTGAGAAGGATGCTCACAGAACGGTTTGCATGCTATGTGAGAAGCCCAATGACGTGACGAGACACGAAGAACGCGCATAGACGGCCCATCGTCAGCTTCTGATAGCGTTACAATGTAGTATTAAGCTGAGAGTGCACCTCTGCAATGCATTTGCAGCCATGACCTCGCGATAGCCGAAGCGTTCTTCATCGAGGAAAGGCTGGCCGTAGTTGAGCCTCATTTGCTTGACGATGGTACTGCAAGGAAACGAAACATCAGTCCAAGTGCTCTACACGCACGAGCATACGGGTAGCGCATATGGATCACCCTTTACGCACCTCTTGCCAGATTCACCAGCGCCCAGCAGAAGCATCTTGATCTCGCGTCTGTCGGATGACCACACGCAGCATGACAGCAAAGCAGCGAGGGGAAGGTGAGAAACGATCAGCATAACAATCATGAGAATACTCGAGGCTGACAGTATGGCCTCTCATGCCACATCCTGCGTCGCCAGTGGCGTCCTGCACTGGTTGGGCAGGCATGATGCGAGCTATGAACTCACTTTGACATTTGTCTATCCTGCCTGAGCTGAGCCTCAATCATGTCGTTCCTGCGAGAGCAGAGACCATCCATCAGCACCGTTTCCACAATCTGCGACTAGTCTGGTCACAGCTGCAGCTGCTTCCTTCGTCGACAGCCTGTCATGCTGGGGTGGAAACCGCACTGACCTCTTTTTCGCTTCCTGATCCTCAGGCTTGGATGAGCCGCAACCCATGGTGGCAGTGATGAAGTGGTGTTTTGAGAGGGGGAGAGTCGGTACGTATAGGTTGGATGGAGAGAAGCGAATGCAGTCTTTGCTTGCTTTGGCTTGCTGAGACCCCTTTTGCCCTGCCTGCCTTCAAGTTGCTTGGGCGTGCGAGAGTCCAGAACGCGATGTGCTGGACGACGAGGCGTGCGTGTCGGAAGGAGCTCGAGTGCTGTGCGGTGCTGCGTGTGCGTCTCTCAGCCCAGCGCTTTGGAATCCAGACAAGCTGTCGTCGTGAGGTCGACGGACGGGGGACTGTCGCGCTAGAAGAGGAGCCTGGCTAGCGGGGCACGTGCTCGTACGGAACCTGGCGCTACCTTCTCTTCCCTGTGGTGAGCCTAGGCTGGCGAGTAGTTGGTGTGAGTGCTGTAATGAGAATAGCGAGGTGAGCTCGATGGGAGAGAAGGGAAGAGAGGGAAAGAGAGAAAGAAGAAAATTGCGTTTTGACTGTCGCGAAGGGCCCGCATGACAGAACGGCCCCCGCAAAGGCCGGGAAGCTGGGCACGCAAAGGCCAGTGCGGCTTGTTTCATTGCTCATTCTTTGTGGTTCGCTGCTGCCTGTCGAGGCCTTTGCTGGCTGACAAGGCGTGTCCGCCGCACGCGCCACCGTGCCAGTGGCTCATGCGCAGATGTCCCGAGCAGCAGTAGCAGTAGCACCCAAAGACGACAGCCTAGGTGAACAGTCCTTCGACAGAATTCTACCGAGACGTCTTGATAGTCTTGACAGCGTTGCAGAAGGTTGCTCAAGGAATATGCGAGCGCTATCTCGCCTCGCCCGTCGCGTAAATTGCCATTCAACGAGCCTGGAGGGCGTGCGGATGGCTTGCGAAAGCTGGCAGCTGAGATCGATATTGCCATGACTTGTCAATGAAGCCGCCAATGTCTGAAGTATCATCGACGTCATTGTATTGGAAAATTGAGCCCCACGCAAGGCCGACATATGCTGGCATCTTCCAGCTTCTAAAGCTTGCAGGCAGACGGTCTGGTCCTGCGGCTGTGACGAGGCTGTCAGATCCAGAACCCTATAACGATGGGCATCTGGATGATTGTACGCATTTGAGTAGGGATGCGTCCATGCAGTGACAAGCTCTCGGCGTTATCTTCTAGTCACGGTTGGTCTTCACGACTGAATGCGCCAGCTCTCTTCTTCCAGAGCATCGCGAGATGGGCTGAATGGCATGATAGCCGCCTGCGTACAGACTGGAAGAAGTGTAGCTGATGGAGTGTGCCTGCTCTTAACCTCTTCCAGTGCCGTCACGTCAGGCAGGAGCGAGCTACAAAAGCTGGCTTCTATGTTCCATTCCGTGGTCGCCACCCGTTGAGCTGACCCTGCAGAGAGTATAAGAGGTGATGGACGTCCTTCACGAGGCCTTTGCCGTATAGCAATTTAGATTGCATTGCTAAGCCTTGCTAGAAGTGCTGCATCGCATTGAAGCCATGTATGTAAAACCGCCACTGCTCTGCTGCAAGTTGATCGAGAACATTGACGAGGCTCTCCTCTGCGCTGACAACCTTGCCAGAGCAGTTTCGCATGCATTTGTAGACATACGCGACCTTCTGTATAGATACGCTGCACGAGCGCTGCGCCGTAGCATCCGCAGCCGTCAAGACTCGTCAGCATGTCCAACACGACTCAGAAAGGCTCAGTGTCAATCCACGGCAAGAACCCACAGGTGAGCAGAAAACTGTCTGCCACGCTACTTTGCAAGGCTGACGAAGCTTGCTACTGCGCTGTCATTGCCTTGGTTGGCATTAACAATCACACAGTTCCTCATCGAAAAGGTCATACGAAGCCGTATCTGGGACTCAAATTACTGGAAGGAGCACTGTTTCGCCCTCACAGCTGTCAGCATCATTGATCGCGCTGCAGACTTGCGCTACGTCGGTGGAACGTTTGGAGGACACAATCAGCCGTCTGAGTTCATATGCCTAGCACTCAAGCTGCTACAGCTGCAGCCGAGCAGGGAGATCATCCTTGAATACTTGCGAGCAGAGGACTTCAAGTGCGTCACGGCAAGCACGACAATTGCATTCTAGTTCAAACGCTGATACATATCATTTGCTCTGTTTCAGATATTTACGCGCCCTCGCAGCCTTCTATGTCAGGCTCACCTTTGATGCTGTAGACGTCTTCGAAACGCTCGAGCCAATGCTCGAGGATTTCCGCAAAGTCCGCTATCGGTCGTTGGATGGATCATACCGCCTGATGACGATGGACGAATATGTCGACGAACTATTGACGGAAGAGCGAGTCTGCGAAGTTCAATTACCCCGTCTCACACTACGCAAAGTGCTGGAAGAAACCGAAGGACTGCCGAAACGGCGGAGCAAGTTGTCAAGAGCAATGGGCCTGGATGGCGATGATGCCTATTCCGACAGTGGGCGTGAGAACGGATACGGCAGCAGCGGCGATGACGAAGATCGAGGCAGGTATATGAGCAGAAGTCCCAGCAGGAGTCCGACGAGAAGCCCAACGCCCGGTCGTGATGGCAGCCAAGGCTCGAGGGCAAGCCGCAGTCCCAGCCCAGCTGGTGACAGATACGTCTCACGCTCGCCTTCACCTGCTGGCTATGTCTCAAGATCGCCGACGAGATCTCCTGAGCCGGAAACTGGGCTTGACATGTCTGTAGACTGAGCGAAGGTCGGACTTGCACGGCAGTGTTGGCTCTTTTTTCAAAATAAGTGCTTTGTTGTTGTGCAAGTATGGAAGGTGGAATGGTGTCGAATAGTACAGGAGCGGATCGCATGCATATACACTCTTTCGGGTATCTTCTCAGCTGATATCAAGTCACAACCAGATTGACATCACATTGGTGGTGGCGAGTCATCCGACCTTCTGTGCAAGTCATAGCAGGACTGATTGTGCAGCCTGAACGTTGTCAGACCCGACAGAGTTCAGCACGTTGATTCGTTTTCGATGCTATCAAGGTCGTTACGTATCCGTCTCAGCGTGCAACTACTCCCTGGCCTGCCAGCGATAAATTGAGAAAGATCTCGACGAATCGCCTCGAGAACCTGACGCAATAATAGGCGTGGGAACCGCCGATGTTTGTATCATTACTGAACCCTCGCAGAAGAATGGTCGAACTATAGCAGAGAACGTGCTGTTTATTTTTTGATTGAAGAGAGCGTCAAGCTGGCCAGACCATCCAAGCTGGGCTGGTTGCACGATATATAGATTTGCGTGACACATTGGGAGGTCTGTAGGAAACTATTCTTAGCACAACATGCAGTGTTCTGCGGCTGTTGAAGCGTTCTTCTTGCAGGAAGTCGCCCAGGCACGTTTGCGAACTTGATGACAGGCGGACCTGCACCACCACGACTGGCTCGAAGTGGTTCATGTAAGACGATTGAGACCGTCGTCTAGACGTCTATAAATATGCGCTGGCTGCGCCAGTGACACTTCCCTCCGATGTGGGAGATGAGCTCAAGGGCCGCTGAGCACCTCGCACGTTCGTGCTTGGGCAGCTCTCACCGCTCGAGCGCAGGATTTTTCTGGTGGCGGGCCTGGCCGGGCGCGTGGCCTCGAAGGCAGAACCGGCGAGCGCGCAAGCGGGATTGCGCAGCGTAAAATTAGACCCACGCCAGGCCTGTCGACCTGTTCGTGCGACACTGACACTCTGTCCTGCTCTCTCTCTCTTGCCTCTGCTGTAAAGCTACTTTCGAATCTTTCACCTCGCTCGCCGCGTGCCGGGATTAGAAGGTCACACCCAACAGATCTGCCCGCCCTCATTAGCAGCCTGTGGCGACCTCCTCTTCGCGTGCCTACTGCTTCTTTTCCCTCAAAAAAGAACGGTCTCATCTTTCTCTCACCTACCGTAACGCACGGACAAGATGGGCAACATGGACGCCCACAACTCGGCGCTCTCCGACTATGAGAGGTCAGTCTTCAATCTTTGATGCGCTCGTTGCAGTCTATTGCGAAAACTGCCCGGTCTTCGCTGCATCAGCTTCTTGAAGGGGACCACTGCTAACGCCCTTTCTTCTTCGATGCAACTGCAGGGAAGCGCGGTATGGCGGTCAACGAGCATGGCCACGGTGGCACGAGGCCAAGCTCCTCCTCGTTTCATCCACCGGCTTCTTCATTGATGCCTATGACTTGTGGGTTTAGCGAAAGCGCTCAATGCGTATAGTGTGCATTTAGTGTGGCAAGGAGACTGACGAGTGTCCTGCAGGTTCGCAATCAATCTTGTGGTTCCAATCCTCAATGGCAAGTCTCAGGGAGCTCACAAGTAGATTCTCGCGTTCATGAGCTAATTCCCGCCGTTTCCGATTACGACATATAGTGCTCCTCTTCGACCGTAAGTGAAGCCGACAGCAAAGAGAGAAGCAAGCAGAATTGCGTGACTCACCCTGTGCATGCCTCACAGACCGCTCCGGTACCGTCAACCAGGTCGCTCTCAAAGGCGGTGTCATGAAAGCTGCGGCCAACTTGGGCTGCATTGTTGGTCAGATTGGATTCGGTCTTCTCGGTGACATGTACGGCAGGCGTCGCGTCTGGCCCGCTGGCCTCTGCGTCACCATCTTCGGTACCGTTCTCGTCGTAGCTGCCCCTCTGTCGCTCGGTCCTGTTGGCGTCTTCACCTGGATCACCGTCTTCCGCGTGATCATGGGTATCGGTATCGGCGGAGAGTGAGTGCAGGGTTACAAGGATTGCACAAGCTCTTCTGACGAAAACTGTTTGTGCTCTACAGCTATCCTATGTCTTCGGCAGCCATTTCCGACCGATCCTCCACGAATCGCCGAGGAATGCTTCTTGCATTCACCTTCTCCATGCAGGGCTGGGGCAACTTTATCGGCGGCATCGTCACCCTCATCATCCTCTATTGCTACAAGTCATCCATTCAAGCCGACGAAGTTTCCAAGCTCAACGGTGTCTGGCGCCTTATCTTTGGTGTCATTCTGGTCCCATGCCTTGGAACGCTCTACCAGCGTATCACTTTGCCCGAGTCGCAAAAGTATCAGAACGCACGTGCACTGCAGAATGACCCTGATCTTCTCAAAAAGGGCCTTGTTGCGTCTGACAACGTTGCCGAACAGCAGAAGCAGGAAGCCGCCGCTGCCGCTGCCGCCGACCTCGAGAAGAAGGGAACCGGCTACCCATCCACAAGCGCATCTTCTCAAGACGGTGAAGTCGGCATCGTAGCAGACCAGAGCCCAGAGGTAGCCCATGAGATTGAGGCCCATGGTCTCGGTGCCAAGGGCGTCGCTCAAGCCAAGCGGGCCGCCTTTTCCGAGTTTTTGGAGTACTTCAAAGAGCCAAAACACGCAAAGCTTCTATTCGGTACTGCTTCTACTTGGTTCCTCCTCGACATAGCCTTTTATGGCGAGTTCTCGTTGTTTTCGGGCGTCTAGAAACGAGCTAATACGACTTATTTTCCACCATTAGGCATCAATTTGAACCAATCCATTGTACTTTCATCCATCGGCTACAATCGGACTTCGACCACATGGCTCTTTCTGCACGACAACACAGTTGGCAACCTGATTATCACCGCTGCTGGCTTCCTTCCCGGTTACTATCTCTCCATCGTCTCTATCGAGTACATTGGCAGAAAGCCCATCCAGCTTTTTGGTTTCTTTGCAACCGCCCTCATGTTGCTAATTGTGGGCGGGAAATTCGACACTCTGCGACATCAATCCGGAGCTTTTATTGCTTGCTTCACCCTCCTCCAGCTTGTGCGTATGTTCAACAGCGCTTTGATCTACATCTTCCTGACATTGCTGGCCATCAGTTCTTCAATTTCGGCGCAAACACTACCACCTTCATTTCCGCATCCGAGACCTTCCCTACACGTGTGCGTGGCTTCGCATCGGGATTCTCTGCTGCGTGCGGCAAGGTCGGTGCAGTCATTGCTGCTCTGGCGTTCAGCGTCCTGCAGACCAAGATTGGAACTCCGAAGGTGAGCGCGATGCTTGTGGGCGATGTAACACAGCTAATTGGAGGGGTTCACCGGACTAGGTGCTTTACATATTTGCAGGCATTAATATTCTGGGCGGCATCATATCCTTCTTCTGCACAATCGAGACAAAAGGTGAGAGAACAAGTCCCGCATTCCGCCAACGTCTCGCCAGTCAGATTGCGTATTGACTTCCCTCGCTCTGCGTGTAGGTTACGACGCCGACATCGTTGATGTTCAGGAACGCCAGGAGAAGGCTGGCTACCAAAATCGTGTTGAGGCATAGATGTCGCCGTTTGATAGATAGGAATAAAGTCAATTCTCTATATCCGGACGCCATACCCCCCGCTATAGATGTGCATAGTTCCGTAATGCAAGCTCGTCGTTGATCCTGTACTCGAGTTACCGCCTGCTCCAGGTTGGCCTCCTCGGGAAAGCCATGTTTGCGACTATGGAAGTTGCCTTAGCAGTCGTGACTGGCCTCCCAGTGGGAGGCCTGCCTATCCAGCACCAGTTCGACGTACGGCAATACAGACACACTTACAAGATGTTGCTTACCATTAGTCACACATACTATCGGCCATTTTTCCTGCTATTGCCCAGTGCTGATTCGCGACACATCGTGCGTCTGGCCTTCGTCTGGGCCTGCACGTGCTGTCGATCATCCCACCACGGTCATCAGCTTGACATTCGAGCGTTGTGACCCGGCAAATCAAGATGGCTAACACGGCTGCAGCAGCGACGGCTGTAGCTCTTCCAGGCTACCAGCAACATCTCGATTGGCACCGCGGGTATGGGCGCGATGGCTGACACCGTGACATTACGCCCGAGCTGCACTACGTTCCTCTGCGATTATCATCTGCATCGCCAACTGCAGGTCTGGGAAACTTGAGATGTCACACCAATGCACGCTTTACTATACGCTGTCGCACAGACACTCGCTGCTGCCCGAGATGAGAGGCAGGACAGACCATCTTTGAGCTGGGCGGTCTGTGCCAGCCTTGGCCAGCGGCGTTGCAGCTGCGGGCATTTCATGGGCAACACCGAGACTCCGGAAGTCTGCGAGCGGAACAGTGGAAACTCTATCGGTACCTGACTGCTGATCTCTTCTTCCTCACTCGGCTGAAGATCTGCCGTCGCACTCTCCTCGGTCTGTCGCTGGCCTTTCGAACGGGACACCTCCGATGAAGTCGTGAGTGAGCTGAAGATTCCGGAAGATGCACGGTCTTGGTGCAAGAACATTTGCCAGCATGTGGATGAAACGCCGATGGCAGGTAAGATTCTCCCTGCAGGATAGCCGGCCTGGCGCTTCTTGGCCCTTTACCACATCTCTCCCTCTCGCCAGTTTCCAACTTCACGGCCATGGATAACATCCTTGCACTACTTGCAAGTCTCTCACCAGGCACGGATGTCATTGCCTATTTAGAGACGTCCGTAGACACGCTCGTGAGTGTTTACGTTCTTGGAACGGGACAGGTTGAGCGCTTGCTCAACCGCGCCTCCACACAGCTTTTCCCCGATCTCGGCAACGCGTTCTACATCTCTGCGTACATGTGAGTGGCTCCATATGCTTCAGACACGTAAATGAGCTTACACTGTTCCTCGCGCAGCGGCGTCGCGCTATGCTCGGCCGTTATAGTAACAATCGCAGCTGGACTTTATATCCGCTATCGAAAGCAAAAGCTTCGCTTCATCCTCGCCGATGGTGCAGCCACACGCCCCAATCCTCGAACAGTAGTCCCTTTGGTCTGGCTTATCATGGGAATGGGTAAGTCCTGCGTGCGCAAGGGAGGGCTTTGACCAAGCTCATCATCCCCTCCATCTTGCAAGTCCTGATTGTTCATACCTTCCGACTACGCCATGCTATGAGATCCAAAAACCTCTCCTTCTCCCTTGGAGTATACTGGGTAGGCACCCAGTATCTCGTTCTACCAGTTCCCATCTGATAATCATCATTTTTTTGAAGTGGATGATGGCAAGTCCTTTGACTTGCTCTTACGCAGTCATGTCTACATCCGTCATGTGCAATGCCCCGGTTGTGCGCAAGTTCCTCATGGATCTGAACCACCGCATCTCGGCATGGCGTCACGCACTTCCGTCTGTCATCCTCGTAAACTCTACAATGTGCCTGGTCAGCATTGCTTGCGTATGCTCAGCATACATCCCAGGCCGCTTGACTGGCGCAGGCTTCAAGACAGTCACGGAAGTTTACACGATAATAATGGAAACATTGGAGCAAGCTCGCCTGACTCAGAATCTTGCTCTACTGGCAACACTCGCTCCCCAGGCGGATCGACTAGGTGCGTTTTGCGACTGACGCAGAATGCTCACTGCTGACAGGACACTGTAGCCGTCGCGCAGGTCCAGCATCAGCGATCCACAGCAGTCGGCGGTTACATATATACAGGCCACATCGTCTTGTTTTTCCTGACTGGTCTGGTACCAGCAGTCTTTCTCAATAGGTACATGCAGAGGCACATCAATCGACTTGATCGTGGACTTGGTAGGTCTGGGCTGCCCACGGCACCGTCAGGCTTCATCTCAATCTATACTAACC
This sequence comes from Cystobasidiaceae sp. HBUAS51001, assembly GCA_003351005.1. Classification (NCBI taxonomy): domain Eukaryota; kingdom Fungi; phylum Basidiomycota; class Cystobasidiomycetes; order Cystobasidiales; family Cystobasidiaceae; species Cystobasidiaceae sp. HBUAS51001. The sequence continues at coordinate 405,097 of KZ857216.1, read as the reverse complement.
AAAGCTCGGGACAGCCTCTTCGCAGCAAAGGTCAGGCCAGCCTCGCGAGACTGCAAGCGTGGGGACCCTAGGCGTTCAAATGGATGAGCCGATAGAACGTCTCGCAGGCCGCAGCAAAGAAAACCTCTCTCGACATCCCTATCGCGTGGATCTGCCGAAAGACCGTCCTTTCACGGATTTGGCTCCGACATCTGTGGTACCTACAAACTACGCCACGATCCTGCAGTCCAAACACGATCCCGTAGAAAAGGCGTCCCGACTTCGTGCTGCTTTGAGAAGGGACAATCTGCAGCTATGCGCCTACTTTCTCATGTTGAGCTCACTAGCAAGTCTTGCCCTCTTCCAGGCTAGCGGAGGTGAGCTGTTTTGCGATGCCAAACAGCGAAAGGTTACCTTACCGCTCGTTTTGTTTGCAGGCCCGAACAATTACCCTGTCAAGAAGGAATACACGGTCGCATATACATGGGAACTATGGTGCTATCTCCTCCCAGCATTCATTCTTTCTTCAGCCTTCTTGTACGACGCCATCCGCAATGTTAGCGGGGAGGATGAAGTGAATCTCGAGATTCAGTCACCAAGCTACGTTTCAGGCTCGCGTAGCTTCAACGTGCCACCTCTTGCGGCCATACAGCTTTCGCAGACAGTAGAAGTGGTAGAGGAGCACCAGCTGGAGGAGAAGAAGACAAGCTTTCACTATGCTTGACTAGCCGTAGATGTCGAGCAGCCCCATTGGGGCTGAATGGAATATATGCTCTAAATAATGCATGCACGTGCCAGACTTCCGCCCTGTCATGGTAACTAGCAACTGCATTTTCGGTGTTCATGGATTAGTAACGGAGTGGTACAGATCCTTGCCGACGATGGCCCCTGGGGCGACGCAAAGAAGCCAAAAGCGAAGCTATGATGGGGCGCCGCAGTTCCTCTGGCTGTGGCGATAGCTGGTCTTCTTGCCATTCTGCACACTTGAGTAGATTCAGCAGGCAGTACCAGCCTCTTATACGAGCATCTGAGCTGCACGCGGCAGCATGTCTGGTGGTCTGCCACCCGGCTGGACCGCAGTCTGGTGAGTTCCAGAGCCATAAGGTCGCATATGACTGCTCATGCCGTGAATGTGAATGCAGGGATGCCTCCGTCGGCCGACGTGTCTTTCAAGAGAGTGAGTGCATTGTATCATTCCATCCGGACCCCTCTGCGCGGGCTTTCACGCGCTTTGCTGACCTTGTCTTGCTCTCGTCCACCTCCCGCCACGTCATGACACCACTATCTGCACTTGCTATGAAACACCCGGCGATTGACACCGCCGCATCATGCTACACAACACTTCAACAGCTGCTACGGGTCGAGTTCAGATGAATCCGCCATCTTACACCCAAGGTGTTAATGGGGATCCCAATAATCCGCTGGATCCTCGCGCCTTTTCTCCAGCCAACTCGCCCAACCCCGGTGCAGGCAATACTGGCACCATGGCCACGCCGTCGAGTCCTCCTCATGGAGGCACAGGCGCCCCAGCAGGGTCGAAGCGCAGGCAGTATGCCAAGGATCAGTCGGCCGCGTATGATTACGCAGGTGGGAGCGCTGGAGCTGGAGGCTACGCTGGCCAACCGTACCAGGACCAGGCGGGTGTTGCCGTGCAGCAAGGTCAAGGATACCCAGGCGCGCCTGGTCAGCAGCAATTCTTCTCGCCAGCCTTTGGTGATCCCAGCATGCATCCTCAAGCGCAGCAGGCTGGAGGCTATGGCCAGCCTGGCTACGCTGGACCCATCGGACCTGGCGCACCTGTGCATGGCAGATCCTTCTCACAACAGCAGTACCCGATGCAGCAAGGTGGCTATCAACAAGGAGCACAGGGCTATCAGCAGCCTGGAGTTGCGGGCCTTGCCAATCAGTTCGGCCAAATGGGCATAGCTGGTCAACGACCTGTAAGCCGCACCGCGATGATCGAGCGCGACACACACAATGAACATGAATGTCTCATCACAACACTGTCGCTTTGCAGGTAAATGTACAGAACACCAATATCATTGGCCTGAACCTCGATCCTCGCGGTCTTGACGAAGTGCCGCCCGAGATTCGCCTGCCACCCAATGTCAGTTCTATCGTTTTGCGTGCTGCGAGACGCTCTGATACTGATTCACGGTGATGTCGTTGCATTTTCAACAGGCTTCCTTCAGCAGTAGTCCGGATATCAACGCACACTGGAGCTACCAAAGGAGCACAATGAATGCTTTCCCTGCCAACCATACGCTTCTCAACAAATCTCGACTGCCCCTCTCACTTGTCATCACGCCGTACCGAAGCGTCAAGAGCGACGAGGTCGAGCAGCACGAAGTTCCTGTAGTCTCCGATACCGTTATCGCGCGCTGTCGTCGATGCAGAACATACATCAACCCATATGTCACATTCCTCGAAAATGGCAATAGGTGGAAGTGCTGCATGTGCAACCTTTCCAACGAAGTCCCACAGCTATTCGATTGGGATCAGAACAAGAATCAGCCAGCAGATCGCTGGAAGAGAGCAGAGTTGAATCATGCTGTCGTCGACTACGTCGCACCGACCGAATACATGGTCAGGCCGCCTCAGGCCCTAGTATACGTCTTCCTGATCGACGTGTCTTACCCAGCTATCAACTCTGGTGAGATTGCATTACATTATTTGCACCTACGCTCGGGTCGCTGAACACACTGTTCTAGGCATGGTTGCAACTGCTGCCAGGACTTTGCTCGAGTCGCTTGACCGGATACCCAACGATGATGACAGGACTCGTATTTCTCTCATTGCGGTAGACTCCAACTTGCACTTCTTCTTCATGCCGGTCAGTGAACGAAACGTCTGAGCCTGTGAATGTATTACTGAAGATGTTGCCGCACCTAGCCTGGATCTACCGAGCCTTCGATGTTGGTGGTCGGCGACCTCGACGACGTCTTCCTTCCCAAGCCAGACGATCTGCTTGTCAGCCTTACGGAGGCTCGAGCGTGCCTGGAGAACCTCCTTTCAGGATTGGCTGATATGTTCAAGAACAATCACAATGTTGGAAATGCCATGAGCTCAGCACTACAGGCCGCATACAAGCTCATTGTGAGGATCATTCTGACCATTCTGGTGGCACAATGGGACTGAACCGTCCCTCGTTCCCGTCTGCAGTCTCCCATCGGAGGCAAGATTGTCTGCTTGTCAGCATCGCTGCCTACGCTTGGTGCGGGAGGGCTCAAAAACAGAGAAGACCCGAAAATGTTTGGCACTTCGAAAGAGTCATCTCTTTTGCAAACGGCGACCAGCTTCTACAAGACTTTTGCGATCGACTGCTCCCGAGCTCAGGTGTCCGTGGATATGTGGCTCTTTGCGAGCGCATACACGGATGTCGCGACTCTCAGTGAGTGGGGTCTCTTACACAGGAGTAGAATATGAGCTAATTGTAACGTCACAACAGGCTGCTTACCACGATACACGGGTGGTCAGACGTACTTCTACCCGGCCTTTACGGCCGAGCGAAGCGAAGACGCATTGAAATTTGCTCACGAATTTGGCGAGGTTTTGTCTCACCCTATTGCGCTGGAAGCCGTCTTGCGCGTGCGCACAAGTCGCGGTCTGAAGCTCTCGGCATTCCACGGGAATTTCTTTGTCCGCTCGACGGATCTGCTGGCCCTGCCTGCAGTGCCCATCGACCAAAGCTACTGCATCGAGCTTGCCATCGAAGATCCCCTCACCCAACCATTTGTGGTGCTTCAAAGTGCAGTGCTCAACACATCTGCCAGTGGCGAGCGTCGCATCCGCGTCATCACGAGTGCATATCCCGTTACGAGCAGTATCTCTGAACTGTACGCCTCTGCGGATCAGTATGCGATCGCCACACTGCTGGCGAACAAGGCTGTCGAAAGGTCTATGCAGTCAAAGCTGGAGGATGCCAGAGACGCCGTTCAGAACAAAGTCGTCGATATTCTAGGAGCATACAAGTCTGCAATGACTGCTTCTCAGGCTGGACCGTCACCGCAACTCGTCTTGTGCGACAATCTCAAGTACCTGCCCTTGCTCATGCTTGGGGTCTTGAAACACGTGAGCACAGTCATAAGGTCTTCGATTCCGTGCGGAAGACTGACAAAGACCCCAAATACAGGTCGGCATTCGACAAAGCACCACCATCCCGAGCGATCTGCGAGCTTACGCACAAGCATTGCTAACAACGCTGCCTACGCAAATGCTGCTACCATACATTCATCCTTGCTTTTACAGTTTGCACAATATGCCAAAAGAAGTGAGCATCAGACTCTTTCCAGGCACGAAAGCTGGCCTCGACTGACTGGTTTGCTTTCGCATCAGTGCGGTGTACCTGGAGACCAAGGCGTCCTACTACCACCGCCTATGAACTTGACGAGCGAACGACTAGAACGTCACGGTCTGCATCTCATTGAAGACGGCCAGAATATGTTCCTCTGGGTCGGTAGAAACGCTGTTCCGGCCCTGGTCAACGATGCATTTGGTCTCAATTCGTACGAAGAAGTCAGGGTTGGAAAGGTGAGGCTGACTTCGCAACGTAAAACCTGGAGGAGACGGCGTTCTAACGACTACCTACCTCGGCAGACTACCTTGCCACAGCTAGAAAACGCCTTCTCTCAGCGACTCAATGCCATCATTGGCAAGATTCGAGAAATGCGTCGCTCCCCTTACTGGCCTCATCTCTATGTGGTCAAAGAGGATGGCGAACCTGCTTTGCGCATGTGGGCGCTCAGTTTCCTCATCGAAGATCGCACAGATGGGCTGCCGAGCTATAGAGAGTGGCTCGAGACTTTGAGAAACAAGGTCAACTCGGGCTCTTTCAACTAGAACACCGGCGAGAATGTGTGTGAACGAATGGGACAAGTTCAGGGCAGAGAGTCGGGCAAATCGCGATCGAAAGCAGCGAGACCAAGTATTAGAGGTGGAGTATGCGCGTTTTATGGTTTCACCAGATAGCAGTACTACTTTTTCTTCAATTACAGCGAAAGTAGAGAAGATCTCACTGGGACCGTCCTGGTACTGCTGTGTGTCTCGGCGTTGATACGAGCTTGGTGGACTGCCTGCACTTGCAGCCTTTCTCTACCGATTCGCGCCGAAAGGCCAAGTGCTACGTCCGTATTGAAAGAATATCATACGAACGGTGTGCCCTATTAATGCGAGTTCACGCCGTGTAAGGTTCTGTTTCCCAGCGGTTTCCCAAGTAAACGAACAGATCAGGAGCTGTACAGTACTCGACTGGCAGGAAATCGGATCTGAAGAGTGTTTCGCATGTTCATGAAACGTGTGACTTGCTCCTGCTCTCTCTGTCTAAGTCGCGAGTCGCCCGTTGGCTCGCTTTTGTGCGCCCTGCGCTCCAGCGACTTCCCATTGATGCCTCATTCTTTCTTCTTCGCCTTCTGCTGAGCATTGTCTTCTTGTATTGCGGTGATGATGTATGCGAAGACCACGAGATTTGCGACGATAGCAGCCGATACTGCTGCTGATGTCGTATTGCCAGCTGCGACGACAAGGGCAAGTGGCACAAGATATCACGTAGGTCAGACGGGGCAAGGCTGACAGAAGCACGATAGAGGCAGCATGGTTGCGCAGATACTCACCGCCCCAGACGTGCTTCAGAGATAGGAAATAGGTACCAATAGGGCCTACTACCATTGCTATTGTGAAAAAGGCCAGCTTGACAAGCGCAGCTTGGCTGTATGCATTAGACGAGGGTCAATATCAGCATTCGACTGACCAGCTCCGGCATGGGGTGCATATTGACACACCTTGTGGCAGCATCGGCGGCAGCTAGGTCCGCCTTTGGATCTGTCGCTGGCGTGCTGTCGCTCATGGCGCACAATTGCTTCGGGGGGCAGTCAGGTGCAAAGGCAAGCTGCAAGACGTGGCCAGACCAACTGGTGCTTGCACCACAAGAACATTGGGAAGCGATTGCCCGGCGAAGTGGGCACTGAAGACCACGGACGCAGTACTGGCCCTCACTAATACTGTCATGTCGAGCTTCTATCGGTACAGTACGCCGACGTGGTTGCAGACTTGTACATAGCAGGCACAGCTCGAGGCACGCTCGCTCGCCACGCACGTCGAGGCATGCAAGGTGGACGCGAATGGGCCAGAGTGATGCGCACGCGTGGGTGCAGTGGTCGACATGAGCCATGCACTATGTCTTCGGCAGTATCAGAAGGTGATGAACAGACAGCAAGAGGTCGCGCAGCCTTTAGTCTGTGCCTCTTACTTTCATACAACACTCTTTGAAGATCCTCGGTTCGCGTTTCGCCACTTTGGCCTAGACGCGTCCCAACACAAGAGCGCGCTGGTGACGAGAGAGAAAAGCAGGGTCCCGGCAGAGGGCTTTTCTCTGCTTTCACGCGCGTCCGAGGCACAGCAAGAGCGGGGCGACAGTAGTCACCCAAGCCGACGACCGCAGCCCTGTCCTCTTGGGCCGGGATATCTTCCTCGATCTGCCACTTGGGCGTCTTGAAAGCTCGCCTCGCTGTTCGTCCTTCTTCTGCCTCACTCGCACACACTTTTGCATATTTTTATTTCTTCACGCCTTCTGCACGCACACCATAGTCGAGCAGAACAGTCAGGAGCGTCATCTCCTCCACTTTCCTTTTTTTACCAGCTTTCTTTTCAACGCGCGCGGCCAGGTTCGGTTCAACGCGACGAGCGCCGTCTCAAATCTCACAGCGCCAGACAATTACTTCGTGATCAGCAGCACTATTCAATATGCTCCGCACTCTCATCTCTGCGACTTTGCTCCTCGCTGGCCTCGCTCAAGCTGGCTTGAGTGACATGCGTGCCACCAGTGAGTGTCCGCAGCAGCAGCAGCTTCGTCCCAAGTTTCACGAGGATGTGCAATCTGACGCTCGAAAATACACGCAGTTCCCGGCTCTCTGCACCAATGCCAGAACATCTCGGTCTTCTTCTTCGACACGGACGACTCTGGCCCAAAGACTCTCCTGCTTGTCGGGCAGGAAGACAGCTCCAAGCTGGGCAGCGGCACAATCACGCTCGACGACGCGCTGAGCAAGGTTGAGCCTTTGCAAAAGATCTCGAACATCGACTCTGCAGACGCAGCTTCGTTCCCCTTCTTCCTAAAGATCCAGCAAGACACTTCCTTTTCCACATTTGGCTTCCTCTCAAATGGACAGGGAAAGAACCTAAACCTTGACCGCGATGTCGCTCGGCCATTGCCAGACGCGACTGAATGCTTGTCGCAAGTCGAAGCACCGGCTACGACTGCAGCTTCAGTGCCTGTACCTGTCACGGCACCAAAGAGTACACCGCCAGCGTCGACTTCTGCTGCACCTGCACCGTCGAAGGCTACTACCTCTGGCTTCGTCAAGGCTCTCAAGGCATCGTCTTCGTCTACCCCTGCCCCAGCGCCGCCTGCCTCATCGTGAGTCTCTGAGCTTGAAAATGGCAAAGATCCGCAATATTCTGACTCATTGTGCCCTTCTGAACGCGCAGACCGGTACCGACAACGCCTCCTGCTGCAGCTGCACCAGATGTTGCAAGCGTCTCCAGCGCCGCAGTTGCGGCCGTCAGTGCCAATTCATCCAGCACGGCATCTGGCCCAGCGAGCACGCCATCAACCGCTGTCATCGATACCAAGTACTTGCTTGTAAATTTGCACGCATTTCCGCGAGAGACGGAGAGCTATCAAGTTACATGCGACTAACAACATCCGCCCTCGTCCTGCAGACCTCCTTCATCTCGATCTCGGCAGAGCGAACGACGGATGGCACAGTCACGTCAGCAGCTATCGTCGGCGGTCACATCACTGGCAATTACAACGGCACAATCCTCGCAGTCGGATCTTCACTTTTCGCGCCCAATGTCACCGCACCCGAAGGCGCGACTGTAGCCGCCAATGCAACAGAAGACAAGCAATCAAGCCCACTGATGTTGCTCTCTGCGACATATACATTCACTGTTGACGATGGCAAGAATGCGGGAGATGCGGTCTTTGTCATGGCGCAGACTCCTCTGAGCACAAATGCGACCGTGCCAGCGCTGTTGATGCATCTTCAACCTGCAACATCCTCCATTGGCCGAAAGTGGGAGAACAAGACTGGTGAGCTCAACCCCTTCTTCTTTCTTTGCTCACCATACCACAGACAGCTAACTAGAGACCTTGTCTACAGTCCTCGGCAAGCCCGAATGGATCAACTCGACCATGTTCCGCATCGATGCCTACGTGGCATGAGCTTGTTTAGGAGTGCCTGACTGGCTAGACCAGCAGCCACGCTCAATGCAGACAACACGGGTTCATAATGGGCTTCTCAAGGGGCGACAGCAGGACTGTCGGAGCGCAATAGTGCAACAATACACATAGACGGCTGGATCAACGAGCGGACCATCCTCAGAGCACTGGTCTCTTCGTACCAGATCCTTTCACCACCTTTCTTCAGCTCCCAACAATGTTACTTCACTCTTCTTCGGCACCGGCCTTAGACCCCATGGTCCCCGGTTTCAGCTTAGGGCTCCATGCTTCAGTCATGCAGCTTCTGCTACTACAGCTCATGCTTCAGTCATGCAGTCTGCTTCCTTTTCTACTTCTACCCTCCGTCAACCTTCTTCCTTTTCTTGAGCTTTTTTATCATCGGTACCGCGCGGGCACGCGAAGTCCACCCAAACCACTGTAGCTACACTCTTTTAGACATAATTTTTCACCCATTCCGAAATACAGGCGCGGGGGCGTAACGTGACGTCGTTAAACATCTCAATCTGCTGCGCTTCGATTTAATTGCATGTCTTGCAGGGTTCTTGTTCTTGCCTTTTTTGCAGATCATCACTGCGGTATTTTCTTGTCAACCGAGACCAGAGTCGAGGACTGCAAAAATTTCTTCCTTGCAGACCTTCTGAACCTGGGGCTCTGGTCCGAGCCACATTCGCTACAGTAAAAGGAAAACCCCGGTGAGCAGAGAATTTTTTTACGCAACAATCAATACCGCCTACATTGTAAAAGTGACTATCTTCACGCCAGCCGCATTCTTTGAAGAGCATGTGCGCCAGCGGATTTTCTGACCATGCTTCGACCGCAAATTGCATCTTGGGTGCCGCATCAGACGATGTGCGGAAGCCGGTTCTGAGCTGTAGCACTGTGCTATTCAAAGCTTCTTTCGCTTGTCGAAGCGTCGGTGCATATATGGGTCCAAGAGCGTAGCCGTTGGGTATCGGCCTACTCGCCACGAAACAGTCTGCTGCCTCTGTTGATCCCGTGTGTCGAAAAAGACGCCAGCCCGGGATCTGGAGCAACTTCTGGAGAATGTCGGCTCTTTTGAATCCAGTGACGCGCTCATCCCGTTCGATAAAAGCTCGAAGGGCTTGGAAATCACCCGTTATGTCGGTTTCATGTAGATTATTCTTCATTGCCGCCGGCTCTGTGGCTGATGGGAGTGGTTCGGTATCGAGGTAGAACCAAGTGATCCTTTTTCCACATGATTTGAAACCGTATTGCTCGTACAGCTTGAATGCAGCAGGTACTGCGTCTAGACCTATACTGGTACAGCCTTGTCCGTGCAAGTAAGCGATACAGTCTCGAAGCAAGGCCTTGCCAAACCCTTGTCCTTGGTGTTGAGGGAGAATGCTGAAGTAGCCTGCGACGGTTGTGGCAGACACGACAGATAAGCGTGTAACGACAGATAGGTGTGTGAAAGAATGCTCGCCGAGAAAGCCAACTTCTTTATATCGAGCAGCCAGGAAGCAGCCAACGGGCGGGTTCGTGGTATCACCATCATTCGACTCAACTTTCGGGCAGACGACGCGGAAGCCGTCTGCGCCTATAGCCTTGTATAAGCCGGCTGGATAAAGGTCGTCTGGTTCCTGATCACCGAGATGAGAGTAAGAGGCATGAAATACTGCAAGAAAGGCGTGGAGTAAGCCCGCCATGATTTCCTCACCCAGCTCAGCTCCTTCCACAGGTTCAGAAAGATGTCGACCTCGCTCAGCTCGGCGGCTCGACAGAGGTACCCAGTCCCCGATGATGATGCCATGGTGACTGAAGCTTTTCAAGTAAGTGAAAGGAGAAAGGGCGTCTCGTGAGTCCTATAGCTGGCCATCACGGACGAGTCAGTGTGGAACAAAGGTGCCCTTCATCATGAGGCCAGGCGTCAACGGTGCTTTGGCGCTGCAAGCTCGCGACTCGGATTTGGCCTTTGCAACGGTCAGTCCAAGTCTGAGCAGCGAGGATGGCGTGCTAATTTCAATTAGGATGTCGATAGAAAGACAAGAACCACGCATGCTCCTGTCAGACAGCTTTCCCTGTTCCTGCTTGCTCCGCAGTTGAATCGCCACAATCAGAGTCGACTTTCACGCGCAAAAGGGCTGTCCAGCTGTCGCGTGAAAAGCTGCTCCACGCTGAAAAACATACAGAGGCGAAGCTCGCTTCTCTGCTCAGCACCAGCACTCTCGCACACATCTTTGACACTCACACACTCTCCCAGCCATGGCAGCAACAGCGTCCGCGTCAGAGCAGGCTGACACCAAAGTGCCGTCATCCGTCGTCCGCGTGTGAGTAGAATGAATAGACGAGACGAGACGAGGAAAGCGAGGCACAGCTGACACGCCCACGGACCTCACAGCTACGACATCCCCGTCATTAAGGACACAGTCGCATACGCCGACTCGCTCCTCAAGAGCTATGCCCTCACCGCCGCCATCCTCGCTCGTGCAGAGGCTATCCTCATTACCCTCTACAGGACCGCTGGCAAGCCCATCCAGGCCAGGCTACAAGGACAGGTGCGTCAAATGCCAGGGAGAGGACGCCCAGGCTACTGGCGTGTGATGCCAACAACCATTGTGTCCTCTCCTGCCTCTGCCGCTCTCTCTTCGTCGAGCATCTCTCGCTGACGTCGATGTTTCCCTTTTTACACGCACGGTTCTCTTCGGTGGCGACCTCCATTCTCTCTCTCTTTTCCTTTGCGTTGCCTCTTCCTGTCACACCTTTTCCTACGGAATCCGCTTCTCTCTGATCCTCTGCGTCCTTTGTCGCGCTCTCAGATTGACCAACTTGACAGCCTCGCAAACAGGAGCCTCGACTATGTTCAAGGCAAGGCACCATACGTACGTCTCGAGGAATGCTTGAAACGTACTTTTCAATGCTTAGATACTGATTTCACCTTCATCTGGCCTTTGTCTCTCCCTCGTTTCACCTCATTTTCACTGTCCGTCACAACTCGTCTTCCCCCATCCTATGCCTACAGATCTGGGACACCAAGACCGACGACCTCGTAGCCAGTGCTCGCAAGCCCGCCGATCATGCCTATTCCACCGCCAAGTCGTATCAGGAGCTCGTCTCTGGCCGACTGCACGACACTCTGCTCGCTTCCCAGTCTCAGCTCTCCTCGCTCAATGAAAGACTGGCTGGTGCAGCTGCGGTCGCAAAGAACAACGTCCCCAAGAATGGCAAAGAAGCTCAAGAACTCGCTAATCAGCTCGTTGATCAACTTGAAAAGGCTCGTGAGCAGGTCGTAAAGCAGTCTGGTGATCTGGTGCGTTTTCTTTACATGGAATCGAGTTGCCCCTTTTCTGCTCTCATCGGCAAGGCTAATGCTCCCTTTTCCGCCCACTTCCGTGTCTCTAGCCTGCTCAAGCTTCCAAAGCCATGCAGCCGTACATTGAGAAGCTGCAGAAGGGCGCTAGCGACGTTCAGGCCGAGGTGAGCTTTGTCCTAGCTTGTACACAATGTGGTTGCTAACTCTCTGACCACGTCCTTGCCAGCTCGCCAAGAAGGACCTTCCCATCCACGCCAAGGCTCAGCACATCATCAGCATCACTGGCGAAGTCACTGGCGAGTCACTCCACGATGCCATCGAAGCACTCAAGGCCTATGTCAATGCTGCCAAGTCCAAGACCCAGGAAAACGGACACCACGTTGCCGAAAATACAGAGGAATTTGTCAAGGAACATGCCCCAGATGGTGAACACTCGTATGCCGAAATCGTAAAGCAGGACTGAGCTACGTCTTTACGAACGAAGCAAATCGATTCGCTGGGCTCAAGGATCGTCGATGACTTTCTGCGCGTGATCTCAAGACGGCCCACGGATCTGATTCTAGAGATGTTTGCGGCCAGCAAGAAGTAAAAGAATTCACATTTTTCACATTTTCGAACCTATATTGTCCTGTCGGAAGGAGGACCACGTTAATTCAAACCGTTACAATCTCACTTTTTAGACACTAGTTTAGACACGCAGTTCAGCGACGAATACAATGCTTATGCAATTCACCTGGGATTCCTCCCTACTGTGCGGCCCACGGTCCAGTGGTCACGGTGAACGCTTGTCTTGCCTTGATGTCTAATCTTTTGCCACGGCGTGTCGGTATTTTCGGCGAGAGGGCACCGCGTGGCTCGTCATGTGGACACGCTGCTTTCGCTCCGCCAGTCAAAGAAGCGAGTGAATGTACCAGCGCGCTCTTGCTTCTGTCGCAAGAGGTGCAGCCCGCAAGAGCTACGCTCCAAGTCTTTGCAACGTCAATCTCGCATCGCTTTACCGCCCTGCGTACACGCGATCCATTGTCGCTTCAAGCACGTCACGCAAGTTCGCTCAAGACGGTGCAAGCTTCGCAAGCCAACAACAGCAATCACAGGTACCACCAATCCACGACAACATGGGCGGAAAAGGTCTCTTGCTCGCTGTCAAGCCAGACGGCAGCGCCTACTCAAGCAGCGCCAATGGCAATGCCGTCTCCGCGCTGGGCTTGAACGTCGTAGATCTCACTGCGCAATGGAAGGCATCAAATGCCAAACCGCGACCTGCAGAGACCAGGATCTTCTACGGACAAGGAAGCAACAAGGACCTGACTGTCGCCCTCGTTGGAGTTGGCAAACTCGAGGGACTGGACAAGGACGCTATTGCTGAACGCAGCAGGGTCGTGGCGGCGTCTGGGATCAAGGCCCTCCGAGAGGTTGGATGTACCGAGGTAGGGTCCAACGCTCAGTACGCCCATGACCTATTACTGAATATTTGCGATATCTCTTTTGCGCGAAACAGGTCCAGATCGATGCATCCGCCGATGGTCTGCACCCTCACTGTGCCGCAACCGCCGTCCAACTCGCACTGCACAAATTCGACTGGAAGACCGCCAAAGCCGATGTAGAAAAGAAGACACCCGTCAATGTTACACTCATTGGCGGAACCTCGTCCAGCTCAGACGCAAAGACGCTCGACTGGAAAACTGGCGAGGTCTTTGCTTATTCGCAAAACTTGGCTAGAGAGCTCATGGACACACCTGCTAATCTCATGACGCCAACTGTCTTTGGCGAGCGCGCTCAGAAGGAATTCAAGGGACTCGATAACATCACTGTTAATGTTCATGACAAAGGTCAGTCTGCTGTTTCTGATTCGCGCCTCGCTTTGCTGACGTGGTATACTCTCAAACCGCCCCTCAATGTCTGCTGTTCATTCCTGTTTTGCCAATGTTTGTAGCCTGGGCAAAGGAGAAGAAAATGAACACCTTCCTGTCCGTCGCAGCTGGCTCCGACGAACCTCCCAAATTCGTGGAAATTATCTACAAGGGCAACTCTAGCGGAGACGCAACAGAAGTCGCGTTCGTCGGCAAGGGAATCACCTTCGACTCTGGCGGTATTTCCCTCAAGCCTGGTGCTGCCATGAAAGATATGCGAGGTACGGCAGCTAAAAGATAAATCTTAGTCAAGTGGTCTAGCTGAAGAACTTTGTCTCGTCTTCAGCCGACATGGGCGGTGCTGCTACGACTTTGTCAGCACTGCTCGCAATCGCAAAGCTCAAATTGCCGATCAACATGGTCTTGTGCATCCCCTTGACGGAGAACATGCCAAGCGGCAAGGCTACCAAGCCTGGCGACATCATTACGACAATGAGCGGCAAGACTGTAGAGGTCGACAACACCGACGCCGAAGGTACGCTTCTCTTCGCGCTTTGCTCGACGACGCGCGGTGATCTGATGCCTGTGCGTCCTCACGATTAGGTCGACTCGTCCTGGCCGATGCGCTGTTTTATGCTTCCTCGCTTTACAAGCCCAAGGTTGTCATCGATGTTGCGACCCTTACTGGAGCGATGATGATTGCTCTGGGCGACGTCTACGCTGGTGCATTTGTCACGAAGTGAGCCATTTCGGTGCAAAGCTTGGACTGTGCCCCACTGACAGCCTTTCACAGTGACAAACTCTGGGAAGATTTGCGCACTGCCGGTCTTGCAGAGTCGGATGAGTTCTGGCGCATGCCCTTCAACGACAAATACTTGAAGCAAATCACCGAGATCGGCGCCGACTTATGCAATACTGGCGGTCGCATGGCAGGCTCGTGCACTGCTGCGATCTTCCTGAAGCAGTTTGTGGATGGCCTACAGCCAGATGAGAGCGTCGAAGGGGCCGCTAAAGATGAGCAGAAGGAAAAGATTGAGTACGCTCACATTGACATTGCGGGCGTCATGATGCTCGCGGGAGGTGCACAGAGCTATGATGTCAAGCCAATGTCTGGTAAGCCTGTCAGAGCTTTGGTAGAGTATATCCGTCGCCGAGCCTACAAGCTGTGATGGATGACTTCCGACAAAGAACAAGATTTGTAGCTAGTAGCTAAAGAAAAGCAAATGTGTCGACCGCAACATACTTTGAGATCCAAATGCTCGACGTGAGCTAGACAAATGGCACGAGATCGCATAGGCCCACTGCTTGCACGCTGAAACGCGTAGTGACACCAGAGTTTCTGCTCTACAATCTTCTACATTCTACCGCCCTAAAACGAATTCCCGCTATGTACTGTACTGCACGACGAAATGGGTACGGAGCGAGTGGCCGATAACCAGGCGCACGAACGACGTAGAAGAGCGCAAGCTAGTCGTGAAAAGGTCTATGTCTACATTGAGAAACTTCTATGTTCACGCCGCGCTGGCCTTGCCAGTTTTTCTAGTATTCACCCTCGTCGCGGCCGCGGAGCCACGTTTCGCCTTCTTCGCCTTGTAGTCCGCATCACCGTCTTCTTCTTGGTTATCTTCATCTTCATCATCCCTCTCTGCTTCTTCTGGTATCGCACTTTCCGTTGGGCGATAGGCGAAAGCTGCTGACAAGCTTAGCTTGCTTCCTGGAGCGTGCAGACCATGCAGGCGATAGGTGGGAGGTATGGGATCATTGTCTTCTTCAAGCTCGTCGAATTGCACATTAGACAATGCGTCCAATGCCTGATCATCGCCGGGTAGGCCTTGCCCGAGAGCAACACGGCATAGGCGAAGCTCTTCCCGAAGCATGTTGATGGCTGCATCACGCCGGTCAACTCGATCGTGCAGTTTTGTGACATCTAGGCAAGCATGGGTACGGTCAGCTGACAGGCATCAGGCGAATAGCCAGGCAGCTTACATTCGTTGCTCTTGCGCAGCAAAGCCACTTTAGAGATGCCTTTGTTGGGGTGGCGGGGGTCAACAATGTAATTCTTGCCTCGCTGTCCACCGACGTTGTTCTCCCCTGGCCGCCGGGAGCCCGGCCCCCCATTGAAGTCCTCATCTTCATCAGGATTGATAGGCGGCAGGATGAAACGCAATTCTTCAAAGCACAGCTTGAGCGAATCTCGTCGCCGTTGTTCTGCTACCTTATGTGAGCTTTTGCGCGAATCAGGTTGCGGAGCCAGCACTGGGCTCGTCTCTGTTGATGCTGGTGCACTCTCGCCGTATACCGACGGAGCAGCAGAAGGTACATAGTCCAATGAGAACGGCTTGTCGGGCGAAGCCAGCCCGTCATTGTTCTGACCACTACGCTTGCTCTTCTTCTTGTCCGCAGCGCTGTCTACGTCCATCCCGTCCGCCTGCTGCTGGCAAGAGGACTTCCTTCGAGCTGCGCCACGACCTTTGGCACGACTTTTAGCATCCTTTGCTGCAATAGCGGCAGCTGCAACCTGCTTGATGTTCTGAGCTAGTAGGGCCGGCGAGACCGGGACTGTTGCGTTCGAAGCGATAGCTGAATGCATTTGGGCATCTTCGCCATAAAGATACGTGCGTGGCGGCTCAGACAAGGTTTGCTTGCTGCTAGACGGGTCGTTTTGCTGGCTGATAATAGGTCTGCTTTGACCAGTGCCACGATCGTTATTCCAGTCGTGTTGTTCCGCGCGAGGTTGCGCGGCCAAACTCTGCTTGGAGGGTTGCCGACTAGCGGGCGCTGATGATGACGCTGCATGATCTTGACGACTAGCCTGCTGTTTGACCGGTGGCTGATTCAAGGGCTGATGGTCTGCAAAAAGCCCTGACAGCAGACTATACTGATCAGGCGGCACGTTCATGAATGCTGCTGGAGTGAGCGCTGCGCCATTGTAACCGGCTCCCTGCTGGTACGGCATCTGTGATGCCTGAGTGGGTCCCGCTGAATTCTGATCTTGCGATTGCGCGCCCGAAGAGAACTGTTGTAAACTGGCTGCAGACTGCCGCAAGAAGGCATCGACGCTGGACAAGTCCATTGGTTGCGCCGTTGGCTGCTGCATGGCGGACGCAGCCGTCGATGCAGCTTGGTTGCTCTGACCCAAGGTATTGTTCGATCCGCCAAAGCTGTTGTTGTGGGCCAGCATGTTGAGCACTGTAGTGAAGTCCAGCTGCGGCTGACCCACGAGACCCTCAGAACCCGGACCGCTGGGCGCAAAACCGCCGTTCGGCAGCATGTTCTGATACTGCTGCGGCAAGCCAAACCCTGGCTGCTGGCGCTCCTGAGACTGGTGATGATGCTGGTTTTGATGTTGCTGCTGTTGCTGTTGCTCATTTGCGTTGGGATACTGTTGCAAATTTCCCATTGCTGCGGAAATTACACCAGAAATGTCAAATTGATGCGGACTAGGAGATTCCTGTATCGCAGTCTGAGCTGTGATTTCATGCGACCTGGACGTGTTGCCTTTCGCATTGCCGCTGCTAGCGGTCCCATTTGTCGCCTTTGAGCTCCCGAGAGAGGACAAAGACGACATTGATGCATTCATGTGGGCGGGATAAAATGCTGGTGAAGCTGGATTTGAAAATGATGATTGCGGCTGAGAAAAGCCGTTGAGCGAACCAGACCGAGAATGGGTAGCGCTTGTGCCGTTGGTCCCTCCACTGTTTTGCGGGCGCTTGGATCCATTAGTAGACGAAGCCGACTTTGGTCCAAAGTTGCTCGATGAACCCAGGTTGCTAGTGTCTACAGTTGGCCGGATGATGGGACTCGGTCTGGTTTTGGAGGACATCTTCTTCGATGCTCCTCTGATCTTGCCTGATGACTGGCCATTTGAAGCCGAGCGAGGCGGCGAATTGACTTGGCCATTGTTCTGCAATTGCATAGCCTGAGCGTGCAACTGGGCCTGTCCCCCCTGAGGGCCAAGCGCTGGCGAAGTCAAGGGAGAAAAGAGGGTCATGGGAGAAATGCCTTGGCTCGTGCTCTGTGGATCTTGCAGATGTTTGTATTGCGAGAACTGCTGTGTTGAAAGGTTGGCGAAAGATTCGGGGAGAGGGCCGACTGAAGGACCAGGCTGGGTCGAGGCCGTCAAGGCGGGCGACATGAGGGGTGTAAAGAGGAGCTAAATGATGGCGGGAACAAGACACGAAGCGGGAATAGCATGAAAAATGAGCATGACCGCATCATGCGGGCTCTCGGAGACAAGATTGAAGCCACCCACATCATTGTCCTCGCCTGTCCCAGCATCAGAGTAGAAGGCCGAGCTGCTAGTGCCAGGAATGCCAGAGTGGTTGCTGCTGAACGGAGCGGGCGAGCGGAACACGCCGGTGTCCTTGGGAAGGGGATAGCTGAATGCTTCGCTGGTGGCGTTTCCTGGCAGAGAGCGTGAGCCCGCGGTAAAGGTCGGCTGCTGCTGTGGCTGATTGAAAGCAGTGGGCACCGAAGCAGCGGGATGGCCGTGCGAGTGCGACATATTATTTACGCTGTGATGGCCGCCGCTGTGCGAGGAGGAGCTTGCTTGTGCGACTGCAGAGAGTGCCGGACTGGGCTTTGCAGACGAGTTTGACGCAGAAGCGGGCGTTGAGGCGGCAGAATAACCCGGAGGGACGGTGTTGGGCGAGGGCGCGTGTGCAGAGTAGCGCTGGAATGCGTTGTGGAAGTAGGCTGGCGTGCCATTGTTGCTGTTGTTGGACGGTGCTGCTGCTGCATGTTGGCTGCTTCCTGCTCCTCCGTTGCCTGGACTCTCCGAACTCGCCGAGGCCGTGCTCAGGCCATGACCAGGGAAGCTGAAGGCAGAGGGAGCACCGTTACTGCCAGATTGGTTTCCGGATGGCATGCCAGAGTAGACTGGCTGCTGCTGTTGCTGCTGCTGGTTGACGCTGGCGAGCTGCAGGATTGCGAGCAGCTGCTGGCGGCCTTGGTCACCCAGAGCAGCGAGGGCGCCTTCGAGCGTAGACGGCTGTTGCTGTTGGGAGTTTGGGGGAGCATTCGCTTGACCAGCAGATGCAGCTGCACCTGTGCTCACAGGCGAGAGCCCTGCAAACCCGCCAAACAGGCCAGCGAGGCTCGCTGGAGTGGTCGCGGACAGCTCTCCCGTCTGGCTCTGAGGGCTCGCGATAATGTATCGACGCAGATCCTCCTCGTCAAAGTGAGAGAGCCCCGACAGCTGCGAGTGCGAGTGCGCGTGCCCAGACTGTCGCCGCATCGAGTCGACGGCGTCCATCGCCAGGGCGGCCGCACTGCTCGACGGTGTGTCGCCGCCGTCCATCATGCCTTGTAGGACGCTTTCCTTCTACTGAGAATGTTGGGTCATATTGGGTTGGATGGACTGCTCCCCAAGTAGCAGCTTGAGTGTGTTCTTCCTACGCTCTCCGTCCTCAACTGCGTCTCTACCTGCCTTCTATGTACAAGAATGGACTGAGAACAACCCGTCTTCGCCTTTCGACAGAGGTCCAGTTCTACCGCCTGGCTTCAGCTTGATCACCGGACAAATCATCATCAATTATAACCGCCCTCCCACTTGCATGCGCAAGCACACACTCGACTGTGATAGTGCACAAAGCATGCACCACCCGCTTGCCCTCGTCGTGCTGGCTAGAAGCCGTGTGACCGACTCGAGCGCAGAAAGGTGACATAACGCGGAGAGCCAGGCATCGATATAATGGACACCATCACCCGCTCATTGCACTTGGGGCACGAACGCAAGACCGACTTTATTGCACACATCCACCTCATCGACCTGTTGAACGTACCGTTGCTTGAAGGCGACTGTCGCATCAAATGGCGCTTTCAGAGCGGGCTTAGCTTGAATGCCACCAACAACGACAAGGTCCTCGGGCGAGCGCTTCAGACCAGCAAGAAGTATATCGTTGCGTACAGGGAAGCTGAGAAGGAACGTCTCAAAGGCTCGAGCGAAAGCAAGGCCAGTGCTCAGCAGCCTGCGCAAGATAGTAGGACCGTCCAGGAAGGATACACTTCTGGGAGTGCGCTGAACGTATCGAGCTCGGGAGAAGGCGAGCATCATCACAGCTCTCACGGCTTGGGAGAGCGCTTCAAGGATGCATTGTTCCATCCTCAGCGGACTCTGCGCGCCAGCACATCATCGCACTTTTCGCCCTCGAGCCAGTCTCCTCGGTCGCGAGCGCAGTCTGTTCCTGGCAGCTCACCGCTGTCACCGTCGAGCTCGTTATCGACTCGCCCGAGCTACTCTTCTCCCAGACACACAAATGTGACACGCCAGACTACGGCCACGACCGTTGGCCGCCATTCAGGGATTTCCGTCAATACAACCCCGCCACCATCGCCACCCGCGGTACAGGGGCACTATTCTACACCGAACAGGAACAGGGCAAGCGAGTCGCCCAATGTGCTTTCGCCCGTAGAGACGGCACGACCGCCTTATTCTCCGCGAGACTCGTCGCCTGCTGTCAAGTCACGCCAGGTCGCTGGCACTCCCACAGCCGAGAAACCTCCGACGCTGTCTCATGAAGATTCACCTCGCAGCCATACAGCTCTTGGTCCGCAGCTCAATTCTTTCGGTCTACCTCCAAGAGCTGAGACCAAAGGCAAGACGCCGTACCAGAAGCTGATTAATCATGGCGCCAGTTTCAATCAGCATGTCATATGTGCAGTGGGCATACCAATGCAAAAGAACTCGCAACAGCTTGAAGAAAGCATAGTGAAGTTGAAAATCACATACAAGATACGTGCTACGCCGGCGCCGCACAAGATCGGGAGCAGGCCAGTCGCTGCTTTGATGGGCGGCAGAGAAGATACAGGCGAAGGCTCCTCAATCGCTTCCTCTGGCTCGCGGACACTCACAACAAAGACCCGTGTCAATGGCTCCAACGTTTCAATTTCCACCACTCCCATAGGCAGCGGCTCTTCCACGCCTTTGGTCCATCTTAAAGAATCACACGAAGAGATTCACCTGGGCGACCTGTGGCTGAACTTAAGCGAATTCGTCTCGGCCGATATGGGCCAGCTCGAGAATGAGCGACGAGGCAGTCGCAGCCGGAACGAAAATTGGACTACCCGAAGGTTTCTCTTGCAAAATGGTAGGACCAACGCTCTGATCCGGGTAGCAGTCAAGATGGACTGGCTTAGCGGTGTCCGAGAGTTTGTTGCGTGAGTCTCCTGCCCGAGGTAACGACGTTCAGCGACTAACGTGTTCTTTTCGCAAGTCCGCCTCTGGCCAAAGGGCAAATCCTGTCGCCCAAAAAGAAGGGCTCGCGAACTTCGCGAGACCATCAAAGGGACAGCGATCGAGGCAGCATCTACTCCACCACGAGCGGCAATTCTCGCATATACTCACAGGGCACGGGTGCCGCTGCATCGACTTCGGCTCTCTCGGTGGCTTCTGTTGGCACCAGTGACAAAGGTAGTCAAAAGAAGGTGCCCTCTGTGGCTGGTGCCGAAGCAGCAGGCTCTTCCAACCAACAATCCGATGAAGGACATGCTCACACCAATTATGCTCGGCTCCTTGGCTTGGACGAGAGTGTGATTCCAGAAGCAGAGGCTGGAGAGTACATGTTTGTGGACACCTACCTCGAGGAGGCAGAGAAAAGGAGCCCGTCAGGCAGCATTTTCCGCAAAGCTAGAGCGCGCAACGGTGCCCTCGGAGTTCAAGGCCGAACACACTCTACGAGTCAGCTTGTCCAAAGCGACAGCACGGGTCAGCTCGTGCAGGGACGCTCACCCGCGCAAGCTCTAGCCTTCTTGCACCGAAGCAAAGACAAAGCTCGCGCTAAGCAGCTGTCGCAGCTTGGAGTAGAATCACCCAAAGACCGCAAGCGAGGATGGTCCGCTCCATCGCGCTCAGCGTCTACGCCTGTCATGTCCAATCCAGGTTCTCGCCCTTCAACTCCCTTGTCGCACATGTTCGCGCGGGATCATCATAAAGTGGACCAGAATCGTCATTCACATCTTTCGCAAAATCCAAATCACCCTCACACCCATAATGACCATGTGCATCACCATCATTCTGCGCCTGCCCCTGTACTCGTGCATGTTCCCACAACGCAAGAAGCCATGGACATCCGTTCGCACCCTTTCCGGCTAGGAGGGAAGCACGTATCGGACTCGTCGGGAATGCACACCCCAGGAACACCATATGCGACGCACTCAGCTCACCACGATCGTGATCCGTCGCTACATTTCAGTCTGGACTCCACCCATTCTTTGTACTGGGCAACGGCTCGCAATTTTCAGACAGACGCATCAGGCATCATTGCTGCAAAGACACTTCCACCTAACCGAGGTCGTAGCGGAGAATCGGATCCAAAGGAAAATGCCAGTACCTCGCAATTCTTCAAGAATCCTTTTAAGAAGCGGTCTACGTCGAATCTTTCGGCAGCCGTGGCAGAAGGAAGCGATCAACCCGATTCAAGACAGGCTGTACCGGCAAGAAGATCGGCCGACCTGCCCCGTGGCTCTCACGATCTGCAGAGGACGCTCAGACCCGGTCAAAGGGATTCTTTCTTGTCCGACAACAAGCTCGTCAGGACCCGCAGTCCGGTATCAATGACTGAAGCCGAGGAATACGCACTCAAGACTTCTCTTCGCGATGCATTCAAGGGCAAGCGCGGCGTTGAACATCCGAATGGCGCAACGCATGTGACGGATACACCGCTATTGGAGACACCGCCGATATCCGAAACAAGGCAAAGCTACTTTCCGCCTGACAGCCCAAGCATGTTCTCCGACTATAATCATGACGATGACGCTCCTTGGGCGCGTATGACGGACGAGGAATATCGAGCACTTACTACGGGTCCGGCGTACGAGGCACGCAAAGCGTGGGTTCTTGGGAAAGCTGATGAGGCTATGCGAGAACGAGCTGAGCGAGAGGAGCGAAGTCGAGAGAAGGCGAACGCTGAAAAGGCCGCTCGTAAAGCCTGGGTTCTGAAGCGAGCCGCTGAGATTGAGCGAGAACAAGACGAGCAGGACCGGATCCGAGAAGAGAGAAAGCAGGCCGAGGCCGCCGACAACGCCGGACGCAAAGACTGGGACTTTGAGAAGTCCAATGAGTATATGCGGGAACGGCTCGAGAAGGAGAGGCTTCTTGCAGAGGACGATGCCTCGCGAGAGGAGTTCAAGAAGACGGTCTTTCGTCGAGTCGAGGAGGGGCACCGCGCACGAGAAGAGCGGCGCCGGATCCGTCAGCAAGAGGCGCAACGCTCTCTGCAAAGTAGTCAAGGGTCCTCAATGCAAAGCAGTCGAAGTGTCAGTCCTGATCTGATGCTCTCTCGACGACCTACCAACGTCGAAGAGATCTCTGTACGCACTCAGCTTCTGCGCGACCGGGGTCTGCTGCCGAAGCTCACGGTCACGACGGAAGAAAACGTGACCACCTCACAGGGCATCACCTCTCCTCTGGCAATGTCCTCGTCGGGCTAGCTCCTTCGATAGTGGGACATACGAAGTTGCTTCGGAGCTCGAGGAGACCCCAGAGTCCTGTGGTACGTTGCAAGCATTGTTGATGTATCGTACCTCCATTCTTTTAAATGTACCGTAATCCGTAGCTCGCCGCTTTACTCTAGCGCTTCTCGCGCAAATAGCGCAGCTTCTGATCTAGTGCTACTGACGCTGACTTTCTGCTAGTATTCGATGACATTCGAGGCTGCAAATTGAGAAGCAAATAGTCGGAGGAGCTCGGATAATGCGGGTGGCAAACTGCAGTCTGCAGAGCCGTCCTGTCCTGCCGTGCGCAATTGCCTGCTCACTGGGACCCTCACACTGGACAACCAGCAACCGCTCCGCTTCTCTCACTTCTGCTACATCGCTAGCACTACACGCTTGCCATGCTGCGCACGTCCCAGCTTCACGCCAGGAGCGGCGCCCTTGCCCTGGGCAGGCGGGCGGCTCTCAAGGCCGCCGGTCCAGCAGTGCGTCCCAGCAGCAGGAGCCTCAGCTCGTTCGCAAAGTCTGCAACGACAAGCAGCAGGCCTTCGTCGATTGCATCGATTCCCTACACGCGCTCATCCCTACTCAATAGGTGGGTTCCACATCTCTTCTGCGGCTCGCGGATCAACTGTGTTCCGTGGTCGAGTGACCATCATCAGCAAACACACAGCTGAGCCAGGACATATTCACGCAGCGCACCTCGAACCATTGCATCCTTCCACACTTCATCAACGCACTATGGTACGCATCAATGGCTTCCTGCTTTGTCTCGCGCTGACATGAGGTCTGGTACCTCCCGTATGCATCACCAGAGCCAGAAACGATCAAGGTCCCGCAAATGGCTGGTGAGGGAACTTTACCCTCCAGAAACGCTAGGCGTGGTCCTGCAGACACCTCTGACAATGTTCATTTTCGACAGAATCCATCTCTGAAGGCACACTCAAGACATGGCTGAAGAAGCCGGGTGACTGGGTGAAAGCGGACGAGGAGATAGCCAGCATAGAAACAGACAAGGTGGGAGGCAGAGCTAGTCCAAAACTCCGAATCGCGATACTGAATAATGCATGCCAATGCTCCAGATCGACGTTGCCATCAATGCCCCCAAGGCAGGCAAGCTGGTCGAGGTCCTAGCCAAGGAGGATGACACAGTCGCAGTCGGACAGGACCTATACAAGCTGGAGCCTGGCGAGGCGCCAGAAGGTAATTTACATTCTTCAAGTACATTCTGTGCAAGTCTCACGATTTTCCTGCCATGTCATACGTACAGGCGAGGCTAGCAGCGGCAAGCAAGAGGAGCAGTCGAGCGAGTCGGAGCCAAAGCAGGAGGAGAGCAAAGACGAGTCCAAGTCCAAGTCTGAAACACAAGAGCCAAAGTCTGAAGAGACATCCGCTGCACCGACTGGCGAGGCAGAGACTATCAAGGTCCCTCAAATGGCAGAGTCTATCAGCGAAGGCACCCTCAAGTCGTGGAGCAAAAAGGTCGGAGACTATGTAGAGGCAGACGAGGAGATTGCTTCAATTGAAACAGACAAGGTATGGCTGCGGATTTGTCCAGTTGCTGTACTTTGACATGGACCCCTACTGACTGACTTCACTCTCTGGCAGATTGACGTCACCATCAATGCACCCAAGGCTGGCACAATCGTCGAGATCCTTGTCAAGGAGGAGGAGACCGCCACCGTCGGACAGGACCTCTATAAGCTCGCGCCAGGAGGCAGCAGTGAGCCTTGAGGATTGTGTGCTGGTCTTGTGTCATACTGACCATTCTGGAAATCGCCTGCAGAGGGCGGCCAAAGCAAGGAGGAGAAGAAGCCTGAACCAGAGAAGAAGCCTGACACAAGCTCTTCGAACCGCAAGGCGTCCGAATCCAAGAGCGATATTGCAAACAAGGAAAGCCCAGCACCAAAAGCCTCGAAGCCGGACGAGGAACGCCAGCCGAAACCGGCAGCACCCAAGAAGGAGGACAAGTCCAGCAGCACCTCGGAGCAATCATCTAAACCCGCGCCAGGCAATCGATCCGAGCACCGCGTAAAAATGAACTCTATGCGCCGCCGTATTGCAGAACGCTTGAAGCAAAGTCAAAACGCCGCTGCTTCGCTCACTACCTTCAATGAGATCGACATGTCTTCGCTTATGCAGATGCGAAGCCAGTACAAGGATCAGATTTTGAAGAATCACGGTATCAAATTCGGTTTCATGTCTGCATTCGCGAAAGCATCTGCACTGGCATTGCAGGAGATCCCAGCTGCAAACGCGTCCATTGAAGGTCCCGGACCTGGCGAGCAGATTGTCTACAGAGACTATGTCGATCTTTCTGTCGCTGTCTCGACACCAAAGGGGCTCGTTACGCCTATTGTCAGGAACGTAGAAAGCATGAGCATGCTTGATATCGAGAAAGCTATTGCGGACCTCGGCAAGAAGGCTCGCGACAACAAGCTCACATTGGAAGACATGAGCGGCGGCACTTTCACAATGTAGGTTCTCGTTTGCAGCAATGTTGACTGTTCTATGACTCGGCTGACGATGGTGCGATGATACTGCAGCTCCAATGGAGGCGTGTTCGGCTCGCTATACGGCACACCCATCATCAACCTGCCACAAACCGCGGTGCTCGGCATGCACTCCATCAAGGATCGCGCGCACGTCGTCGATGGAAAGATCGAGATCAGGCCCATCATGGTAGTCGCCTTGACATATGACCACAGGTGCGTTCTGCTACAGCGGTGTCTGCGAAGAGATCAAGCTGATCTTGGTTTTTCTCTCTCAGATTGCTCGATGGCAGAGAGGCCGTCACCTTCCTCGTCCGCATCAAGCAATACATTGAAGACCCGCGCTTCATGCTGTAAGTCTGCCCAATCTATGTCTACATCAACTCCGTAGACCTCACTGACCGCGTCGTTGCCCGTCCCAGCCTCGCTTGATTAGACGATGAGACGGAAAGAGTGGAGAACTAGGCAAAACGAGCTAGCATGA
Source organism: Cystobasidiaceae sp. HBUAS51001 (assembly GCA_003351005.1). Lineage (NCBI taxonomy): Eukaryota > Fungi > Basidiomycota > Cystobasidiomycetes > Cystobasidiales > Cystobasidiaceae > Cystobasidiaceae sp. HBUAS51001. The sequence goes on along the minus strand of KZ857216.1, from coordinate 379,350 downwards.
ATCAAACGAGTACTTGCTCGTTGCTAGATGTACATTAATGAAGCCACGATGCCAACAATACAGCCTGACATTTATAGTCGTGTCGATGAGTCAACGTGATTTCGTCTGAGGTTTTGAGGCTGTCGTTTGATCCACTCCAGCCGTCGCTCGACGAGGCTAGCGGCGATGTCTTGTGCGGCTTACTACCAAAGCCTCTGAGGAGTCCGAGAGTCACTCACTGAGACGCCTCTGCCAGCGGTGCCAGCATACCTGCAGAACAATGCGACGCGGCACGCATGACCATCGAGCCTGGACGAGGCCGTCTTCGAGAACATCGCGAGGCCACACTAGTGTCAGTATGATATTGGATTGAGACACACGACACTGTTTGCTACTGCTCTGGCGATATGTAGATCCTCGGCCGCGCAAAGTACCGGCACCTGCCATCGATCAGCGTTCTCGACTTGTAAACATGCCTCAGCCGCCAGCTATGCGTGTGAAGAATAGATATCGACAATTTCTCTAGCGTAAGAAACAACAATGAATCTTATCGAAGAGCATCATCACAGGTGCCTCTCGACTGTTGGATGCATGCACCCTCTTGCCTCTGCTTCATCCTGTCATCCTTTGTTTCTGCTTACGCTGCCCACAAGCACACAAAACGCGACGCCCCGCGCAAGAGCGCATCTTCTCTCTCTGCAGACCAGCGCGTAAAACAAGAAGTGCAGGCACAGCTGTGCGACTACTGGCAGCTGCACGTAGCATATCTCAGGAACGACTCTCACGCGGTTCAAGACCCTTTCCCCCCATCATGCGGGCTGAGGCACATCGAAGGCTAGGCGGCCTCGTCGCCGTCATAGCAGCGACGCTGATCGCACAGGCGCACGCAGACAGAATCGTCTTCCCAGCATTTAGGAACCTCGTCACGGCTAGGTGAGCGCGACACTCGAGGCACAGGCGCGTCTCGAGGGCTATGATGGCTGTGCCTGCTCGTGTCCCAGGTGGCGGGTTACCGCAAGAATGCAAGCTCACGTGAATTTGGCACGCAGGATGGACCCCATCATCAGTCCTGGCCTCATTTCCCAGCAGTGAGTACTCAATACACTGTCTTGTGTTCGTGCTCGCGCGATCTCCCTGACGCGTGTCGCCGTCGCTGCTTCAGCTCTCATCACATTCTCGGAGGTTCCAACTTCAAGACCAGGTATGACCCCGATGGCCTGCGCAAGTCAGAGTGCACGAGCTTTGAGATGAGCGCGGACAAGGTAAGCAATAATACTCATCACTGTCTATCGGGTGCAGAACGCGTGCTGATGTCTCTTGGGACAGTCGCAATATTGGCACCCGCAGGTCAGTCAACGCGTCGAGGCGATGACATTCCAGTTCACGCGCTGAACGCGGCCGCACTTTGCCAATACAGGTCTTCCGTATCCTCGAGAATGGTTCATACATCGGCATGGACACAGGTGCGCTCTTTTCAAGCCGATAGCTTGCGCGAGACGCAACTAACTCATGCACGTTGCTTGCTTTTGCTATTCTTCACCACAGGCACACGTGTCTATTATGAGTTCTTAGATTATGACATGGAACCTTTCCCTTACGACTTCATGATGGGTGCGTGACAGGCTGCCTTCGAGATTCACCCTGCGTATTCTTGAGATGATGAAAACACCTCTTCCTTGCGCATAGTTGGCGGCGACCCTGCGCGCAAATCACGGACGGGCACGACTGCGGACAACGCTATGGAGTACTATTGTGAACAAGGTACGTGCGATGCTCCCTCAGAACTATCTTTCACCTGTCCGACATAGACTCAAATCTTCTTGCACCCTTGCAGTCGACGACCAAGGTGTCCGGACTGGTTTTCAGACATTCACACTACCAACTGTACCTTGCGACCTTCTTATTACGAAAGTCTTCTTGCCCAATTGCTGGTGAGTTACTGAGACCAGTCCCGAATCGTTACTAGATACTCATAGGATCGACTGAAATTCGGGCGCACGGTGTTCCACCAGGAACGGCAAGAAATACGATCCTCTTCATCCAGGCGCTCATATGGCATACTCGTAGTGAGTGACACGAACATCCTCATTTTTGAACATTCCAGTGCGGTATTGCTGACTTGTCCTGCCGCGCAGCGATTGGTTCGATGGGCCCAATTGCCCCAAAGGCTTTGAACGTCGACTGCCTTCAATCTTGATCGAAAGCTTTCATTTCCAGTGCGTCGACATGTACTTGCTCTCGCTGCTTCATTACTGATAATGTCGTCGAATAGCGCAAATGTGCCCTATCACGAGAAATCTGCGCAATACATTCTGGCCAACGGTGTAGGTTACCGCCCTTTCGCGAAGACGGATTCCTTGCTAATGCTTGTTTCATCTATCTAAAAAGGACACCACTGGATATGGTCTGCACGGCGACTTTGTGAATGGATGGGAAAAGGGCGTCCTAGAAGGCCTCATGAAACATTGCCCAGTTGGCAGCATAAAAGTTACGGAGCCAGCAGAGTATGCTTTCTCGTTTCTAGTATGGACCATAGGGTCGCATGAAGCATAGCACTGACATTTTTATGCCCATTCAGTCAGGCTTGTCCGTACCTCGCAAAATTCATGACCCCGAATACATGGGGCAGCTGTCGCACACAAAATGAGATTCCCGACGAATCCGTTGGCTGGTACAATCTTACCGCCTATCCTCTGGATAAGCTACCAGGTTGCGTAAGTGCACGTACATCAACAAGCTAAAGCTTGTCGCTCATCTGACATATCTGTTTCCTTGCAATGATTGCAGAATCCTCCTTGGACTGAGGGACCTAAACCAACCTGCCCGCGGCCGATACTGGCAAAGACACGAGGCGGCAATGGCCGGCAACCGCTCTTACAGCTCGGCCGAGCTCCAGGTATCGCAAAGTCTCTGGGATCGCTGTGGTACAAGCCTTCGCCAGCGACTTGGTACCCGTGATCCAGGCACCGGAACCAAACGCCGCAAAGCGGCTTCAACATTCTTATCAATTATTCGAGTTTCACAGCTTGACAATTTGGAATTGCCAGCTGTCTGTTATTATGTTATGGTTATGGCAGGATGTTATCCGTACTCGCTGGCTCGAGATGGAGAGATGTCTTGCGTTGAAACGACATGTGTGGGAATAGCTAGGTTACAGACGAAAACACGCAATGTGAATGAAACTCAAAGTGTGCAGAACGATGCTTTGAGCGGCTGTGATAATGCGATATGGTGCTCCACTGATACTGATTCCCCTTTATAACTACTTCCGAGACCGCCTGCGGGTGCCTTGACTACCCTTGGTCAAGTCGTATGGTTTTCGGCAGAATCGCTTTGTGTTGAAGCCGAGGCGGTATCTGTACGGCGACCACTGCTTGAGCTCGTGTGAGTTTTGAATGATTGAACCTTCTCACCGTGAAGCTCAAGGAATTTGGCGTATTCGGCCGGACCATTCCATAGTGGAATCTCGCATTGAGGACCATCTTCGACTTCTGGTCCGTCGGCCCAGTACTCGTATGCAAACCATTCATCGTATCCGCAGAGGCCACCCTTGCCTGTATTGAGGAACATCTGAAACAGGGTCGGTATCGTGAGTCATGACCCTCTGTCTAGCAGGGGGAGGATGCTCACGTTTTGGATGGCGACTCGGGGGTAATTGAGCCTAGCAACATGGGTCCAGACATCCTGCTCCTTGCCTGCGAAGCGCTGCAGCAGGGTTTGGAGCTTTGTCATGTGCAGGGTCTTTTCATACCACCAGTCGATGCCTGAAGCTTTTCCGCCATACCACCCGCCTTGAATGTGGCAGTCAATTCGATCCATCCAACCTTTTTCAGCTAGAATTAGAGAAGTCCGATTAGCAAGCGGGTCTTCAATGACGAGCTGGGACAGTGACTTGCTAGCTTCGCGGGAGTAGGACACTCCTTCTTGACCGTATGGCCAAGGCCAACTTGCATCTCCTAGTACGACTGTATCATCGGGGAGGTCGGTGTAGAGCTGTTCAAGGCGTTTCGGCAAGCCTCGGAAATGATGCCGGACATTCGACTCCCGAAAGCCACCCGCGTCGATCCAGAAAAAGTATTCGGAATTGTAGACGTTGCGGTTCTTTGCTTCTTTCATCATCCAGGGTTTTGCAGTCCATGGTGCATAAACGCCTGGGACGTGCTTGAATTGCTCGGGATCTTTCCAGCCCATAGCTTCTGCCCAGTCGTACCCGCCGAGCTCAACAATAGGCGGCATATCTGCTGCAGTCTGATAGTCCACATTCCAGGTAACAGGCTGTTTGTTGTATCAAGGCCAAGATTTAGTGGAGTGCACAAGTCACAAAAGCTAAGACAATATTCAATGCTTACCTTGTCACCCCTTAGCTCTTGCATTTTTTCCAGCAGATCTGGTGAGGTGTAGAAGTAGATGGGTTGCTCCACATTCCCCAGACAATTTGCAATCCAGTCCCAGTACTCTGCATTACCGAAACATTGGTCAACAAGGGCGCGAAAGATTTCCGACGCTGCAGATGTGATTCTCACCTCCAGTGGTATGCTTCTTGCCGTCGGACACGAGGAAGAATGCCGACACGAGGGTGACGCCTGTAGGCGTGACCGTGGGGAGTCCTTCGTCTGGCAAGGATGCGGGTGAATGCAATCTGCCACGAGTCACTACCGGTAGCCAGGAAGATCTGGTTTCCCAGATAAGGGCGCCTTGCTCTGCCAAAAGTAGGACAAAGAAGAAAGCCGCAATGATCCATCGAACACAAGATCGAGAACGGGCTATCCGCCGGACCGCATGCGTGTTCGTTGAGACGCCCGTATGGTCGGCTCGCCATCGTGGCAGCAAAGGCTGATTCGCAGAGGCCGCTTCATCGTGATCTTGATAAACGCTCTGGCTCGGACTTGAAGGCGTGCTGTGTTGGCTCTTCTCGTCGACTGACGGGCTGAAGCTGGGTCTGCCGCTGGCAGCCATCTTAGCAGGACTCTTGCAGTAGTGAGCGGGACGACGCTGTTCGTGAAGTAACAAGACAAAGCAGAAGGAGGCTCAACTGGCAATGGAGCTGGCGTCAAGACCCTGGAGGTGGACAAGGAGCCTCAAGGAAGCATCGCATCCTATGTCGCTGTCTCAGAGTTGCTCCCCAGCCTTGGATGTGGCCTTTCACCTTTTCCAGCCCATTAGCCACGCATTTTGCTTTGCAGTCCCTCCTTGTTTGGTTCCGAGCATTGTCACCCACAGGGCTATTCGACTTGTCGGCATAATCAGTACTGAGGGATGGCGTCAGTAGCCCAAGGCCTTTTATCGCTCATGCGGCAGGGGTTTTCTTTGTTGTCTCTGAAGACTGATCTGCTTCCGGCTTTGACGTGATCGCTAGCCCTGCTGGGTCGCTTTGCGTGCGAAGCGCTCAATCGCACAAGGCGGTAGCGCCCTGCTGCAGCAGGGAGCTGACAGGCCGATGGGAAGGTCGCCAAGTCGCTGTACTACTCCGCGGCCCTGGCATTGAAGAAGTGGCCTGCTTGCATCCTTGTGGCACATCCCAACGCTTGCTACGTATACTTGCTTTTTGCGGCTGCGAAGATTCACACAAGGGCGTTTGAGCGCAGTCAAGACAAGGACGAGAGCATCCACCGGCACACTGGAGGATGACCAGGTCTAGGAGCGGTGCGCGGGCAGCCAGCCTGGCGGCGGTGTGCTTGCAGTCGACTGTGCTGGCAATTGTGTGAGCAGCGTCAGCCAGCCAGTGGCGTCGACCGCGAAGCTGAACCAGACGTTGTGGTATGGCACAGTCTGAATCTGTCAAGCAGGAGTACGAACGGAGGCACGCAGTACAGAGCTTCGAGCGCAGTCTTGCTCACCGGTAGGTCAAGCCTGGCGATGACCTGGCGTGACAATTGCCTAATAGTAGCATCTCTAGAACTGGCGAAGCTCGCACTGTCCACAGGCCTGGCTTGGGCCCACGAACACACCAAATCCAATGCTACTACTTCCACCACCGTTGATGGACTGGCCAATGCGATGGACGGCAAAAGCCACATGGACGAGCAGCAATGTCCAACGGTCACCATCGACGTGGCCAGACGGTCAAGCGCATTCCAGATGCAGCCTCAGATGAGCTATCTTGACGTGACAGGCCATGCGCAGCCTTCTGGCGCTTCCCGTCGAAAGTCTGCGATAAATTCCCACCTTTCGCCTGCACTGGAACCGGACACTACCGCAAAGTCGCCCCTACCAATCACCATCGAGTCCACTGCCCATCTACCAGTGCAGCAGCCGTCAGGTCTGCAGAGACTCGCTTCTCAGGTGTTTGCCGACGATGCGTGGAAGATGGCCATCCCAGCACTGCTTTTTCTGGTCCAGAATATCCTGATGTATGTGTTTGATCAGTGTTAAAGCCATAACAGAGCGGCGCGAGCTGAGAAGTCTTATTATTCCTCGCTTCAGATACATCGCTGCTCGTAATCTGTCGATGGCAGTTTTCCAGATCACCTTCCAGCTCAAAGTGGGTCGTTTTACGTCGATCATACATGCTAAACCACGCGCTGAAACCTTTACAGACTCTCATCACCGCGTTGTGTGCCGTATTCATGCTGGGCAGGCGGTATACGTCAATTCAATGGCTCTCGCTCCTTTGCCTGGGACTGGGCGTGGCATGCATCCAGCTGGACCCCAGAGCTCTGGACAAGTCTACAAGCGCATCCGGCAATGACAACATGCCGAGCAAATCATGGCAGCTAGAAACAATGAAGCCCAGTCGTACACAGATGATTGGGCTGGCCGCTGTTCTCGTGTCTTGTGTTGCGAGCGCCATAGCAGCCACCTACTTCGAACTCGTGCTAAAGCGACCTGTGGCCGCAAAACCGACAGCATCAGCACATCACAAGTATGCACTAGTACCCCACGACGACCCCGAAGGACACTTGAACGGGCATGAACAAGACTTTGAGAGACGAAGTGCAAGAGAAGTCAATCGTCGCCTTCAAGAGCCCTGCGAGCGCCGGCACACTCTGCCTGCCATGCCACTCATCAGCCCACTGTCGTCGGGCCCGGCACATCATCAGTCGACGCTGCCTGTTTCCTCAAGACCTTCATCTGAACCGCCTTCCCTTTGGGTCAAGAACATGCAGCTCGCACTCTTCAGCTTGCTCTTCGGAGCTCTATACAATTACGCTACCTATGAAGGCGCACTTGCAGACTTTGTCAAGGACTTCTTAGCAGGCTTCAACGCATATACATGGGCAGTCATCGCCATCCAGGCTGTTGGCGGTCTACTCACTGCATTAGTCGTAAGCATACCTCCACCAGGAATCATAGCCTGTGATGGACTTTGCTCTAATGTGGTCCTCACTGCAGATTAAACATGCCGACAATGTCACCAAAGGGTTCGCATTGTCAGCCTCCGTCGTCCTCACCTTCGTACTCAGCATTGCGTTTTTCGATGCGCACCTGTCCACCATGACCGTTCTAGGCGGCTCTATGGTCGTGATTTCCGTAGTCAGCTTCGAGAAGTTCAGTCGTTAGAAAAACGCGTTGCGACGCTCGTGTACCATCAACGGTCGCGTAGATCGACATGCAAGTCACACATGTATCATAAGGTTCATTTAGCAGGTCTAGTACTTTCGAATTTTCACCTTCCTGCCAAAGTGTCATGAATAAAGCAAGAGACATCACTTATGAGGTCTAGGGTAGTGAACGAGAGATATGTACGGTGAGAGAAACGAGATTTGCCGCAGCTGACTTCAGATACTCAGAATACGTATAGCACTGATGCCCAGTGATCAGCTCAAGTCGCAGCGGATGTAGGCGCACATACCTTCGTTCGGTCGGACGAATAAGCCTTTGGTTGGTCCTTGCGGCTGATCTTGAACAGGAGTCTGTCTGCCGTCGTTACTATTGGCAGCACTTGGCCTTCTTGCTTTTCGAGCAGCCAGACGCTCCTCAAGTGGCGTTGCAGGCTTCCGCGAGCCCAAGTCAAAGTACTAGAAGCTGAGGTCAGTTCATTACGTATTGAGAGCTCCGGCGCAATCAGACCCAAAGGTTGATACGCACCTTCACATCGCCAACGCTGCCATCGTTCCATGCAAGATCTTCCGGCAGGTCATCCATCGTCATGGGCACTTCGACTCCGACAAAAGTACCAGAGTCAAAGTAGACTTCGCCGAGGTAGCGGACTGTTGCACGGAACTTGCTAGTTCCTCGAGTGACTACGCATGGGATGCCGACCTTTAGAGCGCTACCTGGCGGAGCACGGAACTTGGGTTCTTTGACTTTGGGCAAGACCAGAGCCGAAGGCGCAGCCTTTCTAGCATTCACCAATGCCATCGAGGAGGTAGGTGCCTTAGGCACCGGTGGGACAACCTCCGCTTTTGGGGCTGCAGCGCTGGTACCCCTACGGGACGCTGTGCTCCTGACGGAGGCGACAGACGAAACAGAAGGTCTGCGGCGATTCGACTTTAAAGAACCAGGCGAAATAGCACTCGGGGTGACTGGACTAGTCGCATTTGCTGTTGAAGCTCTCGCTTTATTTCGAGACGCTACGGTTCCAGCAACAGATTTATTCGAGCGCGTAGACCGCACTGATGCGGCTGAACCAGGTCTGGACGCAACCTGCTCCTTCTTCGGGCCACTAAGAGGGGTGGTCGGACCATTCGCAGTTTTTTGTCCTGCATCGACAGTCTTCGCGGTCTTTGCCGCATCATTTCTCACGGAGCTTATTGACGTCTGTCTGGCACCTAGCTGGCGGGGAGACGAAGATTCTGACACTCGCGAGGCTGCGCTGAGGTTGCGGAGTCTTGCTGCCTTGTTCATGACAGGTGTCAGTTGAGGCTTCTTGACTTTGACAATGCCAACGCTACTGGACGGCGTTGTCACTTCGATAGGTTCCAGCAGCGCTTCGGCGGCGGCAGTAACAGTAGCTGGCTCCACTTCTGTACCTTCTGCCAAGGTCTTGATCGTGACCTCGGCTTCCGGCGGTGTATCGATAGACTTGGCCACAGAGACAGATGACCGAGGACGAACTCCAATGGCCCGGCCAGCGGGCTGCAAGATAGACTTACTGCCTGACTTGGCGGTATTTGCAGAAGAGGCGCGCATTCGCGGCGGGCTTGGCGTAGATTCATGCGAGAGCGAACGGGCCGGGTCCACTGCATCGATACCAAAGCCGGACGACCGCTGCGATGAGCTCACTGTCGACTTGCGCGCTGCGTTCTTGTTCAAGATGGAAGCACGTAACGAATTTGGCCCAGAAGCGACTGAGAAAGCGTCACTTTCGACTTTGTGCACCTTCGTAGACGCGAGTCGAAGTCCTGTGCGGGTGGTTGGTTGCATCGGTTGCGTCTCTGATTGTAAAAGGTCGCTGACCGGTTGTTCCAACTCTAGAGGGCAGAGGGACATGCTTCAGAACATTGCCAGATGCGTCAAGGGAGGTTACCTCTTACCGTCACTGATTTCCTTGAGAGACCAGTTCTCGAGAGGTTCGAAGCCATTTTGTGCCCGTATGCTGACCCATCGCGCCCTGATATACGCCAATATTCCTTTGCACGTATCGTCTACTCGAGCTCTAGCATCCATGCCAATCCCGTCTTCTCGAAGGAGAACTTTCCCAACCAAGAGTTCATAAGCCAACGGAGCATTTTTTTCCGACAAAGATTCGAGTAGCAAAGCTAGAAGCTTTTCGAGAACATCGCTCGAGAACCCGACACCTTCGATGAGATCGATGAAGCTTTTGGAATCCACCATCTCTGACAAGTTCGTTCTCAAGAAATGTCGAATGCGATCTTCCAGAGGTAAGAGCATCGAGCGCAGGTGGTCTGCCCATGCAGCTGTCCGTTCATTGGCAAGCCGACTTCTGAGCTGACATATGCCCTTCATAGCTGCAGCTGCATTTGACGCAGTCGTCTGAGAGCAAAGCTGGACGAGCAGAGCTTTCTGCTGGCTATATGGCAATTCGCCTATTTCTTGCGACCAAACCTCGCCAAAATGGTCCAATACAATCTTTTGTGATCTTTCGCGTAGATCTGCTGAATTGACGTCTGCTCCATTCGCAAAGACGTAGAGCCTTACAGAGCGGTTGCGGCAGGTCTTGCAGCACCCTCGAAAGCCGTGACACATGTCTACCATGCGGCACTCGACCTCGTCGCGAAGCAGGTCAAGGCTCAGGTATAATGCACATCGCCAGATGTCCATGGCCACGGACAAGTCGAAGGAACGATTAAGGGTCAAGGATCCTGTGTAAATATATGCAAGCGCAAAGTGTAGCGCCGCGGAAGTGAAAGGTGGGGCTGGCAGAGTGTATACCATCGCAGTCGAGTCTTGATATGGTGACATCAAGATGTCCTGAAAGTATGTGCATCGAGCTGCGAGTATAGCGCGATGCACGGGGAACGTTGTCTCTTCAGAACTCGCCTTGCCATCCGAGCCCTCGGTGTCCTCGTCTATTTCGTCGATGTTATGCGATAGCTGGATCTGCACGTCTGCAAACAGCTTGCTGCGCCACATGAACAGGAGATCCTGAAGGAAGGATGCGAGGCAAAAGCGTACGGAGCAAGATGAGTATGCTAAATAGTGTCGGTGGCAAGACCAGCCGGACGTACCTGCGAGAGCCGGTCGAAAGCATCCTCCTTGTCTACGTACGAGCTATCCTCGAAGAGAAATGTGAAAACTTCTCCCAGGGGCGTCGAAGCAGTGTAAAAAAAGTCAAGCAGGCTCTTGAAGAAGGCGGACTCGGTGCCCGATACCTCGATAGGCGAGCGTAAATGTGGCGAGCCCAGTCCGGGAGACGAGGCGGCATCGTCATCTGGCGAAGAAGTGGCAGAGTCTACAGACTGCCCGCCTGGCGATACTGACCGTCTATGTCTAGCGCTGTCTGCATATAAGGCTGCAGAGCTTGTTCGTGGTCTGGGCGATGCAGGCGAGTGCAGCGACAGTGTTGACCCGGACATGATGGCCTGCAGGCGAGCGGCGCCATTTGGATTGAGGAACCGTGTCTGGAAGGCAGCATTGGCTCGCGCATATAATATGGCTGTGTGCGAATGTGACTCAGACCTGGGTGTCGCTTTATTCGAACTCCGTGCACGGCCCGCACCTCTGTGACCATGTGTGATTTCATCGTCGCCTGAGATGCACCAGCACACGTCGCCAAAGTATCGCTTGGCTTGGCCCAAGAGGGTTCTGAGGTCGTCAATGAGACTATCCTTGCTCTTCTTGATAGCCAGCCGCGTTGCAGCAGACGTGGAGGCCACTGGAGCAGCATCGCCCTGTGCATGAGCGAAGCCCGCGTCACGCACAACAAGCGCACGAGCGCCGCCTCTGCTGGGAGCGGTCATGATTCAGGTCGAAGCCTTCTTCTCAGCGGCCTTAGAGGCATACTGCTGCTTCTTACAAATTGGGCATCTTTCAGTGCCAACCTGCGTGTAGTGCGCCACAGGTGTAGAGCTCAAGGCGGCGGTGGCAACAGTCGCGAGCACATCATCAGGAGGAACAGTAGGATGCGCGAGTACCGCAGGCATGCAGCTCATACCACGTTGGAAGACAATTCGGATCAACGAGACAGACGTCCTGCTTCGAGGAAGCACTACCGCTGCCAGCCTGCTGGAAGGCCTTGCCAATTTGCACGTGACTGTTGACAGCGCGGTCCGGTGTGAAGGACAGGCAGTTCCGCTCTCTTCCATCTCAACTTATACAGGCGTGCTCTGACAACATCATTATGGCACCATGGAGCAAGTCCTACTTTCTTCGTAACTTTGCGAAGCTCAGCAAAGCGCGCGCGTGCTGTGTCCGCGCCGGCTGGTGCGCGTCGCCTTCTGCACTGGCCTTGCACGCACGACCAAACGCACGATTTTGCTGGCGAGAAGGGCCCAAACACCGATGGCGCTGTTCTCGCCCTGGTCTTGTCAAGCACTCTTGTGTGCTGGTCGCTGACGCTGAGCTCAGCTGTTCTTCTTCGTGACTTTCACGCACTATACTGGCGCTGGATTGAGCCCTCCACCAGCCACGCAGACAGGCAGCACATCACTGCCGCAGCTGTGCATTGTTCATCCGTTTTGCTCATTCTCAAGAAGCTGGACCAGCGCGACGGAACATGATAGCGCTGCCCTCTTCGCCGTTGATCACATATGGCGGCAACGGGACTACCTCTCTCAAGAGCCATGGCCGACTCGTCTGCACCCCGCGCTCCCTGCTACTCGTTGCTATCTTCGGCGCTCTCGTATTACTCCTGTTCAGCTCCAGCATGATGCCTCCAGCGGCCGACGGGCCCGACAGTCTCGAGGTACACTCCTACAGCTCCCATATTGGCAACATCATCAAGCACTACACGTGGAGCTCGACAAGAGAACCAGCAGCTTTGAGGGAGTATGTCTGCCCAGAGTGCAACTGCTCCGTTCCTGGATACTACTCCCTGTCACCACGCTTCTCATCACCGCTCCCATCGCTAGGCGAGGCGCGTCACCCAGAAGCTAGCAAGCGGACTGTCAAGCGTCACTTGCTGAGTGAGATCCTGCACTTCATGTGGCTCCACCCGTGAGTTGTGAGGATCCTGAATTGTGGTGAACATTGCCAAGACAGAACCATAATTGACCATCTTCGCGTGTTCACGAACACTAGTGTCTTCACACCTCCTGCAGCGCTGGCGCCCCTCTTCCAGACCTTCTTCACCTGCCCAGATCAGCTCATCCGGCACAACTTTGCGGATCTCGTCCTCAACCGACCTACAACCTACATGTACACTCGGACAGGCGACGGCGGCCGCCTTAAAGCCAATGCAAGGCGCCTCCGGTATTTTCAGAGACACATCGACACTCTGAAAGAGTACAACAAGCTTGTTGCGGAGAATGGATTTGAGGATGGCGCGACCGCGGCAGACAGGCAGCTTATTTGGATTATCATCGAGGATGGCGATCATCTCAATGAACAGGTTGACAGTCTTCTAAACTCGACAGGTCTGCGTAAGTATCTGCGTGCCAACGGTGAGTTTAATCAGACCTGACGTAGGGCTTCCTTTCTTCTCCTTAGCTTACCTGTACTTCGCGCATGGACCTACGCGGTTCTACGGAAACGCTCAATGGTGAGTGATCCCTACTGAATGAATGCTGAGTGCTCGCATCTCAGCCTCCTTGTCTGTGACCCACAGGAACGCTGCCGAGAGAGCCGTTCATGTTTTGCGAGACAGCTTCTTTGGGTGAGTCGATGTTCAGCTCGAAGGGACGATGCTCCTGCTAAGTGAATCTCTTGTGTGAAGTGATGGACCAGTCCTCAACGTCGACGACGATAGCAAGTGCGCCAAATCCGTTCGCCGTCAGCTTGTATCGAGCTGACTGTGACTATGCTGACTAGGATCATGCCCGAGCTCTTGCAGCTGATCTGGAAAGTGCAAAAGGTAGTCATGTGGTCCGTCGGCAATCTCGGTGGATTTGAAGGTCCAGTGTTCTCCAATGGCAAGATTACAGAATGGAAAGTGGCTGGATTGCCGAATCGGAAATTCCCTATCGATATGGGAGGTGAGTTGACAAAATTCAGTCATATTTCGTCATAAGTGGCACCCAGCTGATGAGATTCGCCAGGCTTCGCGTACAACTCATCCGTCATTGGAGATGGTCGTGCAGTAGCCCCGCCGAGATATGTACCTGAGAACCATTTCGGTGGAGAAAGGTGAGCTCGATTTTTCAGTTGCTGAGTGCATACATCACAGAAATTTAGGCCGGTCTAATATCATTCCCAGCGAATTCATCGCCCAAATCATAGCGACGCGAGATGAAATTGAACCTCTTTGCGAAAACAGCATTCTCGGCAAGGTGAGTACCTTTTGGCTTGGAGTTGTACTTCAAGGAGCACACACTTACAGACACTGTGTTCTTGCCAGTGCCATTATGCATGGCACAAGTGCGTATCCGTTTCTCGTCACATGAATGGAGGGCTCATTCGCTGACGTTGCAATGCGTTCTTCATTAGCTGGAATGAGGACGAAAAGAAAAATACTCCTGCTTGAAGAAAAGGAGATGAGCGACTTTGCTCTTTACGTTCCCGCACGATGCCCCGGAAGGCCGCAGTCGTGAGAATCTAGACAAGGTGTACCATAGTATTTGCCGGTATGCAGAACTGCAACATCTATTGTTGGGGTATTGGAAGTGAGAATGACGACATCAAAAGTCCTAGAATACAAATTTCTTTTCCTCGTCTATGCACAGACTCTTGCCAATCATGCCTCTTGCGATGCAAGGTATTCTTTACGCGCAGCCTCCCACTTGCTCTTCCAATCTCCAGTGATGAGTTTCTCAAGCCGGCCTTTGAACGATGCTTTGGTAGCCAACTCTGGAATGAACGACTTGTGCAATGGATTCGCCAAGGCCTGTTTTACTGCCTCGAGGAGCTTGTCCTCGTCTCTCGCCGGCACGTTGTAGACGTACGGCGGCGATTCTTTGCCCAACATTGGATGCTGATACCATCCTGGGTTCAGCTCGGGATTGATGAATGGAGTGCCCGCGCAGAGACCTTCCATTGGCGTTGGCGATTCATGAGGCAAGCCAACGCCGAGCACTAGCTTGGCTTTTGCGATACGTCGCATAAAATCGTTGCGTGACTCGGTCCCGACATTGGTCACTCCATCGGGTATTGGGGATGACTCGTCATTGTCCAATATGCCCGCTTCTATCCGCACACCAGTCTCCTTGATGATGCGTAGGTACGTCTCGTTCTTCCATGCGTTCCAATTACGTTCAGGATCGTAATAATGCTTTTCTTTGCCGAATATGTACTGAGGATTACCGGAAAGGGTTGAATCTGCTGTCAGCGCTGATGCTGCAGCTCCAACACCTGTTGGGAGCGATCAAGACGTACAATCATATTTTCGCGATCGGCTGGAGCAGTGAATGGTATGCCTTCACAACTGCTCTCCATCTCGAAGCCAATATACGTGGCCTTGGCATCGGCCCAGAGTGGAAACGTTTTCAGGCCCCATGGCTCTCGGTACCATGGCTGAGGCACGGCCGCGAGCGCTGTAACAAATTTGAAGGTTAGAACTGCTGTGCGAGACAAAGAAGCGCTAGATTGATTGGTAACTCACGATCCCTGGAGAGATTGATCAATAACGAGGCGATAGATGATTTAGCTCGTTCTGCTTCTGCTTGATGAGCAGGATGGACGGCTGACGCACCACAGAAAGAGCTTATATTCTGGAATTCCTTCTGGGTTCTGCTCGCTCTGACGACACCACTGCTCGTCTCGGTAACAAATGCCTCTATGGGAGTGATACGACTTGATCAGTAGGAAAGTTGTACAGATAAGGTGAAGTGACTTACTCGGCAACATAGTCAAGCATGACTATAGCCACATTCTCACCGATAGCTCGGTACAGACGAGAAATCGTGCCGACTGAATTCTCTCCTCCCCAGAAGTCGGCGATGTGAATGAATGGGTAGCCCATTTCTTGTATAGAACTGATCCACGACTTGCCGAGGACTGTAAGCATGTTACCACGCAACGAAGCAATCGCTCTTAGGGAACCGAGGCATACGTGAGACAGCCAGGATCAAGAGTAGTACTCACCAGCTTCACCATTAGGAAAGAAGGCGGGCCTATCGAAGGTTTGGTCGAGGCTCCATTTCCAACGCCCAATACCGCTCAAGACGACATGCTTTTGTTTGTATGTGCAATTCTTCTTGGCGCGGCACTGGATAATCTTTGCGAGTTCTACGAGCCTGTCTTGCTCCCAATCTGCATTGTTGCCTCTTGTATCTGGCAATATCGCTTCAGCGGCTCGAAGTGCCCATTCCTCTGGCATTTGATCTTTGCCAAGCTTGAGTTTTGAAGAAGGCCATCGGTTCTCGAAGAAGCGGCTAGAGAGCTCGCTGTTGATTTCCGAGGAGGACGAAGACGAAGACGAGGACACGGCAGAGCTCGAGGGAGCAAAATACTGGCGAGGACTGCGGGAGTAGTTGCGCGCGAGTACGAGGACCAGCAAGAGCGCGCAAAGGCAGATCAGGGCAGATCTTGCTGTCCGAGTAAAAGCCCGTCCAGACGAGCTGTACGACGAGGACGAGTGCGAGAAATTGGGGCGCTTCTTCTCATCGGAGGAGCGTGGAAGGACGCCCTCGAAGCGCGAGCTCCTGCGGTTCCACGCCATCCTGTCTCCCGCTCCCAGTGCGCCGCCTGCCATTGCTGCGTCTGCCCGCTCTGGTACAGGGCTATGAAGTAGTGGCGGCGTCTGGCTGCTGTCTGGCTGGGGCCTGCGCCAGCTTCTTGTTGGCCACTGGGCGGTCTACCGCGTTCTGTGTTGCAGCATGTGTGCTACCTTCAGTGCTCAGCTGGTGGAGACCTGTGGGCAGAGAGCGGACCTGGGCAAGAGCAAGAGCAAAAGGGATCCTCTGAGCTTGTGCGTGTGACAGCCAGGCGTGGCGCGGCAGCCTGATCGGGACACGACACTGGCAATCAGCAAGGGAACCAAAATGACGGGACGATGCGCGATGCTGGTGTCCTGTGTGCTGCACGGCACAAGTCACCACGGTACAGCTTGGCTCTGCACTGCTTCTCCAACGTTAACAGTATGCTCGCTACACCCTTGCGCCTTTCAATACTACACGTCTCCATGTACGCACTGCAGCGTCCTTCACCACCTACACCGCGCCGATCAGTCTCGGCCGAACCCTGCAATGCAGAAATGCTTCCAGAGGGCCTAACGACGAGCTCTAGCTATGCAGGTGCAGCGGTCGGAAATAGCCTGCAAAAACCGCGACATGTAGCTTACCTGTCAAAAGCAAAACCCGCACCGGACGCGCCCAGCTCCAGCGGCCGCTTTCCCTTCCTGCTGCCCTGCAACAATGCGCATGCATGCGCAGGCACTCGCAGCGGGGTGAAGACCGCAGAGCAGGGCTTTTTCAAGGTTCACCCTGAGGAAAGCCTGCAAAGGAGGAAGGAGCCAGGCAAGCGCTCGCCAGTGTGCTCCTCTTCTCCTCTTGCCTGCGCACCTTTTCTCTTCATCGCTACTGCTCTTCTCCTGCTTCTCTCTCTACAACTCTCACACCGCATAATTATAGATTGCCATCCTTGAGCACAACTCAACCCCCGCAAGCACACCCCATCGACTGGCTTCGCTGGCTGGAACAGCTGCATTCTGTAACACAATCTCAAGCGTCGCCTACTCGACAAGCTCGTGCAGCTCGTATCCTGCAAAGCGCTTCTTTCAGAACTGGCGCCACTTCGTCATGCCACTCTTATCTCGTCCCGGTGGCGCAAAGCCTTCGGGCCTTCCAAGACGGCTCCTACGCCTGTCGGTGGTCCTGTACGGCTGCGCGATCCTCATCGGACTGTCACTCTTCCTCGTCGGCTTGCGGTCTCCCCCAGCACAATCAGATGCTACAGAGGTGCACCGCACAGTGGCAAAGAGGCGCCTCCCTGCCTTTAACATCATCGAAGACGTCCTATGGGGAAGGAGAGCGAGCTCTCAAGCAACCTTTGCTGCCAGCGACAAGCAGCAGATTGTATACGCATCCGACGCAAGGCAGAATACAACGCTACCTGCGCCGTACGATGGTTACCGGTGGACTTTCCTGCACGCAAATGTCATCGAGGAGAAAGGCAAGCAACAGCTAGAGATGCTAGCGTTTATCGATGGTGAGTGGATCCTTCCGAAGCCGTCCCAAGGCATGTACGCAATCACTTGCTAACGCGCAGCATCCTTGCTTTCACAATGCATAGAGACCACACCGTCGAGAAAGATCGGTTGGTGGCAACTCACCCTGCCAAACCTGTGGCACATTGCACACACCGCCGAATGTCGTTTTGGAAATGGCCAAGAAGCCGTCCCTGCATCCATGGAATGGACATTCAAGCGTGCTCCCTTCGACGAGACAAAAGCGCGATGGGCGCTGCTCGTCACTTGCCCGGTAGCACGACCGCTCCAAGACGAGACCAACGTTTCCCTCGACCTACATTTCGTAGATGACAAGACTGTGTTCACACAACAAGTCGCTCTGAAGCAATATCAGGTCTCTCGACCTGCACCTGGAAGCGTAGGCATCTGCCTCGCTCCTCTGTATGGAACCCTCAATGACGCTCAAATGCTCGAGTGGCGCCTCCACCATGCACAGCTGGGTGTGCAAGCTGTTCACTGGTACGATCGCACCGGACATCCTAGCACAAAGCGCTGGGTGCAACAACTTAACCGCGAAAAGGGCCTTAAAGACACTTGGACCGAAGCACCATGCATTAGCCCTGAGAGCTGCGGTACGAACATCTTGGAGGCTCAAGGTCTATCAGGCGATCAGGTGCGTCTTATTTAGTAAAAATGCCATAAGGCCTGCCGCTGACCGCCATCGACTCTTGCAGGTCCTGTACTACATCGACTGCCTTGCCCGCTCTCGTCACACTCAGCCTACGGAATGGCTCGCAATGATTGATGTCGACGAGTTCCTCGTACCGCACACTTCCAATAGCAGTCTCTCGGGATTCCTGAGCTCTCAGAAGAACACGACCGCCATGCTTTCATTTGATCGCTTCCAGACACCGCGTGCGCCAGTCGAGCCCAAGCAGTCTCGCATTGCGCTCGAGACCATCAAGACCGTCAAGACACCTCAAGAGATCGACAGACATGATAACGGCAAAGTCTTCTATCGCTCAAGTGCGCTAAAGGTGCCCTGGATCCACTGGGAAGTGGCTTTTAGAGAGAATCAGCCGGCACAGAACAAAGTCGTCTATCGCGACCTCGATGCGCCGTTCAAACTCGTACACGTCTCTTCTTCCGCTGGAGCCGGTCCCTTCAAGACGAGCCTGGACCTCGGCAGGGTCCTCGCGCAGCACGTTAGCGCTGTCAAGCTGCAATATGCAGCTTTCACAAAAAGCCTCGCAGCGACTGCCACGTAGGGACGAGAGTATAGTGCTGTTGACTATTACACCTACATTGGCCGGAATTGCGCTCAGCGATGAGATGCGTTTCGATTCCGGCAAGACGATGCCCGTCATTCGAAAGCGCAACTAGCTTTGCCTGAGGCGCACTCGCCGAGAGCAACGACCATCGAAGATTTGGGAGCTCCCCGCATTGGCGACGCCATTCCTCGAGCAGCAGGCTCAGCTTGCCTCCCATGCGTGGTATTAGCGCTCGCTGCTGCCAGCCACATCAAAGCTTGTGCTTGGCGGCCATCGTCATCAGCGGCAATGTCTACACAGGGTTCAAGCCATCGAAGGTCTCGTACCCTACTGGGCTGTGCATTACATTCGGCCATACATGGCAGCGGGAAGGATCTCGCAAATGCCAGTCATTGAAGTCGATGTGCCATAGAAGCATTTTTGCGCAAGAGAGACACCCTCAGCTCATGAGTAGATAATGTATGTCTAGCTCAAGCATTCTGCAAGCCACATATCGCACGCTTGTGCGTATAGTATTAGATCTCAATGCAATGACACAGGGAAGCCGCCACGGCACTGAGTGAACCAAAGACGACGCATGCATAGGCTAAACACACTGATTTGCATTGCTATGATTACTTGCACGCCCCGTAACCTCATTCACATCCTTTTCACAAATCTGATGTCTATATCAAGAGCGTTGCAACAAGTTCACCAAGTCAACGGTCCTACATTGCGGCTGGGGTCTTCATCCCAATTATGCCACGAGACAAAGCACTGCTCTTCAATAGTGTCATCGCATAGGCATTCAATTTCCTCCCGTTCGTTGTATATACGCTGCAAAAAGACCTATTTTGCAAGTAAACGTCAGACAATCGTTCAGCAGGAGTCGGACAGCAATGCTCACTGTCTCTGCGCCCGTGAGATCGAAGTCGACATAGCTTGGCGGAGCTATCGGGCCCTGAGGACCGATGAGAGAGCTGTTGATGGCAAAGCCATTCATGCTGCACGCGACTTTTCAGCAATTGTCGATTCTCAGTATGCAAGCAGATTCTCACTCTAGAGGGAAAGTTCGTTCAGGCAGTCCACCCAAGCGCCAGTAGTCTTGTGTGCCATTTTTGCACATCAGCCCTTCCCCTGCAACCGAGGGTCAGAGTCAGTTAAGTATTCGCTCGAGCTGCGCCTTTGAACCCACATTGTGGGCCTAGATTGCCAACTGGCCACGTTATGGCGCGTTTCACCTAAACATGCGAGCAATTAGTATCAGATTAATTAAGGTGGAAGCCAAGGATGCGCATGATTTCTGCCTTACTCTCCAAACCCTTCTGAGCAATTCAGGCAGGATTCGCGAGTCATCGTCAACGTTGATCACCGGACCGTCGCTTGAGTTGACAATGGCTTCAGTCATTTGGCGCAGACTTTTCTGGTCTGCAAAAGAAGCACGCACGCATAAAAAGTTGAGCGCAAGATATCCACTGCTCTGTCGACGGCATTCCATTGAGCAACACCAAGCCAGTTCGTCGGTCCGTGAGCAAAGTAGATGTATGCTTGGGAGACAACCTATATCAGCTGCGCGGCGAGGAGTGTTTGCTATGCATGGCTTACGAATAGTGGTGTTTTGAAGATAGTCGGCAAGCTGACGGTCTATTTGCGCATTGTCTTCTACGACGACCCATATAAGCTGGCGCTTGTTCGCTTGCACGCCGTCAATGTGGCCTTTCTGCGCTATGACTTCATCATAGCCGTGTACGGCTTCTACATGCCTTGAGAAATACTTGATGCGCTTGTTCGTATCGGCTAGCTTGCCGCCCGGGCCGGACCTCGTGTACATGTACAAAGTTGGAGTGTCCAGTCGTAACTTCTCCAAATTGTACGCGAGCAGGGAATCTGGAGCCGTGAAGTAGTTTGCCATCAATTTGCCGCAAGTCTCCCAGGAAAGCCAGAGCTTGTGGATGACCGGCTCGAGTACAATGTGATGCAAGAGATATCGCGTGAGAGGAGCATTTGCCTTTGTCGACCGTCTGACTTCTGATCTCGTGGGCAGCGCAGTTTGCGTAAATGTCGTTGAAGTGAGGAAGCCAGCGGGGTCGGAGGTATTGCAAGAGGGGCAGAGATCCGGTCCAACGAGGTTATTGAGACTCGACGATGATCTGAATCGACTGGCCAGATGCGTTGTACCGCTCAGAGGCACGAGGTAGAGAAAGGCGCCGGTAATGCCCAGCAATAAGATTGCTTGCTTCACAAAGCGTGGCCAGTGGATGGGTGGCAGACCTGGCGATGAGGAAGAAGTTCTGTTCGTACCCTCACGATGCTTGGTGGAAGCCAACGAGGGCAGGACTGAGGATCTTCTACGCAGACCGAGAGATGCCATGGTAGCCTGTCACTGTAGATCCAGCTAGGCACGTGAAGGCACGAGGCTATATGAGCGAAACCGACAACGGTGTGGGCGTGGCCAGAGTGACCTCCTGTGCGTGCCTCCTTGACGTCTAAGTTGATGTTCGATAAATTGCAGCTTGCAAAGCCTTGCAGCTGCTCGTCGGAGCCAGATCAAAGACCTTGGTTATATGCCGAGCGAAATGGCAGCCCCGGCTATGATAGGGCTGGGTAAGAGAGCGTACAGACGTAACACGCAGCTATGTGGGAGAAGACGAACAAGAGCGCAAAGAGGCTCACGGAGAGCTGCACACGACTCGGGCACGACTGGCTTGCCCAGTCCTGTTCTGGCAGTGATCGGCCTCACCGCTACCCTGAACGGAGGCAATCTTTTGTGGAGGTCGCCTTGCACTCGACAGCACTCCGTCCTGCCAGCAGGTGCGTCAATAATGTCCTTGGTCAGAAGCTTCAAGACGGGCAGGTGGTCAAGGTGCTCAGCGCATCGCATCGCATGGACGATGTGGACAGTGGACCGGACATCTTCGTGTGCTTCCCATCAGCGCTTGAGCACGTGCGAGAAGACCGCCAATTGCAACGAAGTCACCGGGATGAAGGAAAGCGTTTGAAGTGCAGCCGAGTAGATGAAATGCGAAAAAAAAGGTGGTGATGACAACAAGACCGCTAAACGACTACCACGATAAGCGAAGAGAGCTAGACAGCGGATGGCGTCTAAACTTCTTGCGACTGGCCGGCCTTGCCGCCGCTCTTGCCCTTGCCGCCAGAGTGCTCGCCAGTCTTTGCGGGCAGGAGCTCGGCGTGGATGCTAGAAGAAGATACAAGTCAGCAATGTGGACTGTACGGTGAATGCTGGTCAATAAGGCAGGTGACCCACTTTGGCAGAACACCACCCTGTGAGATGGTAACGGATCCAAGGAGCTTGTTGAGCTCCTCATCGTTTCGGATTGCGAGCTGGAGATGACGGGGGATGATACGCGTCTTCTTGTTATCACGGGCAGCGTTCCCAGCGAGTTCGAGAATCTCGGCTGCGAGGTATTCCAGGACGGCGGCGAGGTAAACTGCATTGACAGGTGCCCCACTCAGCTAAAAGCTCGATATGAAGAAAGCAAGGAAGATAGACAAGGCCGACTCACCTGGAGCACCAGCACCAACTCGCTGAGCGTAGTTGCCCTTCCTCAGCATACGGTGGATACGACCGACTGGGAATTGGAGGCCGGCCTTGGAGGACCTCGACTGTTGGGACTTTGCGGCATCGCCAGCTGCTTTCCCACCTTTGCCAGACATGATTGCTTTAGGGAGTGTTGAGTGGGTATAGGTTGAAGGGGGGACGCTTTTGATTCTTTGAAGGAGGAAGAGAGACAAGCAACAGGGTGACGAAGCTCTTAAAGAAGCTAGGGCTATGACAGATCGCAGAATCGAAGCTGGCGCGCCGAAAACATGGGGGGCGGGCACATTCCAGCGCCGACCAGCTCGAGGCGGGTCCCGAGTTTTGGGCGAGCACGCAAGACACTCGCAAGAGCTTCGTACGCAGACCTCACTTTGCGCAGCAAGCAAGAGCAAGCATGCAGAGCTAATGCATATCCACTCAAATATTCATCGAAGTCACTCCATCGAGCTTCATCCTTGAGAATCCATTAGAAGCTCTGGAAGTTGGGCTCACGGTGGCGAACACGTGACTACTTGCGTGCTCAGCACGTGCTCATCTCTAACAACAGTCTTCTGGCTTCAGAGTCATCAAGGGATTCAATTAGAAGCAGAGTATAGGACCATCACGTCGTTGCTGGCACCACCGCTGATCTACTCTGCTACTCGTTTCTGCTGCCAACACTTACTCTACGCTTTGGCCGCGTGCTGGCGGCGTGAGCACTGAGCGCAACTTGTGCCTCGAATAATTTACTCCAGCCGGCTCAGCCACAGGCGAACAAGGCACGCAAGCGATCTCGAAAACAAAGCAACGCCCCGCTCTTTCTCGTACTTGAAGCGTCTTCCACGTCTCTTGTCTCTTTCTTCTCCTCCACCACACCACTTGGAAACCTCCAAACACTTCACACATTTTCAACATGCCCCCAAAGCCAGCATCCAAGGCGCCTGCCTCCACCGGCGGCAAAGCCCCAGCTTCTACTGGCGGCAAAGCAGCAGCCAGTGAGTTGTTGTCTACACATACAAGGCAGCAGCCAGGAGACTCGTTTACTGACTGACCTTCCACAACCCGCAGAGTCTACCGGCGGCAAGGCTGGCAAGAAGGCAGCAAAGAAGTCTTCAGCAGGCACCGATGACAAGAAGAAGCGCAAGAAGAAGCGCACGGAGACCTACTCTACCTACATCTACAAGGTCCTCAAGCAGGTTCACCCAGACACTGGTATCTCCAACAAGGCCATGTTGATCCTCAAGTAAGCACAGACCATCGCTTTAGTACCTTTGTCAACCTCGCTCATCATGTTTGTGGTCCACATAGCTCCTTTGTCAACGACATCTTCGAGCGCATCGCCGGCGAGGCATCCAAGCTCGCGTCATACAACAAGAAGTCGACCATCTCATCTCGAGAGATCCAGACCTCGGTCCGCCTCATCCTCCCCGGTGAACTCGCCAAGCATGCCATCTCCGAGGGCACCAAGGGTGTCACGAAATACAGCAGCACGAAATAGGCGTTTCCATCGACCGCTTGTCTAGTCTGCTCCGCATGTTTTGCCAGTGTCTTCTCGTGTCAGTCCTTCGACGTTTCCTGTTGTTCCTTTTGCAATCGACTTTGTCTAGCCCCTCGACTGCGCACTGCTGTCCAAACATTCCTTCTTTGTCTTGCCGGTACCTCAGCCTTTCGAACGACCCCATGTCGTGCACTCATGACTCATCACAGCCATATTGCGACTGTCGGCTCGCTTGTAATTACGTATGATACAGCTGCAGTAGGGGATGCATATTAAACTATTAAGGTCTACAGACAATTGACGACATGTGCAGTGTTGTTCGAATACACGTTCTAGAATTGGGTCGTTATTAGGTCGTAAAAGAAAGCTGTCACCCCGCTGCGCAGGCCTATCGCGTGACTGTTGCGGCTATGCGGAAGATGTTGCCTCCGTTGGGGCCTAGCTCGAGCTTGCACGTCATGACGTGTGCCCCTGGCGAAATGTCGTTCCACATGTCTCCTGAATGCTCAAAGGTCGAAGCTGGGTGAAACTGGTTGTATGCGACCACGCGGCGTATCCGCTCTTCTCGCTGGTCATCGTCAACCCAGCATGCGACTTGGCCGTACCCATCTCGATTCGTCATCCAGAAGAACATGCCAAGCAAGCCGGCATCAACGTTTACATCGAATGACTAATTCACGCACAGGCGACAGTGTGTCAGCAATTGTACGCATTCAAAGCAAGGATAATCCATGCTCACTATTTCAGAACCGGGCTCAGTCGCTTCAAAGCTGCGCTTGTCGTTCCGGTCGACTGCTTCCCAACCGTTTGCTGAACGCGGTTGCAATGGCCACTTCGTAGACGTGATAGACTGGCACTTTGGATGCAAAACGGGCATAACGGAGGTATTGTCCCAAGGCTGCAGCATACCAAGCTGAAATTGTGCGGTTGAATCAGCTATTACTTCTCTACAAGGGGAAATACACTTCGCATACCCTAGGAAGAGACCGCGAAATGTCGGACCGCGGCCATAATTCGTTCGCTGGCTGCTTGTCAATTGGACCGTCTCGTTGCAGTGTGCACAATTGCTCGCGCAGGTAGGCGATGATCATACTGAAAGAGGCCAATGATCATCAGCGGTGTTGCGTAGCCGCGAGAGTACACTCAGACTTACTCTCCCATGGCACGGTGCCCCTTTCCATTGATGTGACCTATACATGCATGTCGATGTCAGCAAATCGTTGAAAAACAGGAGCTGAAAAACAGCCTTACGCATATCCAAGTCATCAGCAAAGTTGTTAAATAGGGGCGGAATGGCTTCTGGATGCTTCATGACATGCGGCAGATACCAATTCCGCAGGTTAATCTCGGGCTACAGACCCATCCTACGTCAATGTTGTGTAAGAAGCCTACTTCAAGCTGTCAACCTACCACGTCGAGCCACTGCGAGATCAAGGCAGAGTGACGCCAGCCATGCGTGAGATCCTGGCTGCAAGGCCCCAAGCTGACATTCAGAATCTGCAGCAAGCCTTCATGTTCACATATACTTACAAGACCAGAGCAAACACGCTGATGTAGATGACAGCAGGCTCGTTGTCCATCGCAAGAATTGTGCGATACATGGCCTCTGTTGAGCGCAGAGACTCTGGTGTCGGGTCATCATGATTGATGTCCATCTCAATCAGGACAAGGTCGGCATTTTCGGGCAAAGTTTCGTGAATGCAATACTGTGCGCAGAACGTTGCAGATCGTGAGGTCAGCATGGAAAGGAAGTAAGACAAGTGATTTCGCATACTGAGAAGTATCGGCCTGTCACAGCAGGAATGGCAGAGTCTCGGTTCAGGGTGTGTTCTGCGGTAGGGAAAGTATCCTGGAACCACTGATGTAACCGAAGATACATGTGATTGCCTGCATGTTGTGGAAAGCCTATTCCGTGCCCCTATAGACGAGAGAGTGAAGAGAATTATACGGTCAGGTTGGGACTGCCTCATGCATGGAGTTCGCCACTCGTGGCATGGACTCACGGTGGATACTGAACCTCCTGCAACTGCAATCTTGATAGGTTCGCCTCGCAATGCTTTCTGCAGCATTCTGCGAACCCTATACCCAGATCCTTCATATGTCCTGCTCAGCCTGATATTGTTCTGGCCATACTCCTTGGTGAGAGGATCATCGGGCAAGTCTGCGAGCCTGCACGACGGCAGGGCGTTCTCAAAACCCGGTGCAGCGGCATACCGACTGCTCGGCTTGAGTGGAATCTGCTTTCCATTACTCATGCCTCGGGGGATGACAGCTCGAGGAGACCATACTGGAACATGGGCGCCTAGGTTGATGCTGCCTTGCTCTTGAAGGAGAGAGATCCCAAGGTAGCCTACGATCACGAGCGAGACACCCAAAATGATGTTGCGCCTCTTGACGCGGACCATGGCTGCTGTTGCTGATGTAGCGTGAAAGAGAGAGTCGAAGAAGACCTCGAGAGCCTTGGCTGCTCCACGCTGCTAGCAGCGTCCTCCCTGGGAGTTCTCTTGGTCTCCTGAGGCTTTACGAAAGATTGCCTCGGTGGCTGAATGTACGGTCGATGGGTACTTGGCGATATTGATATCCGATGAGAACAGGAAGACAGAAGTTGTAAACGGTACTGGAGAGAAATGATAGAGCCAGCTGTGTAGCCTGTGAGCTGCTTGCAGTACGTAGACAAATCAGTGCCGCCACCTGCTGCTCCGCGCATGATGGGTCCAGAATCTCAACAGGCAGCAGCTGCGGACGTTCGTCACAGTTGCATTTTTTTCACACCACTAGGACTAGGTAGCGCCGCTGCCCAGTGAGCAAGCCTTCCGCCCAAGCGTGGCACAAGGGCTGACAGTAGTTGCTTCCGAAAAAGGCAGGCGATGGCGGGCATATGGTCGATCACACGCTTTTTCGGATCCAGATGAAGCTGAAGCTGAGGTTTCCTTGCAATAATGCGCGACGCGTACGCACGTACACGCGCCATGGCTTGCAGCAGGACAGGCTAGTCGTCGGTAGCATTGCAGAGAACTCGTTCATGCGCGTTGCGTTCTGGCAGCTCGGGCAGGTCGCTTGACGCGGGCAAGCTTTACTGTACATGCACAGCACGGCACGTGTGGTCGAATAGAGCGAGCCTGTCGATGACAGTGCTCCTCAAGCTGATGGCGAGCCTTCGAGTGCGCAATTATGCTATTGCTACGCGTTAAACAGCATAGAGCTGGCGATTTTCGCTGTCCACCGACGACTGGACGTGATCGACCGTGGCAAGCGCTTTGTTAACTTGCAATACAGTACACATGGCTCTGGCAACGGGCACACGGCCCTCACCTTACACGTTTGCAGTTGAGGTCCTGACTCGCTTGACCGTCATGTACATGGCATCAAGCGCAAACCTGACTTGAGCTCGTCACGCTTTTGCCCTGTCCGCCGATCGCCTCCGACGACTGTTGTTGTCCCAGATTCGACGTCGCCTCTTGCTGCTCTCGCACGTCTTCATCGCTGCACACACCGCGAGCACACGCTCAGCACGCCTGCTAGACGCCCATCAAAGGCTGTGTGGTGCGTCTCTGGCCGTGCGCTGCCATCCTGTCGCAGTGTGTCTTGCTTGGCCTGGACAATTCTCGTTTCTCGGCCAGCCTCTCGCAAACGTGACCTAGGCAACTCGAAAGGTTCACAGGGGGTCCTCTTCGTGGTCTGCAAGACTGGACTATTGTCACATCGCAAGAAAGAGCCCACCATCATCTCCGTTCCCGCTCGCTCTCCAAAGCCAGTACTATTTGTCGCAACCTCGCCCACCGTACCGCAACATGGACCCAGTCGTCCAGCCCGCAGCGGCAAAGAGCCCGCCAAAACTCAAGAACGACAAGGGCAAACTCACTGAGTTGCACGGCGAGCCACCGCTCATCATCAAGCGCAATGATAATGGCTACCTAACTCGAGGCAAGATGCTAGGCGAAGGTGGTTTCGCCAGAGTCTACGCCGCTATTGATTCGATTACCGGCGTCAACAAGGCTGTGAAGGTCATCTCCAAGGAGCAGCTCAAGAGCACAAAGACCAAGAGCAAGGTGGGTAGAGTTTTCGTACCTTGACTTCTGATGCCCTCTCTGAAACGTAGCGACTGACTTTTGCGTGTCTCAATATCCTCAGCTCTTCGCGGAGATCAAGCTGCACCAGGTCATGGATCACCCCAACATCATCAAATTCGAGTGCTGCTTCGAAGACACGTCATGTGTCTACATGCAGCTGGAACTATGCGCCCACGGGGTGAGTAGCTTTATTTTCCCCCTTGTTCCGGGCTTGTGGTCTTCGCAGCACACCCCGTGTGACGCACAAAGGCACGCGACTGATATTGCAATTGCCACCTGGCTGCCCTTGCTGCGTTCGCAGTCCATGCTCGACCTCCTTCGCCGGCGCAAACGCTTCACAGAAGGCGAGACGCGCTTCTACCTCACCCAGCTCATTGGTGCCGCACAATACATGCACCAAAATTCTGTCATTCATCGCGACCTCAAACTCGGAAATTTGATGCTCGACGCCGATATGAACTTGAAGGTAGGAGACTTTGGGCTGGCCGCACTGGTGAAATTCCCAGGAGAGCGCAAAAAGTGAGCACTTTGTAATCTGCACTTTGGCTGGTGCCATGCTCATTGTCGTTTCGCCCGCTCCTTCCTAGGACAATCTGCGGCACTCCAAACTACATTGCGCCAGAGATTTTGTTCGACCAGTCCACAGGTCACAGCTTCGAGGCTGACATCTGGTCCATCGGCGTCATCATGTGAGCTGCACGAATCATCTACTGCTGGCGCAGCTGCTCACTATCATTCACCTCAGCTATACCATGCTGGTTGGCAAGCCGCCATTCCAGACCAAGGATGTGAAAGCAATCTACAAGAAGATCAAACATCTCGAATACACCTTCCCTTCCAATGTACCGATGTGCGAAGATGCGATGGACCTCATCCAGGCCATCCTCGATCGAGAACCACAGAACCGTCCATCAGTTTATGAGATTCTTGCACACCCCTTCCAGCACACTTCACCTTTCCCTCGCTGGGTTCCTGCTACGGCAGCCGACCTTGCTCCCGACTTTTCAATGATCTCCTCGTCACAGAGCTCGCGTAATTATGCTCATGTGCAAAAGCTTGCAGGAGTGGTCATGACGCCAGGCAATGCGTCTACGCCTACCATTCAAGAGCACGACGCGTTCGACGACGCGAACCTCAGTCATCCTGAACCTCCTGAGAAGGTCGTTGCGGTCTCGAGCGGCGCCAATCTCATCGCGCAAGAGCTTGCATTGGAGAAAGAGGTCCGCAAAGTCTTGGATCCGGGTTCGCCCATTTCAGAGCTGCTCAAGTCAGCTCGCAAGCCACTCATGGTCAGTCCGCGAGCGCTTGCTGCCGCAAAGGAGAAGGAGAGAAACGAGCTTGCCAGGAAAGCAGTCAGCGCGAGCGCATCGGCGTCACGCATCGCAGTGGAACGACAAAACAGCGACAAGGAAAACTTTGCACCTGCCAATGGTTCATCGCATCCATCCTCTCCGGCTCGCAGAATTACGCGAGCTCAAGAAAAGCGTGCAAGAGACGAAAAGCCCGCCGCAGAGTCGGAGGGCGGTCTTGAAAATGCGATGCGTGCACTTCGCGTATCTAGCAACGTCGTCACTTCGCCAAAGAGAATGCAGGGTAGTGCCAGCTCAGCCTCTGTCAGTCAGAAGCGCAAATTCCCTTCGTCGACCTCTTCGCCAGTCGTTGTGGCTCGGGAGAGCGAAGCAGACGCCAAGCTTACGATGCCTGCCAAGGAAGTGTTCGAACTGTGCTGGAAGACGCTAGAGCAGACCATCGTGCCCGGCCGGCGGACGCTAGATCTTGCCGAACCGGCCAGCGTGACAGCCCCAAAAGTCTTCATCACCGCTTGGATCGACTATACCCACAAGTATGGCACTGCATATCAATTGACGGATGGCTCAGCTGGTGTATATTTCAATGACTCGACATCAATGATCATGGCGCCAGGGCGACAGTATGTGCAGTCAGCGAATAATATGCTACTTCAGCTCTGATGTGACACCGTTGCAGATACTTTGATTACATCTCAAACCGCAGAGCTGGTGCATACAACCGGCGCAACTATGAGATCGAATCTTTCCCGAACGAATTGGACCGCAAAGTCTACCTCATGACATACTTTGAGGAGTACATGACGAAGACACTCGAACGAGACGTGGATTGGGTTTTCTCAGACAAGGACCGCACAAAGAGTATGGACTTCCTTGTCAAATACTACCGCATGAAGAATGCGATCGTGTTTAAGCTCAGCAACGATGTCGTACAGGTAAGCTGTGCATGCCGGGTTCGCGGAGGGTCTTTCTGACTGATGCATCAATGATAACCGCAGTTCAACTTCTTCGACCACACGAAGATTCTCCTTACCGAGTCTGCAACTGTTGTGACTTTTATCGGCCCAGACTACAAGCTAAAATGCTACCCCCTGGCCAAGCTCCTGCGCCGAGCTGAGAAGCTCAATATCCTCAATGGCGGGCCAGTCGTCTCCTCAAGCGACCCAAGCAAGCAAAAGACCATCGATGGCCTTGTCTTCCTCTTTAGCAAGTTGGAATATTGCAGAGATGTCCTCAAGAGCCTCACCACAGACAAGAAGCGCCCGCTTTCGACGACCAATACCCCGGCATGAATGGCATGCGTGATGACTTTGAATGTCATGGTCGCGAGTTTCGCGCATGGGTATACGACCGAAGTTGCAACTCAGTCCCTTACGATTCGAGACTTTCTACTGTTGTCTTTATTCATAGACCTGTTTAATAACTCTGATGCCCTTTTCTGTGCAACTCGTCTGTAAAGAATCGTCTTATGCCAATAGCGACAACAACATCCTCCTCGGCGATCTCCGCGGCCTGGCCGTTTCTCAATTGCGCTCGTATTTTGTCATGCACCAAAGCGCCACAAGCGAGACACAGCATCGCCTTTCGTCTCCAGCTCTAGCTCGGCTTCTTCCATATCAGCTCCTTGGAGCATACCCTTCGTCGGGAAGAGGTATTTCCAATCTTCATTTCCGGGTTTGGGCGCTAGAGGAAGCGCTTTCTTCAATGGCCTCGTATTTTCCGTTGCGAACATCTAGGAAGTCATCACGGCTGAGCACTTCGAAACAGTGCGCAGAACCTTCCGAAAGCTCACTGTGGAATATGTGTGATCATAGAAGTCTTCGACATTGTAATTCGGCTTTGTAAAGGCTTCCTCGAAGATCTTGGCAAGGGACGACACGCTTGCGAGGTAGTGTCGTCTCATCGAGGCAATCTCCCACAATGACGAGTCTATAGCTTGGGTCTTGAAAGGATCCTCTTCTGCGCTAAGATAAGGATCTATAACGCACCATTAGTGTGCGCTGCGCGACTGACCAGTAGTGGCGACCTACCGGTGTATTCGGCTTCAGCTTCCGGGAGGGTATGTGAGTGAATGAGAGTCATCAGAGCAGGATGACGTTTGAGTTGATTGTAGATGAATGGGATGATGGCCACGATGGCGGGAGGGGGGGCTGTGAGACACAGGCGTGCCAAGCGCTTGATGAAGGATGCAACCATTGCGACTGGCAAAAGGCTGCGAAAAGACAAATCTGCAGTTTAGTATGCTAGTCAAGCACTGAGACCAATAGGAAAAGCTCACGGGGAAGCTAAAAAGGTATCAAGCATCCGCATGAAGCGCGGTCTGTACCGAACATGCAAGACATCCTCGTCCAAGAGGTCGTAGAGCTTCGTGAAGAAGTGAGGGTACTCACTGCAGTAGAATTACTTTAGCACATAGCATCATTCAGATAAATGCAGGGCCGAAACAACGTACATGCGATGTTTGGTCATCAGAGTGAAAAGACCGTTGAGCGCGAGAAGCGCTACAGTACCGCCGTAGTCGGTACAATCCGCCAAGAAGTCGACCAGGATGGCAGGTTCAAGCAGATTAGGCATGACCTGCCGGTGGAGCATGACCAGAATGCGCTTGACTTCCTCCTCGTCGAGCTGCAAGCTCAAGAAGCTTCTCCAGGCGTTGCTAAACACCTTTCTGTGGGCCGAGAGCAACAGCAGTTCATGCTGAGCTCGTGACTTGATGTTTGAAGTATGATCAGCTTCCTCTTCCGACAGCGCGCTATCATCGCTATCATCAAAGATGCCGGTGCTGGTATCAATTTCTTTGGTCTCGGCCTTGCGCTTTCGCTTCTTGATGGCCTGGACCTTGGGGGTCTTACGCACAGGCTGACCGGCCCAGAAAGCGTTCAGATGCTCTTCTTCCGACGGCATGGTAGTCAAAGACTCCAGCATGAACAGAACTATCCCCGTAAACGCTGATGAATGGTTCACTCCTGAGTCTACCATTTCCCTGCACCGAAAGTCTTGGTCAGCGACAGCCTTTTGGGTCCGAAATGCGTTCGAGTGTACTCACGCAACGCTCTTCAGGAAATGGTATCGTATATCATCATATGCATTGAGGTAGCGATTTACGAATTCTGCCTGGACGTCGGCAGTGGCGGCCTGTGGCGAGCATAGCAATCCCTCCATGATGCGCTTCCACAGCGCCCCGTCGAACATGTACGATGGCGGGTTCTGCAGCTCTGATATATGTTCAGAGGTACATTTGAGCAGGCTCATGAGGATGTTGAGCGCAGACGTCTGGAACGGAGCAGGCGGTCCCTCAGTCCAGGCTTTCATTTACAAGCTGTGCTGCCACCGGCACTCACAGCATTCGCAGCGTCCTGGCTGCAGAGCTCGCCAGCCAGAATCTCGAGGTAGTCGTTCCATCTTCCTTTGACCCATTCCCTCACTGCCGTCAACGCTGCGAACTGTGCGTCACCTTGCTTTTCAGAACCCTGGTGTCTAACTTTTCCAATCACTTTGCCACGCTGGACCAGCGTTGCAAACGCTTGGTGCAGGGCTTTCAGAGCGGCAAGGCGGACTTTGCTCTTCTTGTTGGACTTTGCGTAGTGCAAGAGGTCGACGAGGGGGTTCAGGTCGCCATCTGCTTGGCTCGCCGCTACGACCTGCTTTTCCAGTCGAGCCACGACTTCCAGCGGACTAGCGGTCACCGCTGCAGACGTTGACGCCTTCGGTACAGACGCCTTATTCGGCAGTTTGCCTCGTGAGAGGCTGCTCTTGGTCTTCTTCAGCGACATGGTTGGGTCTGCGTGAACCACCGCTTGTGGACTCGGTCGAGACTGCGTCAAAAAAGTCACGTGCGCCATGTCAAGCTGAGCATTGCAAGCTGCCTATTTGTGCAAAGTGTATCGATATGCAGATGCGAGCGTGCCATGTCTTACTGGAGGACACAGTGTATGGGAAATCGGAATGCACTGTACAAGTATGGCTTTGCTGATTATAGTTGCGTGTATGGATCATGGCACTGGTCTCCTTGACATGAGTGACCGCTATTGCAGCTTGTATGATTGTCCATTTGCATCTTTGTCCTTTGAGCTGATGCCATTGGAGTACACACTGCTGCTACGGGTGCCATTGAGTTTGCGGCCGGGGCCTTGTGATACTCTCGTTACATGAGGCAACAAGCCAAAGAAAGCGCGCTCCACCTTGAAGTCACGAGGGTCTTCACGCAGAGACAGCACTAGCAGCTGAAGGCTGGTTGCCAAGTAAAAGCTGCCTAGGCCTGTCCCTAGATGCCACCAGGCGTGCTGCGTTCGCATATGGGCACGCTCAATCGCGCTGCAATATGTCATCTGGACACCAGCGAAGCTCACAAATTCGAGTACCCACGCCAGAGGTGCGCCAAGAACGTTCTTCATGCTCGTGAGATGGTCGCATGCGAAACAATCCACCAGCCAGATCCCGAACGCCGTGGCCTGCAGTGGAGGTGGGTAGGTCAGCAACAGGGAGGCAGACCCATCGAAATGAGGCATACAAAGATCGCGGTGCCTGTGGCCTGCATCTTGACGAACTCTCTGTTGCGGGCCAGCTCAAAAGGGTCCTTCAATAGGCTCGTTTTTGTTAGGTAAGACCCCCTTGCTACTGCAGAAATTAGAATGCCTGCGAATGCAGCTTGGCTAGACGAAACATCACTACGAAGTCTGTAAGTCGCCGCATATCATGCTCGTTCACCCACTGTAAAACCGGACTGTTACGAACGTCAACTTCTCAGCATCTGACGATAAAAGGGACGTGGGCCACGCGTACTCTGGATGATACAGATATGCAGCGGTGACCGAGGCGACCAGAGTGAATAGAATGAGTCCTATGTACGGTACGGGCTGCCTTTGCCCTGGCTTTTGGGTATTCCAGACACAATAAGTGGCTATATTGCTTTCAGCAACGGCCGACAATGCAAGAGTGGTATCTTGTAACGCACTGAATGTTGCCGCGAAGAGCATTGGTAGTTCGCTAAATTCACCAAAAGTCAGGTTGATGCCACCTCATAGTCACGTAAGAGTTCTTACTCTAGGAGTTGCATGCGATAGGAAAGCTATACGGGCAATCAAATGTCAGGGCCATTAGTAATGGTCTTTATCATGTGCGAACGAAAAGTAGCTTTACCGTCATATGAAAGAGAAACGAGCCAGTGCCGACCATTGCAATACCAGCGAATGGGAGCCAAAGCCATATAGGTATCTTGTTCTGAATAGACGAATATATTCCAAAGCAGGCCATGCAGAGAAACGGAAGATTGGAGATGGTATTGATGAATTCGGCGATATGACTGCGGTGATTGATACAGCGTCAACATTACATCAGGCGATGCCGACATCATTCCGAAACCCACCGAGAGACTGCATAATTCTCTTCACACCAGTCCTGCATGCAAGTGTAGAAATATAGAAGATAGCCCGGCTCAGTGCGACGCCGATCATCCAGGCTGCTGGTGGAGACTAGCGAAGCCTGCGAAGCAGCTAGACTGACTATTGAAGCAGATATAGGGCCCCAGTATGGATCAACTACAGGTACTTGACGCGAGTCTGCAGCAAAGAAAAGCGGCCTCAACGGTCAGCTTTCACGTGTAGTCGCGTGCTCGTGCAAGCAGCCGCAGCGCAGCCGGACGAGCTTCTCAGTACATACGACATACTTACTCCAGCTCGTCAGCGTCTGGCTGACTCCCATGTTGAGCAGTCTAGAACAGCTGAAAGGTAGCCCGGAGCTCAAATCATGTCAAACAGCCCGGAGAAGAAAGCTTTCCTCGACACAGCAAAGCTTCTCATCCTGGGTCGATCAACTCGCACGCGCGCGCTGCGGGAACGATCATCCCAGCTCATGCCAGATCATATCTTTCAGTTCGAAGCGGATGAAACTCCTTCGTTCAATGGATGCGCGAATACTGTCATTGCTACGCATCCTCAACAAAGTATGCTTTCCAAGACTTGCTGACTACCTTGACACTTCATTACGACATAGCGGAATCGATATCAGGCTGCTCTTCGTCATCTGATTCCTCTGCATACTCCTTGCGAGCTGCATCCAGATAATGCTTTGGGACGGATAGGCTGTCCAGCAGGAAGGCTTCGGTGTTAGCATTGAAGTCGGCCACATGTCTAGCGAGCAGTTCGCACACAGCCTTTTCGCGACTGTCAATGATAACTGTCAGCCCAAGAACGCACGACAAGTCTGAACGGCATCTTACCTTTCAAAAGTTTTGAGGTGAAGCAGAACGAATACTGCCCATTGCCACATGCCGAGCTTCTCCAACTCGTCGGCGTAGTTTTCCGCGGTCGAGTGAGAGCGCAAGCTGAACCCATCGGTGTCGGCGTCTTCGAAGTCTCGGACACGCAACGAAGTCGAGAAGGTCTGATACATATGCCAGCTTTGCCGGTAGGCATACGGCGAAGGGGATATAGCGCGCGGTGACAGCACGTCTTCGAGAGGCTTGCCTCCATCGGCGTAGAGCTGTAACAGCTCGTAGACGACGTCGTTCACATTTTCACTGTCCGGCAGGATCCACTCAGACTGGTCACTTTGACGATGCGTCGGCAGTGGCCGAGCCAGACGCGGCTCTTCATGGATGTCTTGGCTGTAGCGTCTGAGCGCCTGGCGAATCGAGGTATTAAAGTTCGCATACCAGAAGCGCAGCCCAAATGTGCGCTTCCAGTCGAGGTCTTCGGATATCAAGATCTCTTCGCTTGTATCCACCTTGCTTGGACCTTTGACCCCCAACGAGTTATCGACATTACCGGCCAAGAGTTCGTAGATCTTGCGATAATGAGCACCAATGAGCGGATCAGCACGATTCTCACGCCATTTCGTGATCTGCAGGCGGACATCCTCCCGGAACTCGTTGTCACCGCCAATCTGGGTGAGAAGCGTGGCAAGCCTTATATCGCCTCCAGCCAAGGCTGCCTCCACTGCGCGCTCGACTTGATGTCCCGTGAGCAAGGTGAAGATAGTCGCAGAAAGCCGTTCATCTTGCGGGAGGTTTTTGTGAGCCACCAGGTCATCTTCGACTGAAGATGCAACGCTCTCACGCAGCCAATCCGAGACTGCATCGGTGCGTCTCAACTGATTGACCCTAGCTATAGTTTCCGGAGAAGCAGTGTCGGAAAGAGCGAGATCGATCTCGTCGAATAGTGCGCTACCTAATTTCCAGAGCGAGGCTTCGGCAGCGTCCTTCTTGGTATGCAGAGCCTTGACGAAGTGGTGGAAGCGTAATGTCGCAGATGTTGTCGCAAGAGGGAGCACATCGCCATCGACTTCAATACCCGTGTTGGAATGTTGAACTTGAAGCATCCTGGCCGCCGACTCTCTTTGTTCTTCAACTGCAATGGTCGAAGTCTTTGGCTGCACTATGTTGATGCGCATAGCCTCGAGCGGCTGGTTGTCGGAGCCAAGCTGGACAACCCCTCCGATTGTAATTAGCTGACCTTGTGGACCGAA
This sequence comes from Cystobasidiaceae sp. HBUAS51001, assembly GCA_003351005.1. Lineage (NCBI taxonomy): Eukaryota > Fungi > Basidiomycota > Cystobasidiomycetes > Cystobasidiales > Cystobasidiaceae > Cystobasidiaceae sp. HBUAS51001. The sequence continues at coordinate 342,681 of KZ857216.1, read as the reverse complement.
TGATGCGCGGAAAGATCGACCGAGCATCAAGCCTGCATCGAGAACGTTGCCTTCTTTCCCTTGCATTAGGCTGTTGCCACTCGAGATTGGCTGCCACTGCCGCAAAGGTCGATAGCGTGGAATGAATTGATCATTACGAGGAACGTCCCCCGCTGCCGTGTCAGCAGGCCTAGTTGTGAGAGGAGCCGCATCCGGTGTTGGCGGCAACAGCGGTCGTCGAGGCTTCGCCCGAGACAAAGCCTGAGCGCGTCTATTTGCTTCTTCTGCATCCTTCCTGGGCTTGTCGAAAAAGCTTGCTTGCATAACGGCTACCTTCTTGGGTTCCAGGCCAAGCCGTTGGGCTATCGGACGATGAGAACCGGCTTCTGGCGCAGCCAACGATGCTGTTGACGGGGAGGCAGACCTGGCAGTCTCAATTGCTCGTAGTCGGGCGGTAGGAGCAGATCGTGGAGTTGGTGCGGCTACGGATCGCTTGCGCCGGCGCTCTTCACTATCAGATTCTTGATGCCCATCAGTGATTTCGCGAGAGGTGGAGCGAAGCACGGGTGTCCGTGAATACGACCGCTCCGTAGCAGTTTCGTCACCATCCGTCATGGACTCATCCTCCAAGGTAGCTTGAGGAGGCGGAGGTTCTTCGTAGTCATCGTCCTCGTCATCAGTACTGTCGCTTACGGGCGAGTCTGTCCGACGTTGCTTCTTTGGTGTATGACCAGCTTGGATTTGCAAAGTCTTTTTGCGAGATGGGCTGGCCTTGGCTGTCTTCTGCCGCGCTGTGAGCCCTTTATCGCCATCACCGTCCTCATCATCAGAATCGAGGCCCTGCAAGTAGCAAAGGTAAAAGCATGTTCAGTATGCAATACCACTCGAGAAGCCCCATTGGCGATGAATATCCAAGCTTTCGAAAGTAGGGGAGATGCTAACATACATATCGACTGAAGTGCGCAACCTTGAAGGTCCAAGTGCCGGTGGAAGCTTCATAGTCCACATACTCTGTCTCCTCTTTCTTTTCCAGTTTGCGAACATGCTGCTTCACTCTTTGATGATTTTCATCTTTCAACGGTTCTCGAGTTGCGCGGTCCAGAGGCCAGCAATTTCGTAGCGATATTACCGCTGGCGTGTTGAGCCCTTGTCCGACCTCGGGCTTTTCGTCTTCGTAGTCGCCTGGATAGACCATAACTTCGCGATCTTCTATGACGACGACTTCCCCCAAGAGCTCTCGCAAGGAGGCCAGGCCGGTCAAGTCAACAGGCTCGAGCCAGCATATTTCTCCAAAACCGACTCGGCCGACAACAAAGTCGTTGATCTCAGCAAGATCAGCCTCTGACATCGACTGAAGAACCTTGAAGTCGGGCTTGGTGTAATAGTCGCCATCGACAAGCTTCTTGCTCTGCGGAGCCGCTGAAGCGTCGCGACTTGCTGTATTGACGGCCGGAGTACCATTGGCAGCTGGCGCTTTGCCTTTGTTACCATTCGCCGCAGCAGACTGTCGAGGTTGGGGCGTTGCGACGCGCTCAGCTGTTTCGGCTTCAGGATTGAACGTGGCTCTCTCCTTTGCAGGCTGCGCAGGTATGCCATCGCCAACAGGAGTAGCAGTCCCTGATCCTCGACGGCCAAATAGGAAGTCGGAGCTTTCTCTGTGCTTCTTGTCAATGATGAGCTTCTTGACGCTAGGGCGCGATGGGAAGGCTTGAGGTGGCAAGTTGAGGCTGAGATCCAGGCCACCGTTGAGCTGAGGTGCCGGAGACGCGCTGCCGCCCCGATTGAGGTTGCTCAAACTCGTATGTAGCGGCGAGCCAGTCAAGGCTGGACTTCCAAACCGTGATCCATTCAGGCCGGGCGAAGAAGCAGATGTTGCAAATCCGCGCAGTTTGTTGATCTTGACCGACGATCTTGGTGTGCCCCTATACGAAATGTGCAATGGCAGCTGCTTCTTCGGCTGGTCGGCATCGTAGGCCTTTGGCCCCTCGGATGTGACAGGTTGTACATTTGCAAAGATAGGATTGTTACCATAGGGATTTTGATCGATGGACAGATTGAGTGCCTGTAAAGGTTGCTGTTGTTGCTGCGGTTGCTGTTGCGATTGACCGAAGATAGACTGATTCTGCTGATTGTTCTGCGATTGACCAAAGCCGCCGAATGAGGATTGTCCAAGCGAAAAGGTGCTCGCTGGTGGCTGCTGCTGTTGCTGCTGCGGCTGTGACTGATTTTGGCCAAAGCCTCCAAACAATCCACCACCAGTGCTGGCGGTATTGTTGTTGGAACCAAACGTGCTGCCACCACCGCCGAACAGGCCTGTACCCTGCTGTGGTTGCTGTTGCTGCTGGTTCTGTTGCTGATTTTGCGTGTTGCCAAACAGACTGCTACCACCAAAGAGACCACCGCCAGTATTTGTATTGTTCTGCTGCGGCTGCTGCTGTTGCTGCTGGCCTCCGCCGAAGCTGAACGAAGGAGCGGTCGATCCAGTACCCCCACCGCCAAACAGCCCACCTGCAGGCTTGTTTTGCTGGCCGAAAAGGCCACCAGCTGCCGGCTGCTGTTGTTGGGTGTTCTGCTGTCCAAAAGTAGACGTCTGTCCGAGATTGCCAAACAATCCAGTGCCCGCTGGCTGCTGTTGCTGTTGTTGACCTTGCTGATTGTTCTGCTGGCCAAAGAGCCCACCTCCACTAGGCTGAGTGGTAGTATTGTTCTGTCCAAACGAGAATGTCGGCTTGTTGGCATCTGTGCCTGTCGTTCCCGCTCCTCCAAACAGTCCTCCTGCCGGTTTGTTCTGCTGTCCGAAAAGGCCGCCGGTGGTTCCGCTTGTTGTCGAGTTTTGGCCGAACGAAAAGCCAGAGGGCTGGGTTGTCTGCTGGGTGGACTGCTGTCCGAAGCCTGTAGAGGCAGTATTGTTTTGGCCGAAGAGTCCACCAGTCGACTGATTCGTGGTATTGTTGTTGGCTGAAAGCAGGTGAGCAAGCAATAGTCAGTGTTGAAGCAGACGGGATGGATTCACCGTAGCGGGAAGTTTGTTGATACGCACATCCAAAGCTGAAGGTTGGCTTGTTCTGCTGTTGGTTCTGCTGTCCAAAGCCTCCAAACGTAGATGTCCCACCGCCGCTGCCAAACGCCGAAGTGCCTTGAGTCTGGTTGTTTTGTCCAAACAGTCCACCACCTGTGCCAGTCGAGCTGGTTCCAAAAGCCGGCGTAGCAGGTTTTCCAAACGTTCCAGTGTTTGTGTTTGCAGCTCCTCCGAAGAGACCACCACCTGCAGGTTTCTGACCAAAGAGGCCTCCTCCTGTACTTGTGGATTGCTGGCCGAATGCGCCGCCAGTGTTGGAGCCAAAAGCAGGCGTGGAGGTAGATTGTCCAAAGCCGCCAAAGGTGCTTGTGCTGGCTGCTGGGGCAGTCTTGCGGCCTTGTGCGTAGTCTGCGACTCGGAGCTCCTGCACATGAAACACGCAACGCGAAGTCGTCAGTCAGCATGGTTGATGTAGTAGTGCGTAAGTCTCCCCGACTCACCTCGGGCGACACATGCCAGTATTGAGGCAGGGCAGAGATACTATCAAAGAGCAGTTGTTCACCGGTGATTGTGCTTTGTTTGCCATCAGGTCCAGTCTGGGTTCCCGACCGATTGTCTTTCCACATCATCACTCGACTCGAATTCTTTGGATCCATCGGCGCGTCGGCTGTGCCATTCGCGGGAACTGGGCATGCTGGATTTGGATTAACAAAGTCGTTCGGGTTGCTGTTGTTGCCGCTGCCTGTTGCGCCGAATCCTCCGCTCGAGGCACCAAACGCGCCTGTCGAACTGGGTTGCGAGCCAAAGAGGCCTCCTCCTGCTGCAGGCTGAGATTGTTGGCCTGTCAGCGCAGAAGGTAGAAGACAAGACGCATAAATCGTCAGTCGAGCTTGTGATAGTATTGCCGTGCCAGTCTATGCGCTGTGCACTCGCACTCGCTGGCCCTCGAAAACCCGCTCGAGAACTGCTACTCACCGAACGAGAAGCCGCCTCCACCTCCGCCAAATGCGCCGGTGCCAGTATTGCTGTTGTTGTTCTGCGATCCAAAGAGACCCCCGCCTGTAGAGGTGTTGCCTCCTGCGGGGGCACCAAAGGCTGGTGTTGAAGTATTGGTGCTGCCAAATCCGCCTGCGGGGAGGAGGAAGCGCACGTACGACAGGGTGTCAGCGCGAGAGACTTGAACCGAGCATGGCTGCTGTATTACAGCAAGACAAGAGAATGATCGATATGCTACATACCAAACAGGCTGCCTTGCTGTTGTTGCGGCTGCTGCTGCTGGCCGAAACCAGTTGCAGGTGTGGTCGATCCGAATGCTGCAATAGGGACGCAGTGCAACAGCTCAGACAAAGCTAGTAGTGACAATAAGTGATTGTGGGCTCACTGCTGGTCGCACCAAATCCTCCAAAAGCAGGAGTCTGCTGCTGCTGCTGCTGACCCTGTGGAGCAGGCGTCTGCTGCTGGTTGCCGAAGCCGCCAAACGTGAAGGCCATGATGCTAGACGGGCGCGCCTGAGAAGGCCGCTGTTTTGCCTAGCACACCTTTGGCGCTTCTGACGAGCTGCTTGTCGCCGTCGATGAACCGCGTTCACGCCCTGGCCCTTGTGTGCTGGCCGGCTTCTCGGTTGGAGGTGAGCAGGCCAGCAGCGATATGCAACGCAGCGAAGGAGCCCAATGCAAAGAGGCAAATGTGCGACAGCGCCGAGTCACGTCGGTGGGCAGTAGACTAGTCGAGTCAGGACGGAAGGTGCTATTGCAAATCAGGATTTGGATATTGATTTGGTGCTATTAGCTTGGGGTCTATAATGAGCCTGCAGGCACTGGAGGTGTCTATCGCCAGGTCGTACACATTCTACGACTCGGCACGTTTGCAATGCTGAAGAGCATTCTTCACTCTGCATCAACCGTCAAGCATACAGTCCCTAACGTGCCAGCTCGCCCGAAGAGCTTCAGGCTGCTGTTCATTCGGACTCGCCTTGTCGCCATGATACGCACATCGCGATGATCACGTTGCGCACCAGCAGACGCGTGAGGACACGCTGAAAGTGCAAAGCATTCATGCAATTGTCCGTCAGAAAGGCATGAGAAACAGTAGCTGTCATCCAGCACGGTCAGCGCCAGAGACGTGTCCCCCGGTCTTCCTGCGTGTCCTGTCATCGTGCTCTGTCACACTGGTTTCGGTCGTACGAGCACGGGTAGGCTTGCAGGGCGGAGTCGACTTTTTGTTGTGTGGCTGCTTTGCCTCTTTCGACTGCGCTTACCGCATACAGACCACACCAGCAGGCAGAGCAGCACCAAGACGACCAGACGCTCGACCCACGCCTCTGTGCTACACCTTCGTTCCTGTTGCCCGCCTCTTCCATTTTTCTCGCCGCCTCTTTGCACGAGACCAGCCTCAACCTAGGGCAGGATCGTCAACCGGATTCCTGCAAGGACTCGCACGCAAGACACGCTCAGCCTTGAGATAGACGAACTCAGCATCCCAACATGGTTGAAGCAAAAGGCTCCTCCACCGCCGTCATCAAGAACCAGGATGGCGACGTGAGGAACAGGGCTGGCATCGCCGCATACACCAAGCACTGGAACAAGGACTCGAAGCTCGACAGCCAAGAGCAGATGGACAGCAGAAAGACGAGCTACACTGATGTTGTCAACGGCTACTATGATGGCGCTACCGGTGAGTCTGACACACTTGGCTCTCAGCAGCTTTCACAATATTGACTCCGGGCGCGCCTTTTTTCGCTCGTTCGTTCAGAACTCTACGAGTATGGCTGGGGCACCTCTTTCCACTTTGCTCGGTGAGCGGGCGCGTGTTCGCCAAATGTACTGTGCTGCGAATTACTAGTCATGCTCACTCTTTCATGCGCCTCATTCCAGCTACTACCCCGGCGAGCCATTCTACCAGGCCATTGCCCGCCACGAGCACTATCTTTCCGCCCAGATGGGCCTCAAGCCCGGCATGCGCGTCCTCGACGTCGGGTGCGGCGTAGGCGGACCTGCACGGGAGATTGCACGCTTCTCAGGCGCACACATCACAGGCGTCAACAACAATCAATTCCAAGTCGAGCGCGCAACAAGATATACTGCAAAAGCTGGCTTGAGCGATCAGCTCGACTTTGTAAAGGGAGATTTCATGACTCTGAGCGAGCTCTTTGGACAAGGCACGTTCGATGCCGTCTATGCCATCGAAGCTACAGTGCATGCACCCAATTTTGAAGGCATCTATGGCGAGATCAAGAAGATCCTCAAGCCAGGTGGCGTTGTGAGTCTTTCTCGCCAAGACTACCAGCCTTGCGCTGCTGCTGCAGACAAAGCAGATCTATAAAAAGGCATACTTAAGCTGTGATTTCGTCGTCCCATGCAGTTCGGCGTCTACGAGTGGTGCATGACAGATGCATACGACAAGACCAACCCTCACCACCGACACATCGCCCACGGCGTCGAGCTGGGCAACGGCATTCCCGAGATGCGGACAATAAAGAATGCACGTGATGCACTCGAGACTGTCGGTTTCGAGGTAACGCACGATGAGGATTTGGCAGACCGACCAGACAAGATTGTGAGTCCTGGGCCTTGCTGGCGCACACACTCGATTTTTCTAGAAAAGGTGAATTGATCGCTTGTACTGCTCCTTCTATTCTTCAGAAATGGTATTACCCTCTAGAAGGCGACATCACCAAAGTCCAGACATTCTGGGATATCGTGACCGTGATACGAATGACTACCGTTGGCAAATTCTTCACGCAAAACACAGTCTGGTGCCTCGAGAAGCTCCATCTTGTGCCGCAAGGCACATATGACGTTGGCGAGGCACTGAAAATCGCCGCCGATGCTCTTGTTGCCGGTGGACGGGAGAAGCTATTCACTCCTATGCGTGAGTGCAGTCTGGACAATTGTTAATCCGTGCCTTGATAGCTGATCTGAACCACCAACTTGCAGAACTCTTCGTTTGTCGCAAGCCAGAACTCACTAATGGTCATGCATGAGCGCCCTCGCATTGTCTTGACGTTTCCGTCACGGTCGGTGGGGTCGGTCTGCACGTTCTACCTTATTAGTCATTGTACTTCTTTAGAGCCACCATCACGTTGGGCATTCTGTCAGCAGTCTTTGTATGGGCGTGCTAGTCATCGTAATTAATGTGTCCGTTGTCAATCAAGCCACGAAGCTGGAGGAAGAACCTTTGGCCACATCTGTAGAATGACAGTTCGAAGAGACCGCGGCAGGTCTCGTCCGGTGCAATTACGAGCGCAGATTGCTCCCAGGGCTTGGTTGCCCCGACCGACGGTCCCACTCCTCTCCTCTCTTGACTGATGTCAGCACATAGACGGCGTTATATCTTCACACTGGCAGCCATGGAACCCTGAACCGAGCCTAGAAACACTGGGTCCTCGAAATCTCGACGGCGCGTCATGCTGGCGAACGCCACCCATCAGTCTCAAAAACTGCCAGTCAAGCGGCAAGGCTACTCAATCGGTCTCGGCATCCTGGTCTTTATCATCTTTCTCCTGCAGTCGAGACAGCTCTTTGACCTTGCTGGCACTCCAGGCGCGTCGGAACGCTTTCTGCAAAACTACACAACCGATCACGTTGCCGTTGACGCGCCTGAAGCTCAAGAGGCGCTTCAAAGTGCGTGTGGCCCCATAAGACCGCGTCCCTGGGCAAACTCAGATGGCTTGTCACCCATATGCTCCCCGGATGAATCGCTGGCGTCTTTCTTGGAATCCCGCCTGGGACCGCCAGACTCGGATAGACCCATCTGGATAGTCGAAGCCGACGCTGCGTATCTTCGCACGGCTGTTCCACATCTCAGGACCTTTCTGGCGCGCCTAGAGCAAGACGATCTTCCGCTCGCTTCTGAGAAAGTCTACAGCCAAGGTATATGGGCAGATCAGGTCCGCACGAGACTCGAAGATGGCATGGCTGGGACTGGCCGGCAGGCCGTACTAGTTCTCTGCTTGGATAGTGAAGAATGTCCTCAGATTTGTATCGAGTCTGGCATCCTCTGCTATACGAATTACTTCAACAGCATGGACAGCGACGGGCGGCCCGATTATATCAAGCCGTTTGTCTGGGTTAAGCTAAAAGGTGAGTGTCCGACCGTCTATCCGGAGTGACAGCAAATTGGGTCTGATGAGATTCCCTCAGCGCTTGTTGACATTGCGAAAGCGGGTTATCCTGCGCTATGGGCCGACGGTGACGTCTTCTTCCGCAACAATCCCTTCGAGTTTATGCTTCCGATGCAGCAAAGCGGGGAGGCTGACCTTACAGGCACGGTACAGCCGGATTGGGACTTCCAGGTCACAGATGAGGAGGCAGACAACGCAGTCAACATCGGTTTCTTCCTCCAGAGAGGGACTTCAGCGGTCGCAAGTGTGTGGCAGGAGGTCTTGGACAGGCTCATTCGTAAGGAGGGATGGTGGGACCAGCTCGTCTTCAATCAGGTCCTCGACATTGGTTCCAGACGGACTCCAGAAAAGGCTGGTGATAGGCGCAAGTCTGATGTCGTTGGAACCAATGATCTGCGAGTTCACATCCTGGACAAAGAGAGATTTCGCGGGTGAGTAGGAGTCGCAGCGGATGGAAAAAGTTCTAGCTAACCGGCCATGCAGGTACATGCTTGGATTCTTGGTACCACCCGAGGCTGTCTTCATACATATGCCATGTGCTGATAACGCCGTAAGCTATATCTGCACAGATATTCTCCTCTATACTGATCAGCGCTTTCAATTACAGGTCTACAAAGACTACATAGCCGCAACCTACGGATATTTCCAGGATGCCAATTCATACTATAGCTCACCGCCTAGTCTCTTGACGACGCCTTCAATATCAGGAACTGAAGAGGAGGTCACGCGCTGGCTGCAACTGCTACTCAACGCAGCTGCGGCTACAGGTCGTGCGTTTGTGCCGCCGATAGAATGTTCCATACTCATAGATGGAAGGTTGCACATTCGGCACTTTTCTTCGGTGTTCCGCATTGATGACTTGCGCGAGATCAGCAACGTCACAATACTAGAACCGAGCTATCACGTTCACGCAGTGGAGCATCTTCAGCACAATCTCACGCTGGCTGCTGAGATGTCTCAAGTCCGCGATCTGGACCTGCGAAACGATCTCGGCAACTACAAGGACTTCTTGGATCGTGTCACGAGTTCCGCTTACGAAGATGTGAGGGTCATTAGTATCTCGCATGGTATTGCAAAATCCGGCTCCTTCGATAGATGGGACCTGCCATCATTCACCTCGTCTCTGAATACCTGCGCGAACATAGCATCGGGCCCTTCGTGTACAAGGATGTGCGAGCGCAAATAAAAGACTCGGAGCGTTTAGTGGACAGTTGTGCAGGTTCTAAATTGCATTGAAGGAAAGCAAAAACGGCTCTAGAAGATGGCAGTCTAATCGAGGACACAGATCAGTTATTGTAGCACTACTTTCACGAGTGACCAGCTGGCTGCTCTTCTCATCATCAAGAAGAGGTTCTATTGAAGAATCTGCCGAGCAAGCCGGCTTCAGATCGAGGGCTCGCCCGAGGTTGGGCAGGGGCTGGCGCTTGACCTTGCTTCGAGGACCCGGCACTACCTGGCCTACCGGTAGCAGTGGACGTCGTAGCGCGTGCGTCGATACCCCTGTTGCGCTCCTCTGGCGTCGGATCGGGCAACACAGGGTTCCTGCAAATGATCGCATCAGCAGCATTTATCAGGCGCTTGTACATACTTGCAATCGACCTACGCTACTCCGTGATATCGTTGCATGTGCTCAACTATCTCGTCCCGATTCATGGTGCCAGCAAACTTCAGTGAACTGTTTCTGAATTGACACAAAAAATTACTGGGAAACCGGCCTGGTTCGCGCATGCCGCACCAATAGAGGCGAGCGTCACGGTATTTGTAGTCGGAGTCTTTGAAGACGTAGTCGACCCAGGATACGTCGCCCTTCTTGTGATACAGCGTGTATGTCCCTGGGCCAGACGTACCGGAGGGTGCTGTGTAGACCTTCGTACCGTTCGCCAGCGTGGAAGCAACCTTGTGACGAACGGAGTTGTACGCGTTGGTCAACACGGTCAAGCGGTGACCGTTCAGACTATCGGGGTTGACGACGTGCCTGCGCTATCGGTGAGGCACGTAAGGCGATGGTAGGTGACCATACTAAGCTTGCTCAATATGCTATCGACTCACTTTTTTTTCGAAGTGCATGATGAATGCGAGGCTCGTCTATATGGTGTCACAAGCGAAGTCAAGTGACGATTTGTATGTGAGTCTGTCAAACACGAAGAGGGGCAGACGAGCTCAACAACGCGCGTCTGACTTGCCAGTGTGGGTCAAGTGTGGCTGTGGAAAGCAAAAAAGGATTCAAGCCGGAGTCACTGGCAGTCTTGTGACCAACTGACCAGCTCTGGTCTAGAACGTCGGTACACTGATAGAGGAGACCGGCATTGTGCTCGGTCGTGTGCGCGCAAGTGCGCGACTGGATCTGCTTGGATATGCCTCGGTCATCTAGGCATTACGAGCTGTACGCGCATTGTCTGGATGTGATCAGTGCAAGCAGGCAGCACGTCAAGCTGAGACCTCGCCGAGTGCTCAACATAGTGTGCCATTCGACGGAACCGTCTGGCGTATTAAAGGCGCTTGTACGACCTATTCGCTGTGGCGGACTTGTCCGCGATCAGCCGTCGTGAGGGTTCTGAGTCCAGAGGGTTCCTCTGTGCCAACTGATTGGCAAGCAGGGTGTCAGGGCTGGTGAGCCAGAAAGGCTCTCTGTCTGTGCTTGGTGCTGTGAGTGCATCAAGTGAGTTCGCGTGTGGTCGAAACGAAGAAAAGAAGAGGCGGACCGGCGACAAGACCTTTGAAATAGGCCAGACTTGGGAATTCACGCGCCAAAAGTGTGGCGAACATGTCAGAGACCAGTCAGGAGGATGGCCGTGAAAGGACGACGGCTGCTGGCTTGGACGAGGACGGACACGAGGGCGAGCCAGCAGCACACGACGACGCTGCATCACAAGTAGAGACAGAGCCCTACGAGCCGCGCCGTGCAGCGCCAGACTCGGACGAGGAGCGGGTCCCGCAAGTCGAGCGCAACGGCCGACTCTACCGCAAGAAGAAGAGCAACTTGCCCTTTCTCCGCGCACACACCTGGGCAGAGGTCGAGAAGCGCAAGCAAAAGAAGAGCCTGCTCAAGGACGAGCAGCAGGAGCAAGACAAGGAGACTGTTCAGGCGACAAAAGCAGCCGACAGCAAGATGGAGTACGATGAGAAAGAGGGCTCGCCGCCAGCGTACGAACGAACTACCCAAGTCTCGCGCGCTCTCCTCCGTTACGCGGCAGTGCTCGTCCTCGGTACACTGCTGCTGTCTCGAGCAATCACAGAGACATGGACTTTTGGCTACGAAGGCAGATACACAAACGTGATGAACTGGATACCGAGACCCGTGGGTGCCACTTTGCAGATCAACCGCCAGAGTCACATGACTCCCGGCCAGCACGGAAAGGCCACTGACGAGACTGCAACACACAGATGAAGACCTTTACCGAAACAGAGCTTGCTCAGTATGACGGCTCCAACCCCGAACTCCCAATATATCTCGGCCTTGATGGCGTCGTTTACGATGTGTCCCAGAAACCGAGCATGTATGGCAAGGCAAGTATAGCTGCCTGCTTGTGTCTGAAGTCCGCGCAGAGACAAGCTGACTTGCATGCTTACGTACCACTCGTCTGATGTTATAGGGCGGAAGCTACAACCACTTTGCAGGCAAAGACGCCGCACGTGCATACGTGACTGGGTGCTTCAAGACACATCTAACGCACGATGTCCGGGGACTGTCAGAGAAGGAGCTACAAGTAAGCACACTCTGTTCACTGTCATCCAGTCTTTCTTCTGAAGGGCACTGACGCATTTCCCTGTTGCCTACTGAACTGTTTCCGCACCTCTGTAGGGCCTCACGCGATGGAAGGACTTCTTCAACAACCACGCCCAATACTACAAAGTCGGCAAAGTCCTGCATGATCCTATCCCACCAAATACTCCTTATCCTCCGACTTGCGATGCCAAAAGTGAAGGTGGAGCGCGGTAATCAGCATCCTCCTGGGCAGATTAACCCCCTTCCGCCCCGAGACTTGCGTATGTGCTGGCAGAATGAGACGGACAGACTACATCAGTGCAGTATTTAACGACAGACAATCTTAACGGAGCTGCAACATGCTATTCATTGGCTAGCACGGTGTACAAATACTTATCAGTAATGTGTGAAACAGAAGCCTGACTTAGCGAACGAGAGTTGCCTGCTTTGCCGAGGTTCGTGAACTATTCAACAACAGTGCCAAAGGCATGTTTGAAGGAGGCGTGAAGAGTGTACAAGACAACAGTGACATGGACAACAAGATCAACCAAGACTGCATGTTCTGAAGGCCAAGCATTGCTGAGTGAGCGAGCATGGTCCGGACTCGGATCAGAAGTCGAAGCTCTCCGCCTTGACAGCTGTTTGAAAAATGGCAGCTGATCAGCTGTGGTCTCGAATGACTCCCTTGTTCAGTACGTGCACTCACCCTTCTTTGCTCGTGTATTGTCTTTGACGATAGCATTGATGTGCTTTTCGAACATTTCGACATAAGGCCGCAAGCTCGTTTGCTCCCATCCCAGCTCCTTCGGTGCCGCCGTGCTGCTCTTCTGCGAGTTCTCCTTGTCTTCATCATCCATTGTTTCCTCCTTCTTGACCTTGTTCTCGTCGACCTTGACATTGTCCAGCTCGCGGAGCAACATGCCGACGGTAGGTACCGTCTCTGGATCAAACTCGTCCACTCGCGCTGGGTCGACTGGCACGCACACGCGACCAGTTCCGGGATGCACTACAAAAGGCGACTTGAGCAAATGGTTCTGGTGCTTTGAGACTTCGGCATCAATGCGCGGGTACAAATATTGCAGCTTGATGTCCTCGATTGCATCGTTGTACTTGAGGGAGAGTAGCTTGCGCTAAGATTTGTCCAATGCAGTGAGCGGGTGCCAAGCCTCAGCCCTTAGATCACATGCTCACCTTCTTCTCGTTCGTCTCGCTCTCGACCATCTCTTTGGCGAATACAACCAGCATCTGCCACTTTTCCTTGCTCGAGAGGTCTTCGCGCCGCCATCGATTCTCAAGCTTCTGTGTCATGACCAAAAACTTTTCATCGCTCGCTGGCAAGAGCTTGAGCAAAGCTTCGTAACCGTTTTCCGTCCGAAAGCAGTCTTGATCTTCGAGAATGACGCGGTTGAAAGGCGAAGTTAGGGTAGAATCGACGGCTCGCTTTAGCGAAGGGTGCAGCGGCCGAGCGAGATCGACCTTTTTGCTTTGGTGAGCTCCGCCTTTCACCACCTCCAGGTAGCCCACAATACCACGCCTTTGATCATCGGTCAATGCTAACGCTTCGGGATCGGATATCCAGCAATGGATACCTCGTCGACCTGAGTACACCCAGAGCAGGTGCTTGAAGCCAAAATCCTCTGTGACAGTAGACGGTTGTACGCACAATGAGTGGAACAGCTTCATACGATAACCCAGGATTCACGCTCACCTCGCAATGTCTTATCCAGAACCTTGACCGCGGTGGCGATAAACTTCCAACACCGTGTGCAAATCTTCTTATCTCGACAGCACGTACGAATTTCATCATAATCTGTCATATCGATATCAAAGACCAATTCGCGCTGTTGTGGCTTGAGAGCGGCCTTCAATTGCGTTCGCTTGTCTTTAGGGCGCAAGTTGTAGATGGCGCCTACTTCGAAACGCGCCGGATTGAGGCGAATAACCTCTTTGTGGAAGTCGGTGTAGGATGAGAAGGAATTGTAGCGCTGATTTTCCACAGCAAGATGTTAGCTGAGGATCAGGAAGCTGCTCATATTGTGCCACGAACGAGATAGGCATCATTTGCCAGAGTGAACGCGATCTCGCGGTTTGTCCAGAGCTTGCTCGGCACTGGCGAAGCGGATCCACAGGCAGGCGCGACGCGTGTCTTAGCATTGTTGCAACATATGAGCAAGTTATGTGCGTGGCCTTGCTCACCGTGATCCTGGTTAAGCCAGAGGAAGAGCTGCTTTGCTGGAAACAACCGGCGGTAGAAGGCCGTCATGACCGAAGGGTTCGAGAGGTCGTCAAAGTCCTTGGCGTCATAGCGTGAGGCTATACGAGCCCTGTCATATGCCGAAGAAAGTATATGTATTAAAATGTGCCTGGTGCTACTCTTGCGGGACCTCCAGCTGCATCGCTTACATGGCTTTCTCGTCCAGACCATCATCCTCGAACAGGTCGACGACATCGATGTCGCGTGCCATGGCGTAGTCGACGGTATTTGATCACGTCTGTATGCGTCTTTCTGCTGCTCAGATGTTGCCTGTCGCGTCTTGTGCCCGTAGGTCGCTGTTTGTTGTTGGCGTGACGCGTAAAGGGCGTGGTCAAAGGCTGATCGAGTTCGGTTTCATGCGGCGAACACGTCTTCGTGCAACAAGGCAGGGACAAGACCGAGATCACGGCTCGTTGATGCATTCTAATCATCTCTTTTATACAGCATATATGGGTTCTAAGCTACTACGAATAGGGGTGTTGCGGTCTAAGAAAAAGCTATGGTGGCGAACGACAGGGTATCTGGTAGACACTAAGATGTCCCACTTGCACGACAATTGGACTAAGCACCACTAACATCAGCTCGTCCAGGCACTTCTATTACCGTCTTGGCTTCTTTCACTGAAGGCCACAGCGAGCGCTACCGCCAAAGCGACCTGCACACCAGGGGAGACCTGGCGATGTCCAAGCAGGTCCGTCAGTCGCAAAAAGTCCACCAGCTCACACAGCATCACTGTCGAGCTGACAAAGGCGAGTGACCCACCGTTACACTGTATTGATCGCCAGATAGTCGCGTTATTCTGGCTAACTGCCTCCCAGTCGATAGCTGAATGGTCGAGGCCTTACCGGTCCACTTTCCGCAGACCTCTATGCCCAGCTCTTTGCCATCGTACGCATTCCGGAGAGACGCCGTCATTCTGTTCTTTGTGACTAATTTCCACAATGGAGTTGCGCAGGCAAATGACGGATTAGCTTGACATGTCTACATGATCAGTATCGTTTACTCACAACCGAACTTGCTCTTCGTCTCCATGAGTATGTTGCCGGTCAAGTCAATGGCTTGTATGCTCTGACTGAGGACAACAGGCCTTCTTCGCAGAGTGAATAGAGGATGACCCCAGCCATCGGTAAAGACTGGAAAAACAAGGTCAAGGTGGATGTCAGCAATGCACGATTCGAGCTCGCTTGCGAACCTTGAGCGAGTCAGGAGCAACATACTTCTAGTATTCTTGTAGCATACGCTAGGTACGTCGAAGCCGGAATTTGGCATGCTTGCAGCTTCGCCGTGTATACGGCAGCAGTTCTCGCCACTGTCGTCTTTTACACTACAGTGGCAAAGGCACATCAGCAACTTCGTCATGGCGTCCTTGCTGAAATACGAGCAACGCACAGAAAGTACCCAGACGACGACGCCAGAATGTTATCCTTCATGAAGACAGTCGTGTAAGTCCTCGATACGCCGCCTTGTCCTGCTCGCTTTGAGGTTCTCGTCAGGCCGATCGGAGCTTCAGACGTGTCGAGTGGTGATGATCCCTCTTCACTGTCCGTCACGGTATGCGCACTGCTCCTAGAGGACTCCAGCATGTCGATGCGCTATAGTGGTCGATGTTCTAGATGAGTTGTGCAACAGAGAAGCATGCTTGAAATATCTGGCTGCCCGTGGGTCGGAGGAAGCGCCACGCCTCGGAACGGCGTGAAAAGTGGCGAATCGAAATCGATACGGATGCGACGGAGGAAATGCCTGGCTTGCAGTCAGGCTATCATCTACATATCGTTCGTGGCTTGATTCTGCTCCCAAGGCGTCTCGGCAGCGGTATTGGACTCGCGCAAGCATTGCCCGGCTTCGTGTGGGCACTTGCCAAATCACGTGAACATTTTCAATCTAGAGTACTTGGGAAGCGTCTCGGTGAGATAGGCGAGGTGTTTGTGAAGCAGGGCGACCTGCTGTACCCTTCCCTCTCCACTCCAAGTCCCTCTCTCGTTCTTGCTGCCGAATACCACGGTATACGAGGGAATGTCTTCGACGCTCGCAGTCGCAGCTGAGCCCTTCTGACTTCTACCCTCAATGATGGCTGCTTCAGCATCCTGAGGCTGTTCTTCTGACGGCTTCTGTAGTGATATCGCGGGGAATCCCACCTCGACGATTGTCTCTAAATCATCCGAGGCCTGAGACGTCTTTTGGGTAGCGTCGACGAGTCCTTCCGTCTTCTGCGCTGGCGATGCGGAAAGTGTTCCGGTTTCTCCGCTGTCTATGCCGTCGGCGATGAGCTTACATCCAGCTCCTACGACGCAGTTGTCGGCGATGCGAACGTGTGAGTGGACTCGGCTTTTAGGTTCGAAGACGTTGTAGCTACCGATCTCTGCAGCTTCGACGCCTGTAAGACGAGTGTCAGCAGTGTCAGGCTACAGTTTTCAGCATGATCCCATGCCAAACGCACGACAGCCCACTTCAAAGTGGTTGAATTGGCCAATGACCATGGTTTGCGCAGATCTGTATTGTATTGCAAGTTTAGACGCGACGGGATAACGATTTTCTGAAAGCGCGCTCACCGATTCAAGATGACAGCATTCTCTTCAACAATACAGCAGTCTCCAAGTAAGATTGGTCCAGAGTAGGCAAGGATCGTGCATTTGGGATGAAGGATGCATCCTGCGGGAAGACATGTCCGCAAAGAATCAGTGATGTTTGCTGGCAGTCACTCGAGCGACCATGCTTACCCGCACCGATGGTGACCTCACCACGAATATCTGCATCCTGACATACTATAGCCTTGCTCCCCACGCGTATCTTGTCTTTTCTGCTCGTATTTGTGCGATGTCGATATGCGACAGGGGGAAGGACGTGTCGAATAAGCGGCACGTGTCAGAATGCCTGACAGGCGTGCTCGTCCGACCATGCAAAAGACGTACATTGTACCAGTGACAGGTGTCGGTTGCGCAGAAGTACCGGTAGCCTGGCCAGGTGCGTCTGGCTTGTCAGATGAGGCTGCCCTGCTGAGCGTCGTTGGCGAGGCGGCCATCGCTGGGCGAATCTGGTGTTGGCGGTATCACAGTCGTCTCTTGTGCCTAGAGGCCGGAGCTTCGAAGCTGGAGCGCCCACGTCAGCACATTCTTCTCACAGCGATGTCCTCCTTCGGTGAAATCACCCTCAGACGATCGCTCTTGTCCTGATGCTGGCCCGTCTCCAGCAGGTCTGGTGGCGAACCTTTCTGCAGCGACAGGGAGCCAGAGCGGAGAAGGTGTGTGTGCGCGTGGTGCAGTGTGTGGGCGTCTAGAGCACGACCCTTTGGACGTCTTCGCTGGACACCAACGTTTGGAAGTGTTCCATCAACGCGGGCGGCTGACAAGCGTTTTGCTTCGATTTGCCCTTGTTGTCGGTCGTTTACACGCGAGGCCGCAGCGGCGAAAGGCAGCGGCAGAGGTGCACTCAACGGCAGTGAGCGGCGCTTTGCTTGTCCTCTTGCTCCTCTGCTTCCGTTATCCAATCCTTCCACCAGTCGAACCGAAATCAAGGAGTCAGCTCAGCTCCAACCCGGCGTCCCAGCCTTTGAACACCCTCCAACTGCCCACCACGTCGCCCCAAACCATGGACCGCAATTTCCACGTCGGGCCGGACTATGTGAGTGACCCGCTGCTGTAGCATAGCTCAAAGCTGACCTACTCACTTTATCAGACGCTCGTCGACGTGGTCGGCGAAGGTGCCTATGGCGTGGTATGGTGAGGCAAGGTCCTACTCGGCCTGAGGACGCGGCTCCGGGCACAGGACACGCGCAACGAGCAAAGCAAGCTGACAAGGTGTTTAATATCACAGCTCTGCGATACACAATCCCAGTCAAAGACGCGTAGCCATCAAGGTGAGCCCACCAGGTTGATCGGCCGAGACCTCGAACTGACAGCCACCATTTCGCATATACACATGCACTCAACACACTCGCATACACTCACACACTCGCAAATACATTTAGAAAATAACTCCGTTTGATCATTCGATGTTTTGCCTGCGAACTCTGCGTGAAATCAAGCTCCTCCGATGGTTCAATCATGAGAACATCATCTCCATTCTGGACATTTCCAAGCCAGCGACATATGAAGGCTTCACAGAGGTCTACCTCATTCAGGAACTGATGGAGACCGACATGCACCGCGTTATTAGGACCCAGGAGCTCTCAGATGACCGTAAGCTTGATCTCTGGTGTTCACCTGTCAAACCAGCCTGACACCGACCACCTCCTCCAGATTGCCAATACTTGTCAGTCAAGCAATGTCACCTACGCGGTCAGACAGACGAGGCATTGTCGACTGACTCTATTTTCCCTGCAAAACCGTTTTGCATGCAGCGTATACCAAACTCTGCGAGGTCTTAAGGCCCTGCATTCTTCAAAGTGAGTGGCTCCGTGCACGTGCTCTCTGAAGCAGGATGCATGCTCAACTCATTGATGTATCGTTTCCTTCACCTGTTCAACAGTGTGCTGCATCGCGACTTGAAGTAAGTTCATCCGTCTCAACTACGTAAGGACGAAGCTAAAGGTCGGGATCGCCTTTGTCCCCTCCCAGGCCCTCCAATCTGCTGCTCAATGCCAATTGCGATTTGAAGGTAAGCCTATTCCGCGCCAAGCATTCTGCAATGATGCTCAAGGGCACTGCTTGCAGATCTGTGATTTCGGTCTAGCTCGTTCAGCTGTGATGGGAGAGCAAGACGCCTCTGGCTTCATGACAGAAGTGAGCAAAGACGTTCCTCCTTGAGCAGGATTGAGTACTGATTGCAATGTCTCCAGTACGTCGCTACAAGATGGTACCGGGCCCCTGAAATCATGCTTACCTTCAAGGAGTACACGAAAGCCATCGACATGTGTGTCTTGACTCCACACCTCAGCTTTCCAGCGACATTCGACTGATGCTCATTTGCTTTTGCAGCTGGTCCGTTGGATGTATCTTGGCAGAGATGCTTTCTGGAAAACCCCTCTTCCCGGGACGAGACTGTAAGCGTTCGAGAATTACACACCCGGTAGATGCCGTACTGATTAGGAGACCACACCAGACCATCACCAGCTTACCCTCATCCTGGACGTCCTGGGCACACCTTCGCTGGATGACTTCTACCAAATCAACAGCCACAGAAGCAGAGACTATCTTCGTGCCCTTCCTTTCAAGAAGAAGAAGAAGTTTGCAGAAATGTACCCGGTGAGCAAATGGTGTTTATGGCAGTCGACGTCGGGCTAGACTCACCGTCGCTGCTCTGTTAGAACGCCAAACCATTGGCCATTGACCTGCTCGAGAAGTGCTTGACCTTCAACCCCAAGAAGAGAATCACTGTCGAGGAGGCACTGGCACACCCCTACCTTGCGCCGTATCACGACGAGTCGGACGAGCCCAAATCTGAGCCCATCCCGCCCGAGTTCTTCCACTTTGACAACATTCAGAAGGGAGAACAGCCACTTGGCCGAGAGGCTTTAAAGAGTAAGTCGACTCCTACGGTCACAGCTTTCTCCTTTCGCAGGAACGTGCTGATCAACGCCTGCGTTACTCCAGAGCTCATTTACGACGAGATCATGGCGTGATGTCTCGCACTCGGGCCGCATTAGATCGCTTATGACCACTATCCGTGCAGATGATCTGTCGAGATGACTCATTATCTGCATTGACAGGCTTTTATACTCTCTCGTGACTCTGCTGCTGTGACTCAGTATTCGCAGTTGGATGTATTGTCCTCATAGCTGTCCTTATTTACGAAACCGCAATGCCCTCATTTGTTTGTGCAATCAAAGCTTGTTCCGCTAGAGGCCATCGCGTAGATCATGCAGACTTTTCTCTGACCGACCAAGGCTTGCAATGGCGAGATTTGCAGTAGAAAAAGATACAGAGCTCTATTCTTAGAGCTAAACCTCGCAACAAATCGGCAAAACCAATCAAAAAATTGCTATGCATAGTAGAAATGGTCGTTCTTCTTCCTGGACTGAACTTCCATGATCCCACTGCAGAACGCACTTTCAGCTGACAGACGGGCCTGCGCTTTTGAAGCAAGACATACCTTAGGAAATGCTCATGTCCAATGATGGTGGCGCCCTCTCGTAGGGCAATCATGCCAGCTTCGACGCAAACAGCCTTCAATTGCGCACCTGGTGACAGGCGATGCACAAAAGTCATCAGCTTCGACTTTCTTGCATAACCAGACCGCGCAATAGTGACACACCATTGAACTCGTCGGTACTCCTTGCCAGTTCTTCAAAGTTGACTCGCTTTGACAGTCTCATTTTACGCGAATGAATCTCCATGATAGCTGCTCTCGCTTCCTCTGTTGGCAAGGGGAACTCAATCTTCCTGTCCAGCCGTCCTGACCGCAACAATGCTGGATCCAAAATGTCGATTCGGTTGGTGGCAGCAATGACCTTGATACGGTCATCGGAGCCGAATCCATCGAGCTGATTCAGGAGCTCCAGCATGGTCCGTTGCACTTCTCGATCTCCAGACTTGTCGCTGTCGAATCGTTTTGTACCAATCGCATCCAGCTCATCGATGAAGATGATTGCGGGAGCTTTCTCCTTGGCCAGCTCGAATGCATCTCGCACGAGCTTGGCGCCGTCGCCGATGAACATCTGTACTAGTGAAGGAGCTGCCAACTTAAGATAGCAGGCCTCAGTCTGCGCTGCACAAGCTCTCGCCAGCAAAGTCTTGCCCGTTCCTATTCTCAATAACGTCAGCTTCAACATACATCGAACATACATCGATGACAGGTGAGACTGCAAACGAAACGCACCTGGAGGACCGTACATCAAGGCACCCTTCGGAGGTTTGATTCCGAGCGTCTTAAACTTCTCTGGATGCTTCATTGGCAAGACAATAGCCTCTACCAGTTCCTCAATCTGCTTGCCCAGACCGCCGATGTCCTGATATGTCTCTGTCGGCCGTTCATCTACCTCCATTGCCTTGACACGAGTGTCGTACTCTGCCGGGAGTGTGTCGAGAACCAAGTAGGACTCCTTTTGTACGCCAACCAAGTCATTGGGCTTGAGCTTGGCCGCATCGACCAAGCCAATGATGGGTAGGTAGACCGTCTGGCGCGTTGTCGTTTTAATGACTGCGCTTTTGCCTGTTCTTGTCGCGTCGAGGTCAACATTTGCACCGTCGACTGGCTCATCGCTTTGCTCGTCCATGTCCAGTATCTGCATCACGCCGTCAGCGCTGCCGCCGACAGCAAGATATCCGCGCATACCTCCACGATCTTGGCAACAAGGTAGGGCAGCTGCTTGTTGTCTCTGATCTTCGTTGTATTATCCTTGATCTTTTCCTTCATGTTGTTCTCTTCGTGGTTCAGTCGTATTTGTTCGGAGCGCATGATCTACGAAGTGCGAAAGAACAAGGCAAGCTTGTCAGCTTCTGTAGCAACGGTGAGAGTTAAAAATCCCCCGATAACGACGCAAGAAGGTATATGCAAGAGCAGTTGCTCCACATGTTATCCGTGTCTTTGAGGTCCCCGGGCCTGCGTCTCTGTGTTGCCCTTGCTTACCCTGATGTCGTTGTCGAGCATGCGCACCCGGGTCATCAAGTCCTCGGGGCTCGCGTTCAAGATGTCCTCTGGCAGCTCCTCTTCCTCTGTCGCCATCTGAGCATCCTTGCTATCTCCATTCGCGGCTCCTGCGGTCTGTCCTTGGGATGCTGACGCGGATGACGACGCCTGTGCATCAGACGTGCCTTTGTCGTCGCCTGGCCCGCTGGCTCCTGCGTTGCCTGCAGGCGGTTGCGAATCACTCATGGCCTGCAGATATCTTCTTCCACAGCTGCAGAGTTCGCGTGTGCTCGGCCGGCGTTCAATTGGCGTCTCGAGAGGCGTGTCCTGATCACCCACGTCTGGAAGAGCTGTGGTCTCGCCACCACCTGGTAGAGTGCTGCTCTCCCTTCAGCGCAATGCGACGAACGAATAAGTCACGATGGCACTGTCACTTGATCAAACAGCATTCCTGCACGTAGTGCACTATGACTTGGGCTCAGCCTCCAGACGATTGAGAGACGAAGCGGACCTCATTCCGGCAATCAAAGCAGCAGGGAGCCATCTTGCAAGGGACAAACTTCAGCAGCTTGGTCTCGTACCAGTATATCATCAAGAGTGCATGCTGCATTCCCAACCGTCGCATTGTCAAGCTGACAGCCTGTTGTCGTCAAGCACAAACCAGAGCGCGCCGCCGGCGATGGCACAGTGGGCCTCCAAGGCTCCCTGCAAGCAGCTCCCGGTGTTGTGTCTATGCAATACCTGGTCCGCTTGCGATGGATACTTTCGTGCGCCAGCTCTTTGCTGCTGCTGTCCAAGCTACCAGCTTTGCCGTCGAAATCTGATACCATGTTCGCTGAACCTACATGCTGTGCTGTGCTAACTTGCTGGTCAACTGCCTGGCCGAGATTTCCCTTTAGAAGACCTCCTTGCCTGCAAGGGCAGAGTCTGCTCTCGATGCTTTACTTCCGACGGCCCTCATTTGCTGTACAAGTGAACGGCCGTTCCGCTGCAGGTGAGTTGAAATGATACTCTGATATGTCTGTAGACGACCTGACATTCTGCGCTGCAATCTACAGAAAGCTCTCTGAGCAAGCTATAGAGCGCATCGGACAACATCGATCCGCAGCATGTCCATCAGGTCAAGATCTCCAGCTTCCCGACAAGAAGATGTGCGTGCCCCGAAGAGTCGTGCGCAACCTTTTGACGAATACACACTCTATTTCAAGTCGTCTCGTCCACGTCCACAACAAGGACACCGCCGAGCGCAAGCTGATCATGGAGATGAACGTGGTCCTGAGCATCGGTGGACGCCGTCTAGCCACGAGAACATACCTTTAAAGTCCTCTAATCGGGGAGCTCATCAAAAATCTCACCAAGCGCACCCCCGACGTGGAGTAGGCGTTGCAAATGTAAGACTGCGCAAGGTGCTTCACCTCCGTCATGAGAGACTGACAATCGCACAGCACGACCCTACGAGGCCTAGGCGGCCGCTTTACACGGCACCACGCTCGAGACCAAGACTGACACATTATCACTACGACCAAGTTTCATACTCAAGACCGCACATCGGCATTGGCGATGCATTGCGAGATGTCCGAGACACCGTACAAAACAAGGTCGATGATTGGGATGCTAGGCTGGAAGCTTGGTGTAACAGACCTCCAATGGTGTCAAGGTGCGACTGTGCTATTCAGTAGAGACAAGTTTCCAATCAGCCAAGAAACTGATTGGTGATGGTCCCCTTCAGCCGCTACTCTAGGGGCCCAGTGGAAGCCACTCCAGGTCGTGTACTGGGGAAAGCACTTCTGATGCCAATGTACGCAGTTGGGAAAGGGCTCTCTGCATGCGTAGATGCGTTTGCGACTGGATATGGGTATCAAGAGCAGGCTGCTCCGCCTCGCCATACGAGCACAAGACACGAACGGCGGCCAGGTTATCGGACAAGGTCACGAGACGAAAGTGAGCCGCTGGAAGAAATGCCAGAAGGTGTCCCTCCTCCCGTGGTCGAACCCATTCGACGCCGGCGTCTTGTTAAAAATAATGACGGGCTTCATCAGAACATGTACGAATGGCTTACAAAGAAGCATCCGAAAGACTACCCTAGAGACCATCCACTCAGGATCGAGTACGAACGCAGGGAGAAGGCAAAGAGAAGAAGAGCTTGAGCCATGGTCTGAATCGTACCCCGACAGGCTGCATCATGACATATGGGTTTAAGTTGGTAGCCGACCATTGACAACCCACAGTTGGCTTATATTCGGAATATCATTGTGAGATGCGGAGATTTGTAGAGTCTGAGGTGTCGGAAGTGCATGGCGCGTGCTGTGTGCGTCTTGCACTGTGCCTTTCGGTCCTACTTGTAATTGTGTGGCGAACAGTTGAAGACGAATGATGGAAGAGAACCAAGGTAGTGCAGAAGTGCGAAAGGGTTACGATGCTGCGAGCTCGAGGCTGAGAATGCATGTTGCAGTCTCTGTGTGACGTGACCCGAGCGACGCTCTGTTGCTTTCCGCGCCTCCGCGTCATCTGTGCTCAAGAGGCGACAAGTCGTCTCCCTTAGAACGACACCACGCAAACGAAAGCAGCCACTCAGCATGAGCACAGACGCAGAGATGGTGTCCTCAGAGGACACAAAGCAGGACAAGTCTGCTGTTCCTGAAAAGAAGAGCGACGCTGGCTCTGTTCATGCGGACATCCTACACAATCTGACCCTGCTCAGATCAGCGGTCAGCATCCTCGAGCCACGGCTCACGACACGAGTGCTCCGTACACTTGGCAGCATCCGCAAGCGTCTCGATGCAAAGTCGCTGCGTAGCGTCATCGAGACTGCCTTCCCTGCGAGTGCGTAGCTCTGTCTCTTGCCCTGCTAGACATCCAGGCTGACGCGGACACACCTTGATCGTGGGCACCTACAGACGACAAGCAGCGAGCAGTCCTGCTTGGCTACCTCAGCGCTGGCGAAGATGCCATGGATGTGGACACTGCGTCTACATCTCCCAAGAAGACCGCGGCATCCGCAATTACTGCCTCGAGCAAGAGCGCCACTCCCAGCGCGACACGACCAGGCACACCTGGTGCGGCGCGAAAAGACGACGTGTTCCTCCCAGAGATAGATGTCTACTTGACACTCTTGGTGATCGTCTATCTGCTGGATCAGAAGGACGTCGACAAGGTGCGATCCAGGCGGAGGATACGTGGAACCATTGCTGATGGCAATCCAACAGGGAATCGAGCTTGTTGATGCAACTGTCGCTCGACTTGCTTCGCTGAATCGACGCACGCTGGACCAGCTGGCTGCACGAGTCTTCTTCTACTATGCTCGCGCTCACGAGCTGAAGGGCAATGGCGATGCTCTCGCTTCTATCCGACCGTATGTTGGGACTACGCGAGTCAGTGTACGCCGCTTCGTTGCTGACTTTGGCTACTATCATTGTCTCGTACAGACAGCTTTTGGCGGCGCATCGTCTGGCCGCTCTGAGAAAGGATGACGATCTGCAAGCAACGCTCCTGAACCTGCTCCTACGCAACTACTTCGCCTACAACCTCTACGATCAGGCAGACAAGCTCATCGCGAAGACCACTTTCCCCGATACTGCCGGTAACAACCAGCTAGCTCGCTGGATGTATTATGTTGGTGCGTGACACTATCTTTGACGGGTTACTGTCGCCCTTGTTGACGCTATCCACTATTGTTTGCGCAGGCCGCATCCGCGCAATCCAGCTCAACTACACCGAGGCTCATCAGCACCTGCAACAAGCCATTCGACGAGCTCCCAACGCTACCATCGCTCCTGGCTTCCTTCAGATAGTGGGTTATTGCGCAGACGATCGCATGCCTGCATTTGCTGACGCACTTCGATACCTCCAGGTCTACAAGCTTTTCATCGTGGTCGAATTGCTCATGGGTGACATTCCCGAGCGTGGCGTGTTTCGACAGCCCGTACTGAAGAAGGCACTCATCCCCTATCTTCACATTGTACAAGGTATGCCAGCGGGCATGCAGTCGTGATGCTGGAGACTAACTGTCCCTTTCTTCCTAGCCGTGCGAATTGGTGACATCGAAGCATTCACGACCGCACTCAAAACACATCAAAAGCAGTACATCAGCGATGGTACCTACACCTTGATCCTCCGGCTCCGTCACAATGTCATCAAGACTGCTTTGCGTACGCTATCTCTCGCCTACTCTCGGATACCGCTTCAAGAAATCTGCAAGAAGCTACGCTTGGATAGTGAAGAGGAGGCGGAGTATATTTGCGCCAAGGCCATCCGAGATGGTGTCATCGAGGCTTCACTCGATCACGAGAAAGGGTACATGAAGTCTAAGGATGTTCAAGATGTCTACGGCACGAGCGAGCCCCAAAAGGCCTTCCATCAGCGCATACAATTCTGCCTCCAGCTTCACAATGAAAGTGTCAAGGTAAACGTCTAGCCAAGCATTATCAAAGCAGGCCAATACTAACTTTCACGTCATTTCCAGGCCATGCGTTTCCCGATGAAGACACACCAGAAAGAGCTGAGCAAGGCAGCGGACGCTCGAGAACGGGAGCGCGAATTGGCAGCCGAGATTGAACAGAATGGACCAGATGATGATGAGGATGGTGCTGGAGAGCTGTGATGCAGAAGTCGGAGAGATTTAGTGAAGAACTCCTCGCAGCCGGGCCCGGGAAACCACTCTTTCAATCAGCGCCCCGTTTTGAACAAGACGAAATCCCCTAGTACGACTACAATTGAGTGTTGCAATGAAAACTCGCATTGCCGATGGCATCAACCAGGCACTTCTCAGTGTCGTCAGGAACAGCTCAGGCGGGGACTAGGAAAGGCAGAGCTTGTAGCAACGTATTCTGTTTGACAGCTTAGGGTCAGCGCAGGAAAGACAGTACTAATAACGTACAGGCCCTTTAATGTGTTGTCGGAACGTCTGGTATCATGCGTGCCCAGAGGAATTGGTGGCTCCGTGACGTGCTGCCCGCCGCCAGAGCTGTCGAGCAGCGACCTCACTTGACCCAATCCCGACCACCCACCCATCCACACGCCGCGCGACACGAGCGTCGCTCACCTCCTCCAAGCACCTACACACTGCCAGAAAGCAGTCAGTAGCACACACAAACTTGGTGCTTACTTTTGTGCGCACCTCTACCGAATCTATCAAACCTCTGCGCTCTTGACAGCGTCAAACAGCCATGGCAGCAGTTGCCGGCACATCATCGTCCGCTGGTCAAGCACAGAAGTACGTGTCTGTAATTGAGAGTCTCGTATGTCGTGTCTACGTGCAATTGGCTCATGTTCGCTATCGCCTGCTCTCTGCCCTTGTCCTGCCGTATCCTCGCACCGAACTGTGCCTGGTACATTTACATTCAGTGACTCTGCCTCATGGCGCAAAGACTTGAAAGCACCACCCAAAGACTCCAGACCTCAAACAGAGGTGTGAACAGTCATTATGAGCATTGCCTGTCTCGGTCTGATGTCCCCCCGCGCGCAGGATGTGCTCAAGACCAAGGGAAACGAATTCGAAGACTACTTCTTGAAGAGAGTCAGTAGCCATTGAAGCAGTGTCGTATCAGTCCTGAACGCCCAATCTGACGCTTGTCATACGTCCTACTGCAGGAGCTATTGATGGGTATCTTTGAAGCCGGAGTGCGTAGCACGGAGCTCATCTGCAGCACCGCACTTCAATGCTAATTCACTGCAACAATACAGTTTGAACGACCGTCACCTATCCAAGAAGAAGCCATTCCCATAGCATTGGCAGGGCGCGACGTCCTAGCGCGCGCCAAGAACGTGTGTCGAGCAGACCAGCTCCTCTGCGCACCACTTTAGCTGATCGGTGCATGCATTGATCTCGCATAGGGAACCGGCAAGACAGCAGCATTCATCATCCCAACATTAGAAAAGGTCAACCCCAAAGTCAACAAGATCCAAGCTATGCTCCTCGTTCCTACCCGTGAATTGGCCCTTCAAACATCACAAGTCTGCAAAACTCTCGGAAAGCACATGGGCGTCGAAGTCATGGTTACGACAGGAGGAACTGGACTGAAGGAAGACATTTTACGACTCTCACAAACCGTACACATCTTGGTCGGAACCCCTGGCCGAATCCTCGATCTCGCTGGCAAGGGCGTGGCGGATTTGTCGGCCTGTTCAATCTTTGTCATGGATGAAGCCGACAAGCTACTCAGTCCCGAATTCACTGTCGTCATCGAGCAACTGCTCGCTTTCTTGCCCAAAGATCGTCAACTCATGCTCTTCTCTGCCACATTCCCGCTCATCGTCAAGGACTTCAAGGTGTGTAGCTATTGACGAGCGAGGTTGCATTTCTGCGAGGACAAAGCTAACGCTTCTCGCGGTACAGGACAAACACCTGGTGAAGCCCTACGAAATCAATCTCATGGACGAACTCACGCTTCGCGGTGTCACGCAATACTATGCCTTCTTAGAGGAACGACAGAAAGTCCACTGTCTGAACACCCTTTTCTCCAAGGTAATTTCAGGGACATCTGCCTTTACGATGAACATCTCATTGACAGTGTCCTTGCAGCTCCAAATCAACCAATCCATCATCTTTTGCAACTCGACAAACCGGGTCGAGCTGCTAGCAAAGAAGATTACCGAACTCGGCTACTCGTGCTTCTACTCGCACGCCCGGATGCTCCAAGCTCATCGTAATCGCGTCTTCCACGACTTCCGTAGCGGAGTTTGCAGGAATCTCGTTTGCTCAGGTCAGTTTGGAACGTTACACGTCTTCTCAACTACGCTGACTGGCTTTTCAATACAGATCTCCTGACACGTGGTATCGACATTCAGGCTGTCAATGTCGTCATAAACTTTGACTTCCCCAAGAATGCAGAGACCTACCTTCATCGCATTGGTCGTTCTGGTCGATATGGGCATCTCGGTGTAGCCATCAATCTCATCACCTATGAAGACCGATTCAACCTCTACCGCATCGAGCAAGAATTGGGTACGGAGATCGCACCAATCCCTGCAATCATCGACAAGTCCCTCTATGTCGCTCCTGGTCTCGAAGCGCCCGCGCCATCTGCAGGCCTGACGCCGCCCCAGCCCGAGCAGCAAAATCAGAATGGTCAGCAAAAGGGTGCAACCGGAGCTCCAGTGCCGCGCAACGGACCGTTCATTCCTCCGACACAGGCGGCTATCCAAGCATCCGGCTCAGTAATTCAGCCTCATGCAAACGCCTACCGAGGTGGTGCCCGAGGTGGTCAACAAGGTCGTCAGGGCGGAGGTCGGCCAGCTCAGCAACAGAGTCAGCAGCAGCCGTCAAACCAACAACAGCAGCAGCAGGGTGGAAGACAGCCAGCTCATCAACTATAAGAGGTCGAACATCTGTCACGGCAGGAGTATTTTGCTCGAGGCAACGTACGCGCATGCAAACTCAATTTTCAAGGGCTGCCACAAGCACACGCCCAAATACCTCGACTTCGACTAACTTACATCTATCTACCGAGCCGCTCGTAGAACGGCATGCCATACACCATTGGCGGACACAGAACCACTTCAGCTATCATTTTCCCTCATCGTCTCACCCACCGAGAGCCCATCGACGCTGGCCAATGGCCAGCATTCGAAGTCCACAACAGATGCGGGCTGTTTGAAACCTACACCTTCTTTGACATGCTCCCCGTTAGCCCCTACGATGGCCCAATGACGCTGGCTGACTGTCAGCTTATCAACGTCTTCATACGTACGGGTTCGCCCAGGATTTCGCCATCACCATCTTCTATTCGACCAGAACGCCGCGGGCTACTTGAAAATCCACACGAGTGATCCCGCTCCTTCAATCTCCCCCTTCCACCTTTTCCCTTTCGACCACACGCACGCAAGACAGTCCCCTCTATTGTGCCAGGAGGTCTTTACATCCGGTAGCGCTTTTGCCGGTGTGTCACACATCACCAGGAGGTCTTTACATCCGGTAGCGCTTTTGCCGGTGTGTCACACATCACAGTCAAAAGGCAACAAGTAGCTCCCTTAAATGCGAGACCTAGCTCAGACAGCGTTGTTTTGCATAAGTAGTACAGTCTCAACACGTACTACCAAATGTACCTTTCGCTTAACATGGAAGGTATTGCAAAACAATAAGGCTTGTTCTCATGTGCGATCAACTCGTTTCCCCAAATTGGGTGCTTGCGGCTAGCACCAGGACCCGCCATGCGAGTAGGAGTTCACACTGTGCGCTTGTCGCACAGTGTGGACGACGCGTCGCTTGGCGAGGTCCTGTAGCGCTATCTTGTTTGAAGAACGATAGAAGTGTTGAAACATCGAACGCGAGAGAGCGCTGTAGTATTGCTACTCGTGCTTTCATTGCTATGTAGACATAGAGACTCGTAGGAGTTGCGCCACTGAAACGTTCAGGCCGTCGAGGAAGAAATCATGCCAGCCACCTTTGCTCTTCGCCTCAGCAGCAAGGCCTTGGGGAAGACCTGCATAGACCTCGCCCACATAGTCGAGATTAGCGGGGCAATCAACCTACCTGCGCTCGAATAACATACCTGCGCTCGAATAACATATGGAAGGCGCGAAGCTTCTTGCTGGATCATCAGCTGTAGCTGGAAAGCCCCGGGCTTTCCACACTGCAAGTGCACGGAAGCTTCTTGCTTCTCAAGGCCAACAAGCATGTTTCAGAAGATATTATCAGTAACTGACCTTCCAGGAAAGCAGAAAGCTGAATCGCAGCACTATCCGAGTGTTCCCACTGACTTTCCCATTTCCGCTGTGCGCGTTCTTGTCCGGGAGTGGCAATTTCCAGTACCTTGCCTGTTGACGCGAGTGGTGAGCTTGGAACATTTCACGCCGACAGCTACAGCAACAACTTACTCACCACCAGCATCACCAGACGTACGTTCTCATCTGCAGCGTGGTGCTGCTAAATCCTGCTGACCCGCTTCTTGCGTTCCCGGCGGCATTCATCGTGACTTCATCATGTCGCGTTCCAGCAAGCATGGCTCGTAGCTTTGGCGATATCGAGCTCGCCAGTCTCGATGCAGCAGCGCGCGACGACATTGTTGCAGAAGGGCTCGACGAAGACGCTTACACAGCGTGGCTCTTCTCGGAAGAGAGATCTGTGTACGCGGCGGCACTCGCGCGTGCTGACGCTCAGGTCGACCGCCAGCTCAGCAAGCTCGCGGATTCCGAAGAGCAGCAACGTCTCGCAGAACGCCTCATCCTGAAAGTCGCACGATGCGTCACTAGTGCTGTGTTGCAGGCCGTAAATCAGTCTTTCATTCTTTTCGCTCGCTGCCCACCCACGCCACGCCTGCCCTTCGTGTCTTCTGCCCTTTCCCGCCCACACTCAGACCGCGCACGGACAGGGCTGATTTCTATTTGGCGCAGGCATACGACATTTACCTCGGGATCGCCGTCAGATGGGTAGCCATGGCGCCCAAAAGCCTATACCTCGAGTGAGTACAGTATCGTCATAGAGATCTGACAAGTCGACTGAATTACTCTGCGCTCTTCGACCGATCTACAGTAAATCTTCCAACCCACCTGTTCTTCGATTGTACCCTAAAGCAAGGACTTCTCTTCCTCCTTGGGCGCTGTCTAATCCTTCCCCCATCGTTCAAAGATACATCTCGTCCAAGCTATCTCACCCTATACCTGTCAACCTTGTGCTCGTCATTGCATTTGTTCTCATCATCGCACCCACGCAACAGGCTTTTTTGCTAGCGTAAGACGGAAAGGGCTTCTCGCTGGCTTGTGGAACCACTTGCTGATCCCAACGTCAATTCTAAGTGCTGCTCAATCTGGTAACCGACTGCTCATCGGTGATATGCAGCTAGACAATGCCGCCGGACATAGAGGAGAATGCTTGGGCATCTACGCATTTTCTTTCGACAACGTAAGCGTGGCTTTTCATCGTTATGTGAAGGTTGTTTACTGACATTGGGCTTCTACTAGGATGCTTGGTACATTGGAAGAGTAGCGATGCAGTACATCAAAGACCGTATGACACAGCATGGATCTCACGGTGTCAACAGGATCATCCGACATCTTCTTGGTAAGATTTCTCTTGCATTCCCATTGGGAATGCCGCTTGATTTATCTCTACTGGCCATGAGGACGGTACTCTCTCAGCTGATATGGCATTCCCAATGGAAATGCGAGGGGAAATGCTCGAGATAATGCGCTGATGGCCATCTGTATTATGCTCGTCAGAAACCTCAACGGATTCATGGGCACAGGCGCAGAAGAAAGTCCTGCTTGCTCTTCCAGAAGAATGGAAAGGTGTCGAAATGCCAGCGCTCTGGTTGACCAAGATTATAGAGCCTATGTACATCGCAATGGCTAGGTCGACAGAGGGTCCCCAGCAGATGCAGTTCAATCTGTTTGACCAGGTTGGATGGGAAGTCAAGGCATCCATGGCAACTCTGTTGAGAGGTTGGCAATATATCGTCGAATGGTCATATGGCACGAACAAGGGACTTCGACGATTCTTCCCCAAACCCAAAGACGGCGCTGCTTGGCTCGAGCTCTTCGGGGAGGCCTTTGGAAACACCATATCTGGCATCACGATCAGCAAAATCGTCCACGGTCACACTCGCGCATGCGCAATTCAGAGTTTGCCGCAGCCATGCGCAGATGCGTTCGTGACTCTGCCCCAGGACCGCCCCGCAAGCGCATTTGGCTTGCCTCCACCCGCGCCTTCGACATCGCATACTTCTTCGGCAACGCAGTCATCAAGCCAGCAAGCGAGCGGCCCGAAGAAATTCATTATGCCTATGCAGATGGTCCATGGTAAGCGAAAAGCTTTGCAAGATCAAGTGGCAGAAAATCGGGCCCCGAAGCGCAAGAAGTAGATCATTTAGCAGCTGGCCTTGGCTTCTGCAATCGTCAAATCAGTGAGGTACGTCTACTTCTTTTACTATGTGTCGCTTGTCAACGTCTCGCCTCCATCACCCTTGTAAGTAATCAGACTATGGGGAAGCAGGATGATGGATAGTCAAATGGGACCGACGCTGCTTTCGGGCAAGTGCTTGTAAGCTGATGTAGTTGCAACCCTTCTATAGATTCATAGATACACGCTTACAAAATTCCCGCGCTCGCTTCCTACCTGGTTCAGTCGACAGCAAAAATTCTGTGAGGCAGGGGTCAGTTTCCTTTTGGTGCGAATTATCATCTGACTTCACTCAATTCTTGCAGACATGCTCCCTCTCATCGCCGGCGTTCAAGCCGTATCAAAACCTCGACTAGCAAAAGTCCTCATGTCAATTTTTTGTCAAATCCTCCGTTTCCTGCTCGGCCGAACTTGCTGGCCTGTCATTCTCTCAGGTTCACCATGTCCTTTGCAGGCCACTACTGTTCCTTTCTCACTCATAGCTTTACCGTGGAGGTTTACAAGTGCTTGTAGCATACAGGGAGTTTCAGAGACGTTTTGCGTTCAATACACATAGAATTGCAGTGCTCCTTACTCGCTGATTAACACGAATACGAAAACGCCGAGGGTCGCCACTGGTCATACTTTTACTCAAATTTGAGTGTTTGCACCGAGAGGGGGGGGGGGGGGGGATTTCTTAATTGCAATAGAGCGTACAACGAAACGTAAGGCTGTGGAAGCGTACCGAGAGGGGGGGGGGGGGGGGATTTCTTAATTGCGAGACAGCACGACCCGTCAAAAGGGGTTGTCCAATACATTGAGCTGAGTTTGGCTCTAAATTCGGGCTTGTGGCCAAGCGGTGTGAGCAACAAGTCCCTTAGGCACTATTATTACATTATTAACGCATGGATATTTCCAGACGGCGCCTGATCCGCATCAGCGAACGATCAGCGAACTATCAGGAGATCGCGGGTTCAAATCCTGCCGAGTCCAGTTTTGCAGCTTTTTCTTAGCTGCTTCTTCTGCTGCTCTCGCCTCCATCTTTTTTGCCGCACTGTTGCTAAGTGTCAGGATCTTCTGGCTGCCGCGTTGTTCAGACGGCCATGCAAGTTCTTTTTGCCCGCTAGTGCGTATCACTGCAATCGAAGAACTGCCGCCGCCCACTGGGATGGCGCTCTCCAGGCTTCTTCGCGACTCACTGGCACTTTACATTGGGCCAACACGCTGACAGATTTTGCGTCGTCATCGCAAGTCCAGCTACGATGTCCCTGTATACATTGCTGATCATGGCCTGCACAGATCAGTGTCTTCCCGCAAGTGCGGTATTCAAGGTAGTCCGCCACCGTGCAAGTAGTATCGGCAAGACTCCCAATGATCAGGATGCCCACTCTGTAGGAGATTGGACGCGTCTGCAAGTGAGCAGCGCAGCATCATTCGGACATAGAGTTCTGCTCATGCTAACAATCCGCTGGCAGGGCCAACGACAAGTAGGCAGCCTCGCTCGCGCCCGTGAAGAGCAAGCTGACAGCATTAAGGGCAAAGAGGGCAAGCTGGCGAGCGCATTGCGCAGAAGCATGGCGGTAAGGTACATTGTCTGAACCAGACCATGCGACTGTGCTGATTGTTTCTGCACAGGGATTCGAGGTTTGCATTGGAGAGGTACAGGAGGCAGGGGAGGGAGAGAACAAGTCTAACTCCTCGTCCTGGCATCTGTTTTGCACAATGCGGTCATAGCAACGATCAGTGAGTATACGGCTGAGTCAATGAACTGCTTGATGATTGCGTCTGATTAGAGGCTTCCCATACAGACCTTTACCGGCAAAGGAGAGCCAGTCCGTCTCCGCTGTCTTTGGAAATTCACCGTTCACCACATCACGGATCGACAGGAAGCACTTCTCGAGGGAGACACTGAGTGTGTTTTGGCTGAAAGCTCCAGAGAAGGCTACATATACCTTCAAGGTGGTGCAGTCTCGCAGGATGAGGGCGATTATCTGTCGGGACGCCTTATGGATTGGACCGAACAGTTTCATCAACTTGAGTCAACATACATTTGTCTAGAATATCAAGACACTCTGCTGATGTCCATAATAGGTTCAGCCCACAGCCTCAACATGGACGCAATCGACCAGGCTCTTGCAGCCGGGTCCGCAAATGACCCCGCCAACCTTATGGCGCGGCGCCTGGAGCTGTTCCCTCACTTCAGTATGTTTGCGCAACGTCGTTCTCCATACGTCGATAGCTGA
The DNA here is from genome assembly GCA_003351005.1 of Cystobasidiaceae sp. HBUAS51001. Taxonomy (NCBI): domain Eukaryota; kingdom Fungi; phylum Basidiomycota; class Cystobasidiomycetes; order Cystobasidiales; family Cystobasidiaceae; species Cystobasidiaceae sp. HBUAS51001. Next base: position 308,042 of record KZ857216.1, on the reverse strand, counting down.
ATCGTACCATAGATGCTCAAGCTCCTGCGGATAGATATGTCGCTTCCTCGCCTCCACCGCAACGTCTGTCGTGCATGCGACCCCGCGATGGGTAATTTGTACCGTCGCGATTTGAGCGATGAAGACGAAGACGTGCTAGTTCGGTGAGCTGGAGTTCTCGCTATGCGTATAAAGCGAACATGTCTAACAGTGCTTGTGAATTCAGCTGCCTCTACGAAGATGGCTTTAGCAACAAGACCTACGTGGCAGCCTCTAGCGAGCTGGGCTGATCCAGTGCGAAGGTCCACGAGTGAGTCGCTCCTTGAAAGTACTCTGTCCTCATTTGCGGATCAGGCTCACGGATTCCTACATTGCTACAGGGTGATTGCGCAGAGGGGCGCTCTTGAGTTGCCTGGCTCGCGTAAATGTCTTTCAGAACGCATAGTCCGTAGCTCGTCAACAGAAGACGCGGTCAGCTGTAAGCGGCGATCAAGGGTTTCCACTCCTCGCTCATTGCTTTCTTCTTTCTGAAGTACACAATATGGATATTCCAAGTCGAGTCTCGAGCGGATCGAGCTCGAGATTGCAGATGGCAATGGTGTGCATCTTAAGACGCAGCCTGTGGGGACGGGCAAGAGGCTCAGGTCGAGACAGGCAAGTCAAAGGTATCGGCCTGGCTTCTTAGTGCTTCGGTTGCTCGCGTATGCGTCTATTTGCAATTCAGACAATCTCCCACTTGCCAGTTGCCAGGTTGTGTCGTTGCATCGCCGACCCAATGGGACGGCAGGCTATGGTGCCTACGTGTGTCGCTTTCAGGTACTGCAGACCCGGACGGCCAGAAAGTCTTCTGAGACATTAATATGTATTACCGACCATGCCGCTCCGGCTAAATATCTCCCGAAGAGCCGAAAATCCTCTCGCGCTTCTCTAAATGCTCGGATCTGATTTCTGAGTGCAATGCCGTGGTTCTCCTTTGCTTGCCAGTATTCTCGTATTGAGCCTCAAGTCGAACGCTGCCCACCGAATGAACGCTGGAAGATACCGACTTTCCGCCTCAGTCGCGGCAAGACGCGTACACCCACACGAAGCGGGGCCTACATAACAGTGGCGTGGGCAGCTGTCTAATTTCCTGTACGGCTGAGCGTCTGATGATACAGCTATTGGCGATATCTTGCCTGCTCTGACTTTCACACATGCTAAGAAGATCGGCCCGATATTGGCAACATTGTAATCCTGAGCACTGGTCACTGATCCATCAAGCGTTATATTGCAACGAGTAACAGATGCAAGAAGATACTAGCTGATCCTGGAGCTTGACGTCTGATGCAGAGCTTTCCACGCCCCCGTGCTCGACGCGTCGCTTTGCCCTGCAACCTGCGCCAACACTATTACCACCACCAACACTACCAACAACAATTACATTGAAATCACAGTAAGTGCAGTCTGTGAATGCTTGTTGTGCTGCCCGATATGTTTCCTGACGCTGCCATGCCCTCTAGATGGTGCCGCGAATCGTGCGACCAAATCCCTACCATGTCGCTGGCGCTCGCAATGCAGAGGCAGAGGAGCTGGAAGCGTGCCTCGTCCGAAGGGCTATATGCCTGGGCTTCGACCTCCAGGAAGAAGACACGCTAAAGGTCGTCAGACATCTCGTCTTTGGCGAGTGAGTCTGTGTCTACTGCATGGTAGCAGTCATGCGCTGACCCATGCGCCGGCAGCAAATTCGGGAAAGGCACAACGTGGCCCAATCATGCCGACGTCATGAGAGATGTTATGCGTGAGTGTATCGTCGATGTCGCTGTACACATGACTGAACATGACTTGGACAGATCAATGCCTCCCGGCTTGTCCGGGATGGGTCGAGGTGCTCAAGCGCGCCCGCGCGCTTCTCAAGCAGGCCTCCCGAATCAAAACGCCCCAGTTCCAGGACGTCGAGGCCGTCAGCAGGTGAGCAGCATAGCTTCACTGACAATGGAATCTTGCTCATGCTAGCAATCCACCGGCAGGGCTTACGACAAGTGGGCTGCCTCGCTCGCGCCCGTCAAAGGGCAAATCAACAGCATTAAGGGCAAGGAGGGTCAGCTGGCGAGCGCCCTACGCCGACTCATGGCCGTAAGCTATATTGTCTGCAGCAGCTTATGCGCTTCTGCTGATTGTTCGCACATAGGAGTTCGAGGTTTCGATCGAAGAGATAAAGCAGGAAGGGGAGGTGGACAAGAACTCAAGCCACTCGCCTCTAGGGTCCATTTTGCGCAAGGCGGTCAGAGCTTCTATCGGTGGGTAGATGGATGTGTCAGTGAAACGCTTGGTGTATGCGTCTGATTAAAGACTTCTCTTACAGGCGTCGCCCTCGGAAAGGACACCGCTGGTGTGTCCGCCGTCATCAAGAACACACTCTCTACCACCGAGAAATGGGAAAAGCTGCTCGAAGAAGATGCAGAGCATGATTGGATTGAGGGGCTGGGCAAGACCACGCACTCATTCGGAAATGTGCGCTCCAATAGGGCGGGCATCACCACCTACTGGGGGGGACGCCTCACCGAATGGATCGAAAGCTATGTCGGCGTAAGTAAACGTATACCTATCTAGGCTGTGAAGAGACTTTACTGATGTCCATAATAGGCTCAGCCCGCAGACTTCAACATGGACACTATTTACCAGGCTCTTGCAGCCGAATCCGAGCACGATCCCGACAGCATTAGAACGCTGCGTGGAGATCTTTTCGCCCATCTCCGTATGTTCTGTGCAACGCTATTGACTACACTTCGATGGCTTACTCGGATGACAGATGCTCAAGCGCGAGCGGAGAACTATCCGTCGCTTTCCCGGCTCCACCGCAACATCCGTCGTGCATGCGACCCCGCGATGGGTAATTTGTACCGTCGCGATTTGAGCGATGAAGACGAAGACGTGCTAGTTCGGTGAGCTGGAGTTCTCGCTATGCGTATAAAGCGAACATGTCTAATAGTGCGCGTGAATGCAGCTGCCTTTACGAAGATGGCTTTAGCAACAAGGCCTACGTGGCAGCCTCTAGCGAGCTGGGCTTGTCCGTTGCCAAGATCTACGAGCGAGTCGCTTCTCAAAAGGATGCTGACCTCATTTGCGCATCAAGCTCACTGATCGCTTGCATTGTAGATGGGTGACCAAAAAGACGGATAATCTCGAGAAACTTCAAGCTCGCGTTAATGCCTACGGCAACGCATAGTCGGCAGCCTCATCGGGCCAAGAGCTGGTCAATGAAATGCAATCACTGCACTATCCAATCCTCGCACCGAGGTTTCTTTTCTTCTTCCATTCTCTTCGTTCACTCTCAAGATCATTTCGTCTTTTCTGCAACGTCTATTTTCAGTCAAGCAAGCTCGATGGTCAAGGTTGCAAAGGTGTCATTGTTTCGTCGTTCTCATAGTTCTCGTCGTCGTGCAGCTCCCGTCAAGAAGTGGTCGTAGTCATGCAAAGAGCGTCGTCGCGGTCTCTGCTCGTTCGTCGTCGTAGTCTTCTCAACTGCTTTACTACGTGTGTGTGTGTGTGCGTGTGTGTGTTTGTGTGTGCGTGTGTGTGTTCGTGTGTGCGTGTGTGTGTGCTCTCCTTGTCGGCCTGCCGCCGGCGATGCGTGAGTGTGTGAGTGTCAGTGAGTGCGTGTGTGCGTGTGTGCTGGGTTGCATAGATTTCTTCACATCTTCGCTACCCTGGACAGGTTCTCTTCGCCACCGTGTCACATCTCCGCCACCACAGGCAGGAGGCAGCCGTTACAAGCTCGTGCAGCCAGTACAGCAATGCAAGAGGGTCACAAAGGCTATTACTCGAGACGTTTGTCGTATGGTAACTAGTCGAAGTCTTCAAATGTGTGCAAGCTTTTGTGTTTTGCCACACCAGGTCCAACGCGGACAAGCCAAGCGTCCGTACCTCTGGCTCTGACGAACACAGAACGACAGCGTACACTCACATGAGAGACCAGCAGCTCATCAGCCATTCAGCATCATCGAATGACCCGCTAGTACACGCTCCTCGTGCCCAAAGGTGACTGCCAGGAGAGCAAGCGGTCTCGGGGCTGTGGACGCACAGGCAGGCCCCAGCTCGAACATGCACACTGCTAACCTGCTTTCGCCCATCCCTACAGTCCACAACAGCCACACCCAGAATGTCAAACAGCCAGACACCGTCGCGCAGCTCCTCGCGCGCGAACAATCGCTCGAACCCACCAGGGGTGCTTGCGGTGACCCCGTCTATGCTGGCCAACGCCAACCACAGTCAAAGCCCAGGCCAGAGCGGCTCGCCAGCTGTCAGCAAGTCAAAACGATCCACCAACAAGGCTACATCCACCCAGCGGCGCCTCCCATCGAGCGCTGAGCCAGTCGACAGCTCCGATCACGTTGGCGAGGGCTCGAATGCAAGAGCAGATGGCTCCGCAACTGAAGCAGGGCGGTCAGATACTCTCGCGGAATCAATGGCAGACACTTCTACACCAACCAACAATCTCGCATCACCTTCGAAGCGCCGAGGCAAGAAGAAGAGTGCAAAGAACCGGCCCGAAGACTTGCCCGCCTCCCGCACTGCACTCATTAATGCGGGCTCCGCCACCTCAGACATTGATGAAACCGCAGAAGCAACGCCTGCTGGTTACAATCGACCTCAGCACAAGCGCGGTGTCTCAGCAAACAATATCTCATTTGCTTCGTCGCCTGTTGCGCGACCAAGTGCCATGCCAGAAGCGACAGCGCAGCACAGCCGACCAGCAGATATCGATGTTGAAAGGGCACTTCAGGTTCCTTCAGACTCGGCGCCTGCTACTCTATCCAGATCTGCACCTGCCTCGTCCTTCCTGGAAAGCGCTCATCCATCCGCACGCAAACCGGACAGAAAAAGAACGAAAAGCTCGAACCCGCAAAAAGATACGCATCAGCCCATTCGCAGTTCCAACAGTGCAGACGAATGGGAGATGCCTTCCGCCAGACTTATTCAAGGTAACGACGTCCTTACGTGGCAACAGCAAGCCACCGTTACTCGCAGTGCAAGCCAGAACAAAAAGTCAGGCAATCCCAACAAATCCGCACCCAACACCGCTGCCAACAACACCTTCCAGCTTGGCAAGAAACAGCCTGTCGCAGCTCACCAAGCCAGCAATGCAAATAGCGCGCCAGCGTCCGGCTTGAGCAACGTTATGGCCGCAGGTGCAGCGGCAGCCGACAGCGGGAATGGCCAGGTCTCGCCCGCTCTGACTTGGCAGCAGGCGCTGTTGCAGCGATCTGCACCCGCGACTCCTGCTACTTCAAACATCTTTGAAGCGCTTGAACAAGGTCACACAGGTGCTAGGCCCGCACCCGACCACGCCCATCACAGGACGCGCTCTTCGCCTGCCAAGTCAGCGCGCAATATCGCGCCTTTCAAGGCTGCGGCCACGCATGCTCGCTCTGAATATAGCAGCGGAGAAGACGATGTACGGCTGCATAAGCAGCTGAACAACATGTCGATGAGCAAAGCAACACCTACTGCCCAACCAGGACAGCCGAAAGCCACTGTCAAAAAGGCCAAGCCCATCCCTATCAGTCCTTCCGGGCCTTCTGAGCAGCGTCCTTCTGCACCAGCAGAACCGGATGTCAGAACATCATCGAATGCTGTTTTCCAGGCGCCCGCAGAAGTTAGGCAGACCAAGTCTGTTGCTGTCACACCAGTTGCTATGGGAACAAACTCTTCACCTACCAAGTCGTCGCTCTACGCAGGACCAAAGTTCCACAACTCACCTTCGGCAGGTCAGCTACCTATACCAAAGCTGGCCGCCTTCTTAAATCGAAACCGCGAAGCGAGCCCGGCTTCGCAGGCCGCAGCACCCGCCTCGTCACCCAGCAGTGGAGCTATTTTCGCTTGAGAACCCTTCCGTCTTCTTTTCCTGGTATGCACGCATTTTCAATCGTTATAATGCTCGTCAGCGGTCGTGCGCTGGTCAACAGTGGTTCCAGCCAGATGGCCTTCCTCTTCGCGTCTCGTCAACTTCGCTTCAAGACGTTCTGTATCAATGTATCATTTGGTGGTTTCCGATTGGCATAACGATGTGTATGAATCTCAAGGATCGCAATTAGCTCAATCCTGGAATACGCTTGCTCAATGTAGCTTCACAAGATGTCTTTGAAGTCGGTATCTCAACGTATTCTCTCGTTCGGCAAAAAGATCAATCACTCTGGGCTACAACTGTCTTTGGTCTGCAGACCAAATATGTACCTCCTATATTCTCGCTCATGTTTGATTTGGCAGCACCAAAAGGCAACTACCAGATCTCCTGGTGTGGATTGTAAAAGTTTCGTTTCAAATATCGGTCCTTCAGGCAGGAAGTCGTCCATCGGCAGTAACCTCAAACCTTTCCGCCAAATCTTCCTCTATCGTCTTTACCGAAATCGACTACACTCTTTCTCTGACTCAATCTCGCCGCTATGTGGTCACCAAAGCATCCATGTCGCTCAACCGGCCTCAAATTCCGTTCAATGCCAAGGTCGACCATGACGGAGTGCCTCCTTCTTTGTTGTACTGTTGAAATATCACCCACATTCCTTTATATACGCATCTTGTCCTGCATAATCTGCTGTACTTGCAGGAGAGCGCCTCGATGGTCCTGGTGGCAATTGCCACCTTATTGCTGTATAGGCGTTTCCTCGCTGCATGGTAGTTGTAGAAGACCATCGAGCAACAATCCACCAGATTAAGTCTGAAGCTGTAGCCTTGTCGCTTCGTTGCTGTTGCGAGATGCTCAGGTTGTCGCTCACTGTGTCGCATCCATTGAAAGGCAATCGGGCCGCGTCACGTAGACCTGCAGGCGTCGGGATGCTGCTCTGAACCAACAGGTACACCAAAGTTTGGTGCAGACAGGATGTCATCAGCAGCAAGCACATCCGCTGCTGGCCAAGCCAAGGCCAACGGCTCCTCGAAGACCACCGCACAGCGGAGCGAGTCTGAGCTCAAGGCGTTGCTAGCTAGAGAGACAGGTGAGGCCACACTCTGGCGAGCAGGCCAGCACGGTACTGAGAAATCTGTCGCTCACCACAGACCCGACGGACGATGCTGCCCTACGCGAGAAGGAGACTGCTCTCGTCGAGCTAGGACAGCTGTATCGCGACCAGAAGTGCGTTGCGGCTGCCACCATGACGAGGCACTGCTCTGCTGACGGTGGCCCTAAATGCACCCACAGGAATACAGCAGCCCTATCCGATGTCGTACTATCCTCTCGTTCCTTCATGAGCACAATTGCGAAAGCCAAGACCGCCAAACTCATCCGCACTCTCATCGACTTCTTTGCCCAGATTCCAAACAGCCGAGATACGCAGATCAAGGTGACACAGGAGAATGTGGAATGGGCAAAGAGCGAGAAGCGGATTTTCCTGAAGCAAAATCTAGAAACGCGTTTGGTCGGTCTGTATATCGATGCTAGCAACTACAAAGAGGCGCTCAGCTTGATCAACTCGCTCCTGCGCGAGCTGAAGAAGCTGGACGACAAGATGATCCTCACAGAGGTCCACTTGCTCGAGTCCAGAGTCAACCATGCACTCGTCAACTATGCCAAATCCCGCGCGGCTCTGGTTGCGGCAAGAACTGCTGCAAACGCAATCTACTGTCCGCCACTGCTTCAGGCACAGCTCGACCTGCAGAGTGGGATTCTGCATGCAGAGGACAAGGACTACAAGACTGCGTAAGTTTACGAGGACACAGCTTCGAAGCAAGGCGGACTGACGCTACCCTTTGCGTCCAATCAGTTTCTCCTACTTCTTCGAAGCCCTGGAAGGCTTATCATCCCAGGATGATCCACGAGCGGTATCAGCACTCAAGTATATGCTCATGTGCAAGATCATGCTTAATCTGGTACGTACTATCAGTTATTTTTGCTGTATAGAGCTCACATGCAATGTACAGCCCGACGACATTGCTTCAATAGTCGCATCGAAGCTGGCGAAGAAATACGCAGGTCCGGATGTGGAGGCCATGAAGGCGATTGCAGCAGCGCACGAGCATCGCAGTCTAGAGGAGTATCAGGAAGCGCTCAAAACGCACAAATCTCAACTATCAGATGATCCCATCATTCGCAACCACCTCGCAGCTCTCTACGACACTCTCATTGAGCAAAACATCCTTAAATCCATCGAACCCTACTCCAAAGTCGAAATTGCCTATGTCGCCGAACAGGTCAAGCAACCGATGCGTGACGTTGAGAACAAGTGTGTTGCATTTGGAGAGTCTATCCGGGTCAAGGCTGATGAGCGCTTTCATCCCCATCAGACTCTCCCAGATGATATTGGACAATGTCTTCCGAGGCATTCTAGATCAGGGCGCTGGCTGTTTGCTCATCTACGATGACCCAGAAGAGGATGTAAGCCAGATCTTCTTGCCTGCCTCGAAGGTTGCGCACAGCTGACCCTCGCGTTTTGTCGTGCAGAAAACGTATGACGCGTCGCTAGATGTGATGAAGCACGTTGGACAGGTCATCGACAGTTTGTACAAGAAGGCAGAGAAGCTGAGATAAGACTCTCAAATTTCATGCAATGTACTGCCGCTGTAGCAGTGTCGCCAGTAACGCATCTGACAGTCGTGTCCTTGTGGCTTTGCTGCGAGCCGACTGATTAGCCGGTGGTACGTTGCAACAGAAGCCCACATTGCCTAGCCGACCACCAATCTTTGGAAGTGCACAAGTGCGATGGTATGATGAAACAAGCTCATAAAGCTGTCTAAGGGGTGAAACTTGCTGCAACTACTCGTACACAGGACCCTAGCAACGAAAGAACGCACATCTGCCGCCCGCTTGCCCTGCAAGGCCAGGAAGATACTGCACTATCTGACACCATAATGCATCTACCGAACGATGCCCCATCCTTTTGCCCTCGGATTTTCCGAATCAGAGAGATCTTCTTTGCTCGTAGGAAGAAGTATGCTCCCTCTTCGTTCGACCTTTGTTCGTACGCTTTCTCCGCGCTCGACGTCCTTCTTTGACTGATTGTACATCCATAATCCAACAAATGTCATGCTGATGCCCAGCGCTTGGACTCCGTATACATTCTGTCCGAACCAGATGATCGCCATGCAGATGACCGCGATGCGCTTGATGAGACTTGCGATGGAATATGTGACAGGCGAGCAGATGGAAAGGATTGAGAACGCGAGCAGGTTCTGTAGGAAATGTACGGATCCATTGAGGGTGTAGTAGAACATGAGAGTGGGTATAGTCGCTGTCCGAATGACATCGGTGCCAAAGATGAGCTTGTAGCCGTCGTAATAAGCCCATAGAGGGATCATGAGCAAGAAAGCCAACCCGCTCGAATAGAGAAGCAAATGAAGCTTGTCCATTTTCCCGCTATCGGCACCGCCGTGTTCGTTCCGCCCTCCATCCTTGGGAAGAAGTTTCTTGGAAAAGATGTTTTGAGAGACAAAGACGAGGGTGCTGCCTAGTGCGCAAACAAGACCCGCTGCGTTGGCGCGGAGATCGAACGAACACGCCAGCATGACGCCGAGGGTGAGAGGGAGAAGGGCAATGTACGTTCGCGAGGAATAGCGGACGCCGAAAAGAAGGCCATAGGACATGACGGTAAAGAGGGGTGAAAGGGCCTGGTTGTAGGATGCTGAATGCGTTAGCTTAGATCAACAATGAAGAAGGAGAGAGCAGCTTAGCGCACCTTGATTGTGTGTACTGTAGATACGGGGACACGTGCAATAGCCATCGACGAAAAGATGTGGCCTGCGATCTGGAATCCAGACATGACGAGTGTCCCTTCGAGTGCTTTTCTAGTAGGTTTCTTGATGCCCCAACCATTCGCCGCATGTATTTGCGACACCGAAAGCGCTCGGACATGATGATGATGGTGTACATGCGAATTGCTACTGCCTCCGCTCCAAAACTGTGCGATCTTGGTCCGGCCAACGCAGAACAAGACGCACCATCCCGCCACGAATCCAAATTGGATAAAGGTTAAAGTGACGGGATATTTGAAGCGCATGAGAATAGTCTTGCCGGTGTTGCTGCTAAGCGCAGAGGAAGTGTACCATAGCGCGCAAAGCGAAGCGAACCGCACTGTTGAAATCGAGGGCGTCACTGCTTGAGCAATAGACTTGCGGCGCGCGTGAGCGTGGCTGCCGTGTCCGACAGACTGACGAGAGGAAGAAGAAGAAGGCGCGCCAGTCAGTGGTCGTGTGTCGGATGTGTCGTTGTGCGAATGTGTAGGCAGTCCAGATGGGCCAGAGGAGAATGGCAATTCTTTGACGAGGCCGTTGGGTTTGGAGTACAGCGAGCCCACAAAGGCAGGCATTGTCGGTGAGGATGAAGAAGGAGGAGGTGGAGAGGGCGCAAAGTGAGCGTGCTTGGCAGAGCTCGTGGACGCTGACAGGCCGGCTTGGGTTGATCCTCCTGCCAGTCCTGCGCTGCCGCCATAGTGCGCATGTGCATGTTCGTGCGGCGAGTACCCGTTTGCGCCGTTCGGATAGTGCTGGTAAGCATGTTGCTGTGATGCAGCATGGCCATGTGCATTATTGACAGGGTGAAGCTTGCCGCTATCGCCCATGATGCCGCCAGTCTCAAGCTGCGATGATCTCGTCGTGTTCGGCGGCGCATGCGTAAATGAACCCGCCGAAGAGGTCGCAGCATCGCTTTCTCGCGAGGGCCGGCGTTGCATTATCATTGCGCTAGGATGTGCAGCAGACGCTGCGGTGCTTGACGCCATGCCATTTGCGTGTTGATGATGGTGTTGATGCGGCTGCTGAACGTGGCCTCCATGTCCGTTGAGAGTCGAGGCGGTGAGGGTGGAAGTAGAAGTGGACGACATGGACGACGAGTTCGTCGTGTTCCTGAGACGCGGTCCACTGCCAGTACCAGCTGAAGCAGCGGCAGCAGCACCGGCGTGCTGGACGCTGGTCCTGCCGTTCAAGTTGTACGGCGACGGGCTGCGGCTCCTCGGTGGTGAGGGCGGGAGATAGGAATTGAAATTTGGCACAGGCTGATGTGTGACTGCGTGTTGTTGCGACGATGCAGACGACGGCGTGCTGTTGGATACTGGGTACTGCTGCTTCGTCGAAGCGTGGAGATGATGCTGCTCCGGATTTGGATTCTTGAAATGATGATGCTGCTGCTGCTGCTGCTCGCGTCCTGGCATCCTCCTCTGAGATACCGCTTGGAGCCGCAATCCGAGCTCTACTACGCTGTGGACTGCGTAGGCTTATGCGTGATTGTGCTCTATCCTATGCTACGGACATTGCCTCGATGCTGGCGTTTTGAGAGAGAGCAAGAGCAAGACCTGCTTGCTGTCGGATGCAAATTAGGCTGGCGGCTGGCTGGCTGGAAGGCGAGTGCGACACAGAGGCGACTCGGTGGGAGGGCTGTATCGTGACAGGAACAGGACATGCAGTGATGCTGCTCTGTGATAGTCAAGCGTCAGGTCCTCGCATCAACAACACCGCCTTTGCTGCTGTAGGCTAACCTTGGAACAAAAGCGCGTGCCTTTGGGACGCAAACACACCAGAAACGCCACAGCAACAGGATGCGCGACACCATCATATAGCCAGCGACGAGGGCGCGGAGATGGCTAACAAGTGCCATCAACAGATGCAGTACAGGGGTCTCAGATGTCTAAACGCATACTGACTGCCATCATGGCTCTGCATCGCTCTCGCAGAGCACCAAGGCACCCAATCCGCCGCGATAAACAAATGGCGGGGCGCGTAAAGTAGCGAGCCAGCCAGCAATTCACAAGCACGCAAGGACCAGACAAGTGCGAACCTGCAGCTGCGCACCAACACACCTTCGTTAGAGATAGAAGAAAGGCTGATGAGAAGTCCAGACTGACTGATAGAGGGTCTGGCATGAGGCTTCTTCTCAAGTTGCATTTGGCATGCGCGTGCCTTCGAGGTCGAGGCAGACTGAGGCAGCCGACAAATGCAACTCATTTGGGACACGGGCGCACATCTGCTCTGCATTGACTCTCTGCCCGGGCTCCAGCACGTCAGCCTCGGAGGCTTTGCCCATCTCGCGGCCACCCTGCGACGAGTTGCCCTCGCCTTTCTTTCTCGTTCCTTTCCTTCTCTTGCCTGGCGACCAGGACGGTCTCCCACTGGCACACTCTCTCTCTACAGACACGGACACAGCAGTGAGCGTGCACAACACTGCTATTGTCATTCTGCACATTGCTCATGCCTGCACACTCAGCACACCCCACTCTCCCTTCTACCACTTGCAAAATGCTCCGACCTGTTGGCTGGCTGTGAGTCGCACCTAGTGCAGTGGCGGACGTGGACTCGTCGGCACGTGCGCAGAGGCTCAACGCTACTGTCACTCTCTCCTCCTGGTCTATCCTGCTACCATTACTGCCTCTTCTAGTCTCATCCTAGCCTGTCTCTCGAGTTCCATTCTAGCGCAGCATGGCGGCGGCCTCGTGAGTCTGCCCAACGAGCACAGATCTCCCGTCGTCAAGCAACGGGCTGAACTTTGTGAACATGCAAACATGGCCTGCTTTTCTTCCCTTCCTACCCTTGGACCGCCCGGACTTTGCGTCAAACTCGCTTTTGACCACGCAGAAAGAACGACATGCGCATCTCGGTGAGGGCTCTTCACATCTTGCAAACATCTTTCCTCTATTACGGTACTGACGATAGCCCGATATTCATCAAACGGATGTCGATGCGCTGGGATGGCTTCGAAGACCGAGTGCGAGCTAGACCGACCCTCGCTCCCAGACGACCAGCTACTGCTGCTGCTGTCGGTGAGACAGTAAAGCTGGCACCTGTTCGTGGTGGTCTGAGGACGGTGACTACGACCACTGCCATCAAGACGACATCCACCAAGGCGACGTCGACGACTACCAAGAAGACGACTTCGTCCACCTCCAGGAAGACGACGACTACCTCTAAAAAGACCACTTCCACCAGTACGAAAAAGACCACATCGGCCAAAGCCCCAACCACAACAACAAAGAAAACCACCTCGACGTCCAGCACCAAGACATCAACGAGCACGACCAAGCCCAATTCTACAGCAACAGGCGCCGCTGCCATCTCACGTCGCAAGAAAGGAATCTCATACAATAATGCCTCTTTCGTTTCTCTACTGGGAAGCACCAACGTATCCTGGGCATACGACTGGTATTCTGCCCCTGGACCAGAAACGGGCACCTTGCCTTCTGGCATTACTTTTGAACCCATGCTATGGTCAAACAGGACAGATCATACACGCGTATGGGCTACGAATGCTGCTGCTGCTAAAAAAGCAGGAAGCACGCATGCGCTCGGATTCAATGAGCCGGATCTGCAGTATCAGTCTAATATGACGGTTGATGAGGCCGTGGGAGCGTGGAAGACTTGGATGCAACCGTACAAGAACGACTTTAAGCTCGTCTCGCCGGCTGTGACGTGAGGTCGTTCCCTTTTCGTGCCTAATCGAGATGCTATTAATCTTGCTGAATTCTCGATGTTCTCTTCAGCAACGGAGGATCGCCAATGGGCGTCACCTACATGAAGAACTTCCTCAGCAAATGCACAGGTTGCCAGGTTGACGCTGTTGCGCTTGTACGTTGAGGTCAAGTTTCGAATGTCTCAGCAGAAACAAGCCTGATTCTCTGTGTCAATTCGCAGCACTGGTACGATGCCGCATGGAATGTCGGATATTTCAAGAACTACCTCACAGGTCAGTACATCAACCTCAAAGTGGTGTTGTGGACAAGCCGACTAAAATGCTCTGATCCTGATTCTGATCCTCCCAGACGCCATCAATACCTTTGCACCGCGTCCTATCTGGCTAACCGAGTTCCGAGGCAGTGGTACCGCTGAAGAGCAGATCAAATTCATCAACACCGTCGTGCCGTGGATGTGAGCCACACAGGGTCCAATCTCAATCATTCCGGTGTTCCTGCTGATTCGATTTGTTAAACATTAATCTGATTTCCCAAGGAATCAACAAGCTGGCATTGAGCGATATGCCATCTTTGGTCTTTTTGAAGGATCCGCGAATGACGGCAACCTCGTTACGAATGGCAAACTCAACGAGGTCGGCAGAGCCTATGCTCGGGCGGTCTGAGGTTTCTTTATTTCGTTGCGTTTGTTGTTGTTCCTGCCCTGGTCTGGCAGTTGATACAGCACACGCGGCCTTGCTCGGATCAAGCCGCTCACTACAACGCATCCATTTCTATCTGTTCTCTCTCTTCCGATTTCTGCATTTTACATTTTGGATCCATTCGGCAGCAGCTAGCGTACAGCAATGGAGACACCAGCAGGCCTGAGTTTCTGCTTCCTTTAGCTTGAAAGAAACTTGGTTGAGATTTGGCAGAATCGCGTCATATACCCATATGATATATTGTCCCAGGCCTTCGCCCACCACTTGAAGTCATCAGGCTCAAATCGATCCTCATGCTCAAGAATTTTATCCAACAGCACCTCCATGATTTTAGCAAAATCCTTCCATTCCTCCTTTATCGTATCGTCCACAATCGCGTACTGACCCGGTTCAGCAGTCATGCGAGCTAAACGAATGGTCTCCCAAGCGCGCTCGAGTGTGTCACGCTCTTTAGCTCGTGCGATCACGTAGTGAGTGCTGTTGGAAGCGGTTTCGCCGTCTCCGAGCGTCAACTGCCAGCCTTGCTCGGTTTTTTCAAGGCTGTTCACAAGGCTAGCCACATTCCCAAATGCGTGGCTTGGACGGTCCACAACGCAAGCTGACAGGTCACCAATGGTATTGGAGAAGCTAAGCCACAAGGAATGAATCAGCTCAATGCTCAATGTTTGATGACATGCTGGCACCCACGGGCAGTCTGTATTTGCAGCCACTGAGCGAGCTCGACCGCCGGCTGCATTAGAAGTCATATTCTCCAGATCAAGCTCTTCCAGCTCCTTACAAGTCCAGGTCGTCCAAGCATCGCTGAGCTGCGGCTTCTTTGGATCCGGAAGGCGGACAACAGACTTGAGCAGATTATGAATCCGAGTGACAAATGTGTCTTTCGGGCTGGCGGTCGCCCAGAATGCAGCTCGGACTGTCCACGAAAGACACATGCCCATTGAGAACCTTGCAAAACAACTAATGAGCAAATCGCGCGTGAAACTCATATGGGTTGCTCACCTTGTAATGTTTTGATAAGCCAGCTGCTCTTGCTGAGTCTCCACGGACCGCAGCATGGCTTCGGCCCAGCCGGCCAGTTCGGGTAATGTTGTCTTTGACCGGCCATTCAGAGAGCCATGTATCGAAACGAAGGGGATGCTGGCCTCCTGGCATAGTCTAATGCTGTCCAAGAATCCTTTTAGATTCCATGATGCATTTGCGCCAAGGAAGATTCCATTTGGCGATATTGCAATGCCGCACGTGTTGGTAACAGCCTATCTCAATCGGCACAAGCTCGTCAGCGTGACTATGCTCACTAGAGTTCGGAAGCTTCACCTTCAGCTTGCTCTTGAGCTCCTCGACATTCAGAATATGTTCAAGCACGGTTGCTGAGGTATTGTTGTGAAAGACAAATGGACGCCGTAAACGATGCAGTAATGCCTGCAGTGCAATTATGGTCTGCTCGAGGGTCGATCTATCCTCGTCAGTCTCGACAACCAGAGGGCCTCCGGCGATCAAGTAGAGGTTTTGCTTCTGCTCTGATGCAATCTGGCCGCCCAATACTCGGTCACAGACCATCCTCATCTCGTCAAGGGTGTCATTCCCATCAATGCGTCTTCCCGCCAAAAGGACGATAGACTTTTGACGATTCCAATCAAGGAGAACACTCTCTAGTCGAAGCTGATCATCGAGTTCGCCATCGAAGTTGTCTGCGATGTCAGTCAGATGGCGCAGAATTAGCACATCGACCCAGATGACCTGCTCAACCAGCTGCAAAGCATACGTGCATGGGGACTGACAAAAGTGGACAAGATCCTTGGCGAAGAGCACCTTATGGAGATGAGGCCAATGATCCGTAAAGGGCTTTCGCCAATGGATGGAGGGATTGTTTGCCAAGTGGCAAGGTGAATAGTCAACGAATGACGGGTAGAGTGGGTCCATGGCGGTAGTCGGAGATGGCCTTGCGATGTGATGTGTAGAGGAGAGAGAGACCTATGAATGCTCAGCAGGTGGCTTTGTTGGCCATTATTTTGGGTGCAGCGATTAGACTATCACTTTGTCAAACGCCTCTACAGATGATACCGGACTGCAACCGAGCTCGACTCAAGTAGCTGCAATGACAGACAGGACAGACATGCGCTTTGCAACGAGAGGTATTGATAGCGTACACGTACAATACAAATTCTACAGCAAGATCACCAGCGCCCGAAACGACAAATCACAAGCCTTGTCACATTTAGTAGGTTCTGCGGAAGAGGGAAGACGTACCATTAGCGCTGACAGTCTGCACAGCCGGATTGGACAAACTCACCTCTTGAATGGAGGAACAGGCTTGCACTCGGCCTCATCGAGGGTCGTGCCGATGACCTTGCGGTAGGCCAGCTTAACTGGGTCCTTGGTGACATCCTTTTGCCAGCTCAATGTGCTGCAAGAACGGGGAAAGACGTAAGCAACGCCTTCTGTCGGATGCATTGCGATGGTAAAACTCACTGCTTCATCCATTCGTCATCATTTCGGTCGGGGTAATTTTCGTGAGCGTGAGCTCCTCGGCTCTCCTTTCTCGCCTCGGCAGACACGATAGTCTGATGGGCGCAAGTCAACAAGTTGCGGAGTTCAAGAGCCTCGACAAGATCAGAGTTCCAGATCATGGATCGGTCCTTGATGTGCAAATCCTGGTATGTCTGCACGACCTTGTCCATCTTGCCGACACCCTCCTTGAGCGATTCTTCGGTCCTGAAGACCGCTGCGTCACTTTGCATGACCTTTTGCATGTCTGCGCGGATGACAGAGGTGTGCTTCTGTCCGCTAGACTGACGGACGGCATCAAGAGCGGCGAAAGACTCCATGCCGGCGTCCTCGGCGATCTTCTCGTGTGGCTTGCCCTTTTCGAGATTCTGGCTGATGTGATGTGCGCAAGCTCGGCCAAAGACGACAATGTCGAGGAGGGAGTTTGCACCGAGTCGGCTGTACAAGAACGACATTCAGAAGCGTTCCTATGACTCATGGATGTCTGGACTCACTTGGCACCGTGGACAGACACGCAAGCAGCTTCACCGGCAGCATAGAGACCTGGGACAACCTTGTCGTTGCCATTTTCGTCGACAGTGATGACTTCACCGGTGTACTTGGTGGGAATACCACCCATGTTGTAGTGGACGGTGGGAAGGACAGGGATGGGCTCTGCGAAAAAGACAGTGCGTCAGCGTCCATGGCTAGTGCTTACATTTGCGAGGGAAAAATTGAGCCTCACCCTTGGTGACGTCGACACCAGCAAAGATAGCTGCGGTCTCGGAGATACCAGGGAGTCGCTCGTGAAGAATGTCAGGAGGGAGATGCGAGAGCTGAAGGTAGATGTGGTCCTTGTCAGGTCCGACACCTCGTCCCTCGCGAATCTCGATTGTCATCGAGCGGGAGACGACATCTCGAGATGCGAGATCCTTGGCGGTAGGTGCATATCGCTCCATGAAGCGCTCTCCCTCGCTGTTGAGCAAGTAGCCACCCTCTCCTCGAGAGCCTTCGGTGATGAGGCATCCGGCACCGTAAATACCGGTAGGGTGGAACTGGACGAATTCGAGATCTTGCAGCGGCAGGCCGGCACGAGCAACCATTCCGTTGCCGTCTCCGGAGCATGTGTGTGCAGAAGTGCAGCTGAAGTAGGCTCGTCCATATCCTCCGGTTGCGAGAACAGTCTTGTGTGCACGGAAGCGGTGGAGCGTGCCGTCTTCCTGATTGTATGCAGTGACACCGACACATTCGCCCTTGTCCTGTGGGCACACGACGTCAATGCAAGTCCAGCTTGGCTAGTGAAGAACGAGGACTCACGTTCATGATAAGATCAAGGGCAAAGTACTCGATGAAGAAGTTGGTGTTGTGGCGGAGAGACTGGCCATACAGGGTGTGCAACATGGCATGGCCCGTTCGGTCGGCGGCGGCTGCGCATCGGTATGCTTGACCACCTTTACCGTACTTAAGCGACTGACCACCAAAAGCTCGTTGGTAGATCTTGCCGTCTTCTGTGCGGGAGAAGGGGAGACCGAAGTGCTCGAGCTCGATAACGGATCTGTATCAAGAGAAGGCGTAGCAGTCAATTCCCGTGGTCCAGGCACGAAGTGAGCATCTCTTGTGTAGGAGACGTACCTTGGCGCCTCTCGGCACATGTAGTGGATAGCATCTTGGTCGCCGAGCCAATCTGAACCTTTGACGGTGTCGTCTGTATGCACACAAGGTCAAAGTCAGCAGCAGCGAAAGATGTACGCAAAGCGTGCATGCTTACACATATGCCATCCTACAATACCAAATCGACAAGAGAAGGGAAATGCGACAGCATCAGTATATTTGCATGATGCAACGCGTATGCTGCGATTGGCCAAGCTGGGGCAACTTACGCCACTGGAGAAGCAGTCAGGGCAGGGATCTCGAAGCGTTAGCTCGCTGATCATCAAACCATTAGAAAATTGGTGTACGCACGTCGTCCTGTGAAGCAATAGATCAGCCTATGTCCTTGTATACTAATAGAGCTGCCTGCCAGCGGCTGTAGAAAAAGCCGGGCGGAGGTTGATCGCGAGCTCCACTCACCTCTGTCATGTTTCCAAGGGCGGCATTGACACCTCCCTGGGCAGCTACAGTGTGACTTCTTGTCGGGAAAAGCTTGGTTATGCACGCTGTGTTGTAGCCTGCTTCTGCGAGGCCAAATGCAGCTCGCAAGCCGGCACCTCCAGCGCCTACGACGAGAGCATCGTATTCGTGGTCAATCACGGGGTACTTGCCCGTGACTACAGACTGCGGGAGAGCAATACAGCGTGAGCGTCTGCATTGATTGTGGTTTGCTTGGACATGGAGAAAAGAACGCACTGGCGCCTCTTTGGCCTTGAGCGGCTGCGATGCAATGACCCGATTCCTGCGGGCAGAGGTTGAAAGTGCAGCCGAGGTCGAGGGGATGGCGCCTGGATCGCGGGCACGATACGACGACGAGCACACAAGCAAGGCGAACAGTGAGCTTGTGTCCTTCATGTGCACGCCCTTATGAGACGTCTACGCGCAAGCACTCACGAGAAGCATGTCTCGCAATCGCCTGCCTTCCCAGCAGGGAGGACGAGACGGCGAGCATGGTTGCGGGACTTTCAGAAGAAACGACGGGGGATAGGGTGTGGGTGAGAGATGCCTATGTGGCTCTGTTGTATGTTGGCTGTTGGCTGTCCCTAGTCCGTGCAAGCAAATCGCAGGCCCAGCAAAGCAGCCTCCAAGGGCGTCGAGATCGATGGTGGCCTCGGCCGGGACTTCGCGGAACTGGCCGACGTGTGGCCACGGAGAGAACAGCGGCTTGCTTTCTGAACAAGTCTCAAGAGCAGGTTTGGTAAGCAATTAGGAAGACCTCAATCCAACGCAGACTACAGTATGATACATGACCAAGCTGCTTGAAGTACTGACAGCAAGAATTGCGGTAGCTCTTAAGGGAAGACAAAATGCAGTAGAGTGGCGAAAAGAAGGACAAGATCCTATGAAAAGAAGGCCTAGAAATCATCTTCATCGTCATCCAGACCATCACTGTTGTCCCGCTCGCATCTCCTCGTCCTTTTACGCTCAGGCGATGGAATCTGTGTCTGAATCGCGGGAATCTGCACGTGTGCATGGCTGAAGACAGCAGATGCTGCTGCATGCGTAGACGGCGAGTCCATGGTCGTCGTCGCAGAAGGCATCAAGAAAGGCAGTGTGCTAGCTCGTCCCAGTTCTCGCCTGTTGCTGTTGGTGCCGAAGACGCCTGTATTAGGCGTGGCTGGAGGTGTCGTGGCGACTTCATTTACGTTTCCATTCAGGCTGCTGCTGGAGCTTGTCCTTCTAAGCGGCGGTGGTGCACGCAGGGAAGGCGACGCAGATGCACTGCGGGACATCGGCCTGCTACTGCTCATACTGCCAGTGTTGCCGGTGCTGCTGCTCCCGCTGCTTCTTCCAGAAAGCAAGCCTGCACCTAGCATGAAACTGGATCCAGTCGCGGATGAAGGCTGGGAAGCGGTCCTTGCAAGCGGAACGCCAGAGACGCCCAATCCACGCGTGATCCCTCTAGATTGGCCTTCTGCACCTCCCGCACCAGCTGCACCATAGCCAAAGCTGGAAAGTCGGGGCGAAGAAGGCGGCGAGGAAGAAGAGTCCAAGTCTGTAAATCTCGTGCTTGTGCCCGCGCGCGGTGCGTAATTTCCGATATTCAATCCGGCAGGAGCAGGTGCTGGGACGCGAGCTCTGATAGCTTCGTTCGTTGCGCGGTTTGCTGCATTGTATCGCCGTCGTTCTTCCAAGCTGTTGATGATGGTGTTGGGAAAAGAAGCATGGGCCGTGTTGACGTCTGTTGACATTGTCGCGCTGTACGACGAGGCAGCAGCCCGCGCATGGTTCAGCGTAGCAGGAGCGGTAGAGGGTCCAGCGATGGGCTGCATGCACACACAAGACCACGTCAGCATGCAAGAACTATCGCAGCTGCATTACGCTGGACCCATGAGTTGCTCACCACACCATCCTCGAGGTCGCGCTCAGCCAGGTGATCGGGCCGTCCATGTCGTGCATGTTGATGCTGCCATGATGAAGGATGATTGACGATCCAAGTTATGTCCTCGAGGGCCTCTCTGCCTCGTTTCCCGTTGTTGCTGCCTCGTCTCGGAGGGCCTTGGTACGATTTGCTGCGGGCGAGTGAGGGCAGGCTGTTGCTGTTGTTGCATCCATGCCGCTTGTCGTTTTGGTCATTGCCGTCGCCGCGTCGAGGAGGATCAGCACCGAGCATGCTGTATTGTTGGGTAACGCAAGAGAATTTGTGCAAAGGTCAAGCTTGTCGCCGGGTTTTGGTGAGAAGGATGGACCCTTGTTGATTACGAGCCAGTCGCGGACGAGCCTTGCACGCTGCTGTCATTCCGCACTTCAAAACAAGTCGCGCGTAAAGTGGAACCGCGTGCCAGGCGACACGAGGCGGGGGGAGTGAGCACAACTGCAGATAAGTGGGCGTACAAAAGGGCGATACTTTGAAAACTATAGCGTCATCAACGTGGCGAGACTCTTACTTGCTGCTGTCGCTTTCTCGGCGCAGTCTGCTCAGTTTCCTGCAGATCCAGTCGATCACGCTGATGCTCGCTTGCAATGACCAGCAAGTGTGGAATAGCAAGGGTACTCTGTAGAACGATAGTGAGGTATGATAGCATTTCAGAGTACGCGGCGCTCTTTCCGTGCTGTAGTCAGCCTGTCACTTCCAGAAATCAGTGCATGGAGAAGCTGCACGGCCCAAACGATAGACGCCACTACTTCTGGATAATATGACACACGAAAGACATCACCAGCAATTGTATGCCAAGTAGACGTAGTGTATGATCACCTGCCTTCGTCTGCAAGTCTCCGGGGAAGAGTTGCCGTCTGAGCTGTATTGCCTGACAAGTGTGACAGCCTTTGCGGGGCTCCGAGTGCCGTGTTCGCCGACGAGAGAAAGAGAGCGACGAAGTGCGGTACGGTACCTGCCCACACGGCCAAGGACCATCATGTGCTGACCCATGAGCTGTCTTGAGCCGTATACAAGCTTGACTCCAGGTTCCTCGCTGCTGCGCCTTGGCTCTTTCTCTTCAAGAAGCTCAAGAAGCTCAAGTTGCTCATTTCGGACTTCGACGTCATAAAAAGACAGGAGAGCCCGGACAAACTTCACAAAGGAGACCCACGACGGCAGGAAGGGGAGAAAGGCATTGATTTGCAGCGTCGCTCTCTGCTCCTGCACGACTGAGATAACCTTCCTCACCCTTCATACAACAACTGGTCCTTCCTGCAGAGCTCTCTGGCACCACAGACGACGAGTCCTGCACCTCCGGCACCAAGAGCTTGATCAGCCGGGTCAGATAAAGCACAACGCACCCGCCAGCAAAGATGGACCTTGCTGGCGCGCATGGCACGACCGAATCTGCCTTTCTAGGCACAGCATCTGCGCCCGTCTCGCGCACCAACACTCGCACTCCTGCAGACTTTGTCACGGATCTGCAAGCTGAGCAGCTGCAAAATCACCCGGGCCACGGTGGCCACGGCAACGGTGGCAGCGTCAATGGCTCATCTGACTCATCTTCTGGCGCAACAGCAGTACATCAATCACCTTCGAGCCTCCAGTCAGGCACTCAAAATGGCATGCAAAACCGGGACTTTGCACATGCCTCGACTGGCGGCGAAGGCGGCGGCGGTCACGCGCCAGAGACACATCTGAGCCTGCCCAAGCCACAGACTGAAGAGCAGCTTCGTCGGGCACTGGGCTCTACTTCTGCGCCTGCCTCTCCCCGTGGGGGCATTGGGCACGGGCTTGAAGATGCCATCCATCCAGCTGGGCTGGCGGGCGATGGCAGTCCTCCTTCCGCCGCCAATGTCGCAGGTGCTCCTGGCAGTGCCAGTGGTGTACCTAGATCATCTAGCGATCCACGCATCGAGGCTTCCACCTCTACTGCTAGCGAGCAAGGCATGAACATGACCCACCACGACCCTGCAGTCGCTGCGGGCCTTCTGGACCCATCTCTATCTGAACCGGCTGGTCAAATCCCTCCCTCCCTCGTAGGAGCCTCGCCACTGGGAAGGGCACAAACAGCAGATCCAGCTACTGGTACTTCTGCTACTACTCGTGCAGCAGCAGCTCAGCAGGCCTCTAAACAGCGCCGACATCATCACCACCACAATAGCAACAACCAGTATTATCCATACGGTCACGACAACTACTACGGAGGAGGCTACCACCAACACACCGGCCGCGGACTAGGACATCAAAACTCGCATCATTCAAAGCCTGTTTTCTCGCTCGCTAGGCCTCTACCTACCCGCGAGCAGCGAGATCTTCAAAAAGCGTACCGCGACGGAATCAAACATCGCACTGGAGCTGGGAAATCTGCACACGCACATTCGCACGCTCACGGTCCTCCCATCGGTCCTGGAGGTCGACATTCACAAGCCATCGCTGGTCCGGGTGCTTTTGGAGCTGCTTCACTCTACGGTCACCCCCAGCACTCTCATCAAGTTATGGGTCCCGGAGCTCATCACCCCACTGGCCCCGTGGCCGCCGGCCAGCTAGAGCCAGGCTTTGCGACCGGCAGGCCGTTTGGCGAGCATGAACAGCTCGTAGCGATGCTTCGACAGCTGTTGGATGCCCAAAAAGCCGATGATAAAGACGAGACTGGCACCAAAGTCGGTGCAGAAGACGAAAAAGATGTCAGAGTCGATGATCCAGATGCTGCCATGAAACGAAAGGACAAGTTTGGACAGAATGAGAAAGACTCAAAGGCAAAGAAGACGGCCAAGGCTGAGAGAAGAGATAGTATTGGAAGCAACGATAGCTCCAGCTCTAGCCCGAGCAGTGACGAGGACGAAGAGTCAGAATTCCCTAATCCTTTTGCAAGGTTCCGGCATGCTATGCGAGAGCCATTTGCAGAGTATCTCGGCACTAGTGGGTCTTTTCCTGACCATGTGCAATGGCTTGTCGACCCAATCTGATGCTTTCCTTCCATCCGTTGCAGTGCTCCTCGTCATGTTCGGTACCGGTGTCTCGCTCCAATACTTCCTCTCCCTGGATCCAAACGTTGTCAGCTCCCCTCGCGGTACCTATCTCTCAGTGTGAGCGGCATATCACCACCAAAGTTTGAGCTCTCTCACGTACTAAGTTGTCAAACGGTCCAACAGCTCTTTCGGATGGGGTATCGGCGTAGGCATGGGCGTCTGGGTCGCTGGAGGTATCTCGGGTGGTCACATCAATCCAGCCGTCACGCTTGCACTGGCGGTATTCCGCGGGTTCCCATGGAAGAAGGTAGGCTGACTCGCCATTGATTAGCAAGCTTTCCTGTGCTGAAGTGAGAAATGGCTAGGTCCCTGGATACATGCTCGCACAAGTGCTGGGAAGCATGACTGGCGCTGGTCTCAATTACGCCATGTACCGCCGTGCAATCACCATCTTCGAAGGTGGTGGAGGCATTAGGACCGTCACCGGTGACACTAGCACAGCCAGCCTGTTCTCCACGTATCCTCGTGAGCTTTCGCATTTCTCCGGGAAGTTCGCTGCAAGTCCAACTAATTAATGTTTTGTATTGGTCTGAATTAGTCGAATACTTGACAGACGCAAATGCCTTCTTCCAGGAATTCATCGACACTGCAATCCTCCTCATTGTGGTCCTTGCCATCAGCGACAGCAACAATGCAGCCCCACCTGATGGCCTCAACCCTCTAGTCCTCATGTTCCTCGTTGTTGGCATTGGAGCTTGCTTTGGCATGCAGACTGCCTACTGGTGCGTTCAACTCTTCTCGGCAGCGTACGCGAATGAAAACGCTGATCACTTTGATGGGACTTGCAGCATCAATCCCGCTCGAGACCTGGGCCCCCGACTCGTGACTTGGTTTGCAGGCTACTCCACCGAAGTCTGGAACTTTAGAAACCAATACTGGCTCTGGGTGCCTTGGCTTGCTACTCTAAGTGTATGTGACGGATCACCGTGCCTGTGAAACCCTAAATAATGGCTAACTCATCCATCTTTACGCAGGGTGGACTCATGGGAGCACTCATCTACGACACTTTGATCTATACGTAAGTAGTGACTTGTAGCTGTCAAGGAGATGTGCAGCTCACTCTCTGTCTTATATACAGTGGAAGCGAATCTCCATGCAACATCAAGTGGGACTGGCCATGGCGCAAGAAATCACGCGAGTCGTTTGGTCCCGCATCCAAGGAGAAGATGCCCGTTGGCCAGACCGAAGCGTGAAATACAACTCGTACATCCAAATCACCTCCTTCAATACTTCGACCTCATATTTGATGAAAACTGTCTGTTCATACTGTCTATATGTTCCAGCCGCTGAGGATTACCGGCACTCTTCTCTTTAGGTCTTGCAGTATGCTCCAGTCGGTTGGCAGCTTGTGGTATGCAGTGGATAGCGGGCTTGTCAAGCGAGAATGTTCAGTGTCAATGCCTAGTGAAACTTCTCCATATCTGTACATACAGTACGCAATTGAGTGCGCACGAAGATATCCGCCTTTTGCGAAGGAAAGGTGGAACTTTGCCACCGCGCTCTCCGGCTATGGGCACCCGGGCTTGTCCGCGTAATAGTCGGGTCCTCCTGCTTGCCCTCCACTTTCTCGCGACCACCATCAACAGACTTCTACCGCATGCCTACACGAAGCCATTTTACATAGCACTGCAAACGGCTGCGCTCCTCCCATGCCATGGCCTTTCGAATCACGCCGGAGCTCTACTCCAAGATAGGCCACTATGCGAGCTTCCCCCAGACTGGCGTCTCGCTCAGGCAGATGGTCAAATTTGGTGCGTTGGGCGGTTGCATATGCCGCATGAAAGGCGCAGCTATCTGAGTATAGATATCTGCAGGCCAGAATCCATCACAAGGGACACTGTTGCGTGCTTCGGAGTTCTTAGCGGGTGAGTCAAGCTTCCTGGACCAGTGGGACTCGCGTGCTGTTGTCCACGCAAAGAAGCCAGCCGTGGTGGATGGAGAAACGGACACATGGCTGAGTGCGCCCATACGCTGCTTCGTTCTTGATAGAGGAGCTGCCCATTCGCTTAGCCCACCGCGTAAAGGACCTCGATGAGCTGCCACTGGGGCTCCACGACATGCCGTCGATCAAGAAGGTCAAGAACTGGTATGCACAATCCTTCGAGGTGTGTGTGAACAGTTGTTACTGCAAGTTAATCTTCAAAGGAAAGACTAAATCTCCTCATAACCGTAGGAGCTCATCAACTTTCCGAAACCGAGCTTGCCTAGCGACATACAACAAGCCATGATGAAGGCGCAGCAGGACAGCGCACCCCTGCCAGACGCGCCGCCTAATCCAAGTCTACCGAGGCACATGCAAGAGCGACATGAAAAAATGCAGAGTAGCGCAAAGAAGCGGCGTATGGGGCTAGGGCACAGGTGAGCTATCTCCAATCCGACGTCAAGGGCGGAGAAGCTAGAGGAGATCGCCATTTATACGTTCACCCATCAGATATTATGCGAATCCTACCTTGAAAGTCGAGTGGCCGCCAGAAGTTCACGCCTACAATGAGAAATTCACAAAAGCTTTGGTGAAGATCAAGACGCGGCACGATCCTGTCGTCACCACGGTTGCTCAAGGCATATTCGAGCTCAAGCGTGATAATCCTTCAAACAAGGAAATCGAACGGACAATTCAAACCTTTCTAGACCGCTTCTACATGTCACGCATAGGTATCCGTGTCCTCATCGGTCAACATATCGCCCTCAATCAGCTCGACCCGGATCCAAATTACGTCGGTGTCATTTGTACCAATACCAATGTCAAGAACGTCTGCCAAGAAGCCATCGACAACGCGCTCTACGTCTGTGAAGAGCATTATGGACTGTTTAATGGCCCACCGGTGCATCTAACATGCCCGGAAAGCTTGCGCTTTATGTATATACCATCTCATCTGGTGAGGTCCATGTCCACTTTGAGAAACGTCGATATTGTTCAGAGTGCTGACCCATGACCTCTTTACAGAATCATATGCTATTCGAAGTCATGAAGAACTCCCTACGTGCGACCGTCGAGACGCATGGCGAAGAATGCGAAGAATACCCACCTATCAAGGTCATTGTAGCAGAAGGGTCCGACGATATTACCATCAAAATATCAGATGAGGTGGGAGCTGTGGCCAGCTGAAAGCAGTTGTCATAGCTGAACCAAATGCCATTATTAGGGTGGAGGCATCCCGCGGAAAGACGTACCGCTCATCTGGAATTATGCCTTCACAACAGCCGAAGCTCAGGAAGTGGGCGATCAATTCGGAGGATCTGACTTCAAGGCGCCTCTTGCTGGCTATGGCTACGGTCTTCCTATTGCACGTTTGTACGCACAATACTTGGGAGGAAATCTCAAGCTCATATCTATGCAGGGATACGGTAAGTTTTGCTCCATAGCCCTCTTTCGCTTTCGATTCTGGCTGATATGTCTCGGCGTTAGGTACGGATGTATATTTGCACCTCTCGCGCTTGTCAGAATCTTCAGAGCCTTTGCAGTGAATGCGTGCAATGCAGCCTTTTTCGTGTAGCAATATCAGATGGCACTCGACTGCAACCCAATTGACGCGCAATGGATAACGCTCAACTGGCCGAATGATGCGCACGGCCTCTAATTTGGCACTGTGGAGCCCTTTGACAAGATGGGAAGATGTCACTAAGATACACATGTGAAGATGGAACAATTGGGGGAAAAGAAAAGCAACGAAATTCCGGACACGGGACCTCAATAGCAATGAGAAATGAGGAGATAAATCTGAAAGATAGCAGGCGCTTTGATCGGATTTAGCGATTTGAATGCTTCAATGACCACTTTGGTTGAACTTGGAAGACTCGGCATGCGGCAGAGGCGGTCTCTGCACGGCGAAGGGTCCAGCAGGCTGCAAAAAGCTTGAAGCGCCTTCAAAGTCTGAATTACCAGAGCTAGAAGTGTTGCCGCTGGGAGTATTGCTGCTCTGACGATGCATCTTGGTAGCTTTAGCCCAGCGCAGACCGCACGCATTGCATAGATTCCGAACGCCAGTGGGTCCAATTCGCCATTCTGGTGAGTCTGTCCGACCGCAATTAGCACAAAGCTTGGTGCTACCGCTACCTGAAGCGCTGGAAGCATTCGTAGACGGAGCTAAAGCCGGCACGGCGGACGACGCAGACGGACCCGCTTTGGCAATCTCTTCCTTCTTCTTGCGCTTTCGACGAGCGGCTTGCAACATGGCCAGCTCTTCCTTGAGCTTTTTGTTGGTGAGCTTGAGCTGATGCAATTCGTACTGCCAACTCGTGGTACGCGTAGTGTCGAGTTCATCGAAGAGATTGTCTGACTGCGCGGTGGGCTGATTGAGCAATGTCTTGTATGTCGAGGGTATGGCTGAGAAGGTTGAAGGCGCGGATGAATCGGAGCCCGAACCACCTCCGCCCGAACCAGTACCGGATGAAACTCCGTCATCACTGGCATCAGGTGTTCTGACAATCATGTCACGCATGGCAGATGCTGTACGGAGGAGATTGGGCCGTCCACCTTGAAGGTCTTGGGAGCCGGGCGATGAAACACCTGCAGGCGGCGGCAAGGTCGTCACACTAGAGCCCTTACTGGCTCGACGCTTGATCTCCGAAGAATACTCGTTGGTCTGCAGAACGATGGAAGCATGGACAATGCCGTGGGCTTTCTTGCGCTCGGGACTGGCTGGATGCGAGTTGGGGTAAAAATTGGTGACGACGTCGACGTAGTTGCCTTTCGTGCTACGCAGCTTGTAGCGCAGGCGAACGGATTTGCCAGCTCTTGCGTCGGCGAGTGCTTTGGCGAGATCAGGAGCACGGGACAATTCGACCAAATCGTAGAGAGACTTGCCTTGTAGCTTGTGAGAGTCGTGACCAACCACGCCCTTGACAGTGGGCGTGTTGTACAGGAACATGCCATTGTGCGTGACCTTGCTCCAGAACTCCTTCTCACCAAGACCTCCAGCGGCGCGCAGGTCATTCCATGACAGTTTGTAGACTGGACGCTCTCTGCCAACAAGGATAACGCATTTGCGACTCTTGCTTTGCTCCAGGTAGAGCTTGCCTTGTGCTTCCAGCCAGATAAATCCGCTATGCTTGCGCCGAATGCGGTAGAGCAAGTTGATGACCGGTTGAGTCATGTTGCTCGACTCTTTCAGCTCTCGCATCACCGGTACAATGTCAGAAGGATGGCACACGGATTGGAGTGTCTTGCCAACAAGGTCGGATGCATCGTACTCGAGCATTGACTTGACGCTTGGGGAAACATAAAGGAATGATCCTTTCAGCGACAGCACATGGACAAAGTCGCCAGTCTAAGGAAGAGTATCTTCAGCACCAAGCAGATTGGCAATAATGTCTTCTGATACTCACGTGGTCCAGCAGCATTTTATTCCACCTCTTCTTAGCGGTCTCATCGTCTAGCTCTTCGGGCTCGCCTACGGCATTCATCACCTCTAGAAGTTCAGGCGCGATTGTCATAGAGCTGTGAGCGGCAGCGGCAAAGGCTGCACCGCTGGCAGTGGGATCTACAGCTTTGATCGGTCGATTGTCCACAATTGCCGGTTCATCAAAAGGCAAGCTGTCATCTCCGACGTCCTGACCTTGTCTTGCCGATATCTGGGCAGGCCGAGGCGGCGGGTTTGTAGGCAAAAGCGAGTAGTTGACGACATACGTGCCGTTTTTCATCTTTTCAAGGATGGCATTCGGCTGCTCGACAAGGTCGACTTGGAAGCCTACGAAGTAGGCAATCTCATCCGTGTCCCAAGAGATTGGAATGACCGTGACCAAGTTGATGAATGGCGAACCATCCTTTCGATAATTGATGATGCTCGCTTGTGTCTCCTTGCCAGACTGTATGTGAGACTTGAGGTGATAGACTGCGTTGCCGTCGGTATACTTGCGACGACTGCCCATTGCAACATGACCGTCTGGCGCTTGCAAAAATCGACAGTTGCGACCAATGATCTCAGCCTGATGATGGCACATCCGTCAGTCATGGCTCACTGAAGCGAAATAACCCATCAACTCACATTAGAGTAGCCTGTCAGTTTGGAGAATGTATCCGAGGCAAAGACGATTGGCATATCGTAGCGCCTAGCATCGACGACCAGGAATGCACAAGACGTGTCGACTGGGCCAATGTTGATCTGTGGGTTCGGCCTGGCGACGACTCTAGCAAGAACGCCAAGCATGTCAAAGCCTGAGCTCGAGTACAGGCCAGGCAAGGGCTGCGGGAAGAGCTGATCGCCGACGGGCAATCCCAGAGTCTTCGGGTCAAAGTCTGGCGTATTGCTGCGCGAGTCATCCGCGTAATTGGTGGCCGACGAGAGGTGAGATTGAGCAGCGTTTTGTGCAGCATTGAGTGCAAGCTTGAATGGCGAAGTATCAGGGTTGATGGAAATGACAGAAGAGCCGTAGATGCCGTAGACCGGATTCTTCACATCCGGAGTGTACTTGGGCGCAGGAGGCTTTTTGGCCTTGACGTCTTGCTGATTAGCATATGGCGCTGCAAAGCTGGGCGCACGGAAGATATCCTGCATTGCGCCTGTGCCAGCTGGGTTGCTCGCGGCATGATCCTGCCCAGGCGCTCCCTGAGGCGGGGCGGACAGGAAATTGAGAGGGTAGCTAAGATTCTCCTGCTGTTGTTGCGGCTGTTGCGGCTGCTGAGGCTGTTGAGGCTGTTGGGTCTGAGCGGCCTGGTAAAAGGCAGAAGGATCGACCATCGGGGGCGCATTGACGTTGCTGCCGTACTCGCTAGGCTGGCTAGAGGCAGCCAAGAAGGAGGGCATCTGGAAGCTGACGTTGGAAAAGGCAGAAGGGTCAAGACCATAATCGCGCTCATCCAGGCTAGGCATTTGATTCCCCAGATGTTGTTGTTGTTGCTGCTGCTGAGGCTGGTATTGTGTACGCAGATTGCTACCGCTGGCAACGGGAGGCAGCTCTCGACTGGTCTGCTGCTGGCCGTAGTTCTGCATGTACGCACTTTGCGGCATCGTTTGTCCTTGCTGCTGCTGCACTGGGTAATGCTGCTCCTGTTGCAGTTGCTGCTGCTGTTGCTGCGGCTGTTGGACTGGTTCTTGGTACTGCCCATAGCCGGAAGAGCCTGTCTGATTGTACGGCACTGCGTTGTTGTTTTGATTCTGATCGCCAGTGTAGTACAAGCCATTGTTCTGCTGCTGCTGCTGCTGCTGCTGCTGTTGCTGCTGTGCCGACGGCATGTGTTGCTGTGGCTGTTGGTATTGCGGTTGCTGCATCGGCTGAGACTGCTGCTGCTGAACTTGCTGGGGCTGCTGGTAGCTCTGCGAGGTGTGGGGTTGCATGCTCTGCTGATTACTATATTGCTGCTGTTGCGAATGTGGCTGCTGCATATAGTTGTTTGAAGAGCTGCTCGATCCTGCATTGTTCCCGTAGCCTTGAGTGGAAGGGTACTGGAGGCTAGGCGGCAAAGCGGATGGGTACGCGGAGTTCGATAGGCTGCTGGAATGATCGTTGCTGCCGTTGTTCCCATTGTTGCTGTTTGAGGCGTTGTTGCTGGCCATCGCCTGCGCGGCTGCTTCGCTGGCCGAGGGATAGTTAGGGATTGGCGGGGTCAGAAGGAAGGAGGAGAAGTCGAATGGAGAGGCCATTGTGTCTGGTGATAGAAACAGATGAGACTATAAATATCTCAAAGAGGTCCCGTGTCCAGGGACATAAAACCGAAGAGTAGTGTCACGATGGACGAGATAAACGTGCGCGGCCGATTGCGCAGACCCCGAGCTGATTGGGGCACGGGAGCCTGCGTCAACACCGTCGAAGAATCCGAGGTAAGGCTACAGGGGGAATGCGGATGGTGTATTCGTGATGGCGGAGTCCTTCGAGGGACGGGCGACCAAGTGTATATGGCCTTTTGATGTTGCCTGTGACGTTCAACGGTTACGTCTGTTGGAGATCTCTCCGTCGCAGGCAGAGGCCGTTCAAAAGTCTGGCGAAGCCGGAAGAAAGCAGGACAGACTGGGGAGATTTGACGGGATTGCAAGCGAAGGCGACACAGCGTACGTCGTCCTGGTGCTCTGTGTGAGGGCCGTAGCGATAATCGGACGGCTGCTCGATGGACATGGTCAGCGCTTTCTGGATCAAGCAAGCTCAAAGCGGCAACACGCGCTCACCAGAGACACAGAGGGGGACGACGGGCGGCTGAGGCCTGGCTTCTAGCTCGACTGTTGCGTTCTTGCTGCTGCTATGCGTGCGCCTAGAGGGGCGCGGGGGCGCTGAGTGTGCTTGTTGTCGCTCCCTGCTCGCTGGGCGCTGCAGGCTGTTCGTTGGCAGAGAAGGCAGGGACACGTTTGCTTTGCTTTGCTATTTGGACCGACTACGCTAATGACAAAGCGCCACATTACAATTCCAGCTCGATCACATTAACCCTCGACTACAATCGGCCGGTCAGCAGCGCATAAGCGGCACACGCGCAATCTGACCGGAGGTGAAGAGATTTAAGGAAGCACTTGTGACGTATTGCTGATGTTCGATAACGCTATTTCACAAATCCAATAGTACAGTAGCCCAAGCGCAAGTAAGCTATTGCGCACAACGCACGGCGGCTAGATGTTGCCACAGAATCCGAATAAATAGGGAGAACAGATTTTGAGAGCTGATAGCACGCGTGTCCTTTCTATCAACAGCTACCTCGCACTCCGACCAGCCGTGCTGCTCGACTGTGTAATCTCCATCTGGTACGAAGACGTGGGCCGGGCATTCACGCCTCCCGAAGGACCTATCATATCACCATGCGTGGATCTTCTTGGAGTGCCATATGAGCTGATGCCTCGCAACGTCGAGCTCAATGACCTTGCACGCAGTGACGGACTTCCAGGATCACCGCCGAGCTGTGGAACTGGCGGTTGATTTTCATCGTGGTGGACATGGCTGTTTGAGCTACCATAGCTCATGCCCGTCTTGCGACTCGTCTTGCTCGCGACCGAGTTGCTCCGAGCTGCGCTTGTGGTGGACCTCATCGTGCTGCTGTCATACCCTTGTCCTGGCGCCTGGCTATGCTTGTGATGATGGTGATGGCCATGCTTACGAGAGACAGAAAGCTTGCCAACATCGTGCTCGCCATTGCAGCACGCTCGGACGTTTTCCAATCCCTCGTAGCCATCCTGCTCTTCCGCGCCCAATACGTCGCGCCTGTCGATGATTTCCAGACTGTCGTCAAAGCCCGCGTTAGGCCCAGACGATGGTCCTGGCGTCATTCGACCAGTCGTCTTGTAGCTCCTCACACTCCGCGGAGAGCCATACTCGGCAATATACTGCTCGTATTCGGCCGCTGGCGTATCTGACCGCTTGTACAAGCTTGTTGCGGTAGACATCTTCCTGGCCTTCTTGGTGGAAGCCGAAGGCTTGGGAGTCAGACGTGGCTCAGAGACTGTCTCGTGATTGTACAGCTTGGAAACTGTGTTCTTGCCAGCGCGATTGCGCGGTACGACGGTTGAATCCGTCATGGTGTTGCCCTTTGAACCCGTCGAGGCTGTCAAGACGCCAACCTCGGCCAAGCTCATAGGATCCGACTTTTGCCGAAAGCGCAATGAAGCAGCACTGCGGTTGACCGATCTGCCAAAGCTTGAGAATTTGCCGCTTGACGGCGTGCCAGGACCACCTGCTGCTAACGCCGCTGATTGGTTAGGGCCATCTTCTCTCGCCAGCAAATAGTTGATGGCGGTCATCCACATCTCGTGCCTTTCCTTCGTTGGCGCGGTGAGTTTGATTTCCCGACCTATGGTAGAAACCACGATGCTTGTCTGGTACAAGCCAGGTGGGTATGGGTTGGCGTCTTTCTCCACTCGGACACCCGCAATAAACACTGTGACGATCGCATAATCAGACAAGCTATAAATCCCACCGCAGATGTCTGACTTACTACTCTTTGCCTTGCTTTGATTGACGCCTGCAGCACCAGGATCGGCATTGCTCCAGTACAAGGTCTTGGTGTACGGGTGAATCCAGAAGAAGCGCTGATGCCGTTTGTCTGAATGATCCTTCGTGAACGTCGTCCGAGTGTACTTGAATAAGAACTCTCCAATCATAGTCTGTGTAATGGCATGAATCGTAGCGGGATCCGTACTGCCGCTGACGACATCTCCAGCAGCACCACTTTGGCTAGGCAGACCATCTGTACCAACCTCGCTGGTGCGCGTCGAGGACGCTACGGATGGATTGCGAGAATGGGTGCTACCCATGCTAGACATTGATGCCCTTGAAGATGCACCATGCTCCCTTCTCCTTCTCGTGGATCCGTAGCGGCTCGGAGGGGCTATCATCTGATTTATAGGGGTGGTCGCACCTTGGCGGTTGCCATATTCGTCTGGAGCATCAGAAGCAGTTTGATACCGAATAGGAGGTGCATTGCGCAATTGCGCAACAGAAGCGGCCGACCTGGGCTGTGAGGACTGTCGGTGATGTGGCAGGGGTGCCGGACTAGCGCCAAAGTGCGCTTCGTTTCGGTGCAAGGGCATGCTGCCAACATTACCGCTGTATGTACCGGGAGTGCCAGTGTGGCTGTCTGCGATAGTAGAAGCTCGCTTCTTGCCGACAGAGCCTGGGGCAAGGAAAGTCGGTGTTTGGGCGCGTTGCAGCAAGTCTGGCGGTGGAGGTGACGAAGGACGGGGTGGTCTGAATGTGGGCGAAGTGGCGTGCTTGAGGGATTCTCGAGTGGGAGGCTCCAAGGGTGGAGGAGGAATCGAGAGTTTCGGAGGACGAGCCTTGCCGCCAGGCGACACAGGCACTGAGGCTTCACCTTCGATGATTTCGCTTTCTTCAGACCTCGTAGTAAGTGAAGGCTGACGCGACAATGAAGAAGCTGCAGAGTTCGGCGGAGCTTGTGCCGTATGGCTGACTGTCTCGAGGTATACAAGGCCAGCTGCTGCAGAAGCAGGCAGGACGGTGTCTGTAGAGTCCATAGTGGAGTTGCCAAAGGTCGCAGTGGAGAACCGCTTACCCGACGGAGTAGACTGCTGCGAGGGGACGGGCATCTCGGCTGCGTCAGAAAGCTCAAGGATGGTAGGTGATGTGACCATTGTCTGAGGTATAGCATCCGTCTGGATGCCGGCATCGACCATGACAGGCTTGGAAGCCTCGACCGTCGGCATTATCGCTGACGGTTCTCGGCTGCGGCTTCGGTCTGTCCTGCGGTACCTTGGACTTGGTCGCATCGAATGCTCGCTGTCCTGGTCGCTATCTTGTGCGCCTACGGCAGAATGCATGATGGTGCTCTGAGATGCGTTGGCCATCCTCATCAAGCCCAAAGAGGCGCCGTCAAAGGTCGCCAGCGTCTCTCTCGCATCCTCGAAGTCACCCTCGGTCTCGGTGGCCGTGTCATAGTCGGTATCCCTGTGCGAGAATGACTTGAAAGACTGGGCAATAGAGCTATCGTCGCGACTGAAATTGGGACGATGAATGCGGTCTGGCACATCGGGAGCCTCGAGTTCAGCCTCGTCTGGCAGTGTTTTCGCATGCAGCACTGGCGTCGATTCCAATGTCGGAGTAGCTACGTCCGGAATAGTGCCCGTGAAAGACATTGCCGTCATATTGGCCGATGCATTGCCCGGGTCAAGAGCAGCTCCTGCAGCATCCGCTGGCCACTCAATATGTGGATCCGAGCCGCGATCAATCATGACTTTTGCAGGGAGATTCACGGGCGGTAACACCGCCGGCACAACGACTGCATGCAAACGATCAGCTCCTGTGCGATGAGGCCAATGTGCGAAGCCTTCCATGCGCTTACCAGGCGAATGCTCCGGTGAAGGCATCTCAGTCTGCGTTGACATGTGACCAGCCGGAGTGTGAGCTGTCATCGTATGCATTTCTTTTGTCGGTACAGCCGGGACCATGCTTGGTATAGTCATTGTTGCCTTGTCATCGAAGATTGCTGTTTGAGTCTGTGAAGCTCTGTCGCCCGTCTCGATTATTGCAGTTTCGGTCTGGACCGCTAAGCTCTTGATTTCTGGTGGTATCACAGCGGCGGTCTGAGTGGAGAATTCCCGAACATCCGGCTTGACTGGCAGTGAAGGTGCCTCGGTCATAATGCCAACCTCCTTCGTGTCGATCGGCTCAATAGGAGCAGGCATAGCGGCCCTGAGCCTTTCGATCTCATCATCCTTGCTCTTGATTTGCTCCATTAGGTTCAAGTCGCCTGCGAACATCATAGATGATGGCCTGTTGTCTCTTGTCGAGCCACGAGCGAGTGGAGGCAGCGAACCATCCATGTCAGGCGCTGATGAACGAGACGCTGGCAGTATATTTGCGAAAGCAGGGTCGGTGCTAGCCATGCTACCGTGAGAGGCGCGATAGATCGACCGGGCCTCGATGCCATCCAATTTATCTTGCTCATCAGGTAACGAGGCAAGCTCTTCTTGTTCACTTGACATGGAAAGCTCGGGTGCCAATTCTCGCTCTATGATGGATCCATCCGCTGAGGCATCGTCCCCAGACGGCACCTCAGAGGACAGACGCGAGGGTTCAAGGCCGCGTGGCAGGCGTCCAAGGAGGACACCACCCCGTCCGCGCCGAGAAGCCACGATGCCGCCTCTGCCTCCTCGAGCACCGCGCCCACGGCGAGCAGATCCAGCTGTTATCGTCCTCCGTCGTTTTCCTGGATTGTTCTCATCCACTTCGCCATCGTCCGTAAGCGCTTCGTCGTCCAAGGAGTCTACATCGTCCTCATCCGACTCTCCTTCAACGCCATCACTGTCATGGCCTTGCCCATTGCTTCCTCCTAATTTGCGCTTGAGGTTCATTTTTGCCTCCTTCTCCCGTATGAGAGCTGCCTTGAGCGTCTGGATGGTCTTTTGAGCGTGTGCCAGATTGCCGCGTAGCTTTTCGGCCTCGGAAATGTTTCGTACAGACGGCGAATCGATGCCAAGGCTATTGTCCGCATCACTAGCAAAGGGCGAATCGAGCATGTTCTCATTCGTTCGGCGTCTACCCGTGAGTGTGCCTCTGCGGTTTGTACCAAATATGTCATCCTCCTCATTTTCGTCTTCTTCGGCGAGGGCGTTGGCAAATCCGTTGGGTGTATGGGCAGAATCATTCGCGCCAAGAGTGTTATTCGAGGCAGCAGAGACGCTTCTTCGTATTCCCCTCGCGCGGAGTGTGAGTTCATTCTTTGCCGCATCGAGTGCAGTCTGCAGGTCAGACTTCTCCCGCTGCAAACCCGCGGTTGTTCGACGCATGTTTGCCATGTCGGTCTCATGCTTGCTTTGCAGAGCCTCTAATTGAGCAACGACGCGTTCGTTGTCGACCTTTTGACCATCAAGCGCATCTCGTGTGACTGTCAATTCCTTGGTCAAGCGCGCGCGCTCCGATTCGAGCTTGCTGATATTGCTCGAAAGGTCGGTGTTCTGCGTTCGGACTTCTTGGTTCTGCACTTCGAGATTCCAATTTTCTTCCCTAAACTTGTCAAGCGAGTCTTCAGTCGTTTTGAGGCTGCTTGCAAACGACTCCATAGTACGCTCTAGTCCGTCCTTTTCAGCTTTGCTTGCTGCCAACTTTGTTTCCTGCTCGGTAAGAAGTGCCTGCAAGCGTCGTACTTCGACAAGGAGCGATTGTCCAATTTCCGTTGCGAATTCAATGTCTTTTGACCTGTGCTGAGCATTTCGCTGCCGTCTTGAAGCAGAAGGTGACATGGAAGCATCGGCAAGTCCGCCGGTAGGGAGAGCAGGATCATCTTGGGGCTCCTCGGTCTGACCGTGCTGGAGTCCAGCATGTGCTATCGCTGCCTGCGTGTGCTGAAATTGTAATGAAACACCACGTCAATATCGTGGATTTGTGGAAGCCACCCGAGGAATAGACATACCATCGAAGCCGAGCTTGCTTGTCTGACGAGCTCGCTGCTGGTGCGCGAGGGAACGCCGACACCTCTGTAGATTTCTTCGTTCCCTCTCTCCCACCGGATCATGTCCTGCTCAAGTGCTTGAAGCCTTTCCCGGACACTGTCATCAAGGGGCAGGCTCTCCGGGTCGCTGTCGCTGTCATTGTTGTTTGCGTGACTGGCCGTCCGAAACACGTCGCCGTGTTGATCATCATCGACATCTTGACCGTAGGCGTTCTCAGCATCGTTGTGCGCAGTGCCTCGTCCGCGTCGGCCGCTTCTGGCTCCGCTGGTCGACGTGACTTGGTTCTCGACGTCGCGTATGCGCGCCTCGAGCTCGGCCTGCTGGGACAAGAGGGCCTCACCCAGCCTTCCTGCGAGCTGAATCTCGTTGGACTTGGCAACGAGCAGAGCCTCTAGCCTCGCCAGTATGCTTGTCGTCGAAGAGGCTCCATTGTTTGATAGGCTACCGTTTTGCTCGTGATTTACGTCCATGACTGCGGGCGTATTGACGATTCTAGCTGCAGGTGCGAGGCTCACCATGCCAGCGGGCAGCGGAGGCACTGGTGGCTCAGCAAGCTGGCCAGAGCCTTCGAGACCAGCCATGAAGTCGTCTGAGGCTTGTGAGCGTCCGCTGGCCTGTCTCGACATCGAGTTGCCGCGCGCTCTTCGCGGCGCCGGCGGCCTGGGTGACCTGAACGGGACGTCCATGACCGCGCAGCGAGGGAGTGTCCTGGATACGCCCCGTGGAGCTTTGCACTACCCCCGTGAGGGAGTGCTCGTAGACGCTGGAGTCAGCAGAGCCCGCAATTGCCTTGAGCTGTTGCTGTTGTGGTTGAGCCGAATGCAACCTGCGATTCCAGCGGCGAGCGCAAAACAACAAACCCGGAAAAGAGCGAAAGCTTGTTGCTTCGTGCAGTCTGGCAGAAAGGGAGAAGCTGGTGAGCAGCCAGCACATCAACCAATAATCCAACCGGCCATCACAACACTTCTGGATCGCAACTGCCCTAGATATGCAGGTCCAGCTCAGACCAGAGCTGTGTTGCGGACGGTGGCGGACCACCCTTCGAGAACCAGCAAGGAGACTAGAACTACACGGGCACGTACAAGAACTTGGGTGCAGACATCGATGTAGATCAGGCGACGAGACAGGCAATACTTGTAGATCCGATTTGAATGCTGGTGCACTGCTTGACATGCATGTCATGCGCTGTGGCAAGGCGCGGCACGTGCGCGAATCGTAGGCCTAATCAGCTTTCCTCACTCTATGCGCGCAGTATTCTCGTTCGGATAGTGTCAAGACGAAAGAAAGGAATGGCAAAGCGAGGACGGAGCAAGAAGATCATGATGACCAAAAGTTCCCAAACCGACAAGATCCCTGCTTCATTGCTTTCCATAAATCTCGCCACGCTTCGAGAATGCACGAAGCATGACAACACGCAACACCAGAAGCACTAGAGTTTGAGCACCAGCGCTCTAGGCAAGAGCGAGCATCGCACTTGAAAGGCGGAGAATCGTTCGAAAAGCGCCGCAGCGCGAAACCCTGTCAATGAGGGATATAGGGTTGGTCGACCGAACGCAAGACGCGACAACTCGAGGTGAGATGGCCTCAAAGCTGGGCAAGTTGCACTCGTTCGTTTTGAATTGTGTTGAGGGTGGGAGTGTGCGTTTAGTCGAAGAGACCGAATCCCATGTCGTCGTCGGACTCTGCGAGGCAGAAAGAAAGCAAACACACGTCAGAATTCGATGGTTTCTCAGCTGCCGGCAGCAAACGTTGCACTGTCGCCCTGATGGCAACATGGCAAGTCGAGGAAGATTAAGCCACGCACCCTCCTTCTCCTCTTCCTTCTTTTCTTCCTTCTTCTCCTCGGCAGGAGCAGCGGCGCCACCAGCGGCAGGGGCGGCGGCAGCTGCACCACCAGAGCCGCCTGATGGGACAGAGGCGAGCTTCGAGGTTCCCTCGGTGATGAGCTCGTTGACGTCCTTGCCCTCAAGCTCGGAGAGAAGCTTGGAGAGGCGCTCAGAGTCGGTCTCGACGCTGTTGCATTTCAGGAGATGACAATGATTTGACGAATGTGAGAGTAACAAAGATGGTTCACGTCAGCTTGCTGTGTGACCATATACTCCGCCAATACAAAACTCAACGCACCCAGCGGCCTCGAGGACAGACTTGATGTCGGCCTCGGATGGGCTGGCGTTGCCGCCGATTTGCAGAAGGAGGTAGGCTGCGAGGTAGCGCACTGTGACATCGGGGCATTGTCAGCCTAAACGTCTAGCTATATGCTCCTCAGGCATGAGGCCACCACTCACTCTTGTTTAGGTAGTAGGATTGATCTCTGTATCAATTTACTGCGTGGCACCGAGTAGGCAAACCAGGTCCGACAGGGCGAAGGCAGGCGCGGTCAGCAGAGCGAGCGTGCGAGAAGGAAGTCGCAGGGCTCAAAGTGTACTCACAGGCTGATGCCAGACAGCAGAGTTGGGGGTTCAAGAGCCACTGCAAGCGGCGGTCCAGCAGCTCTGCGCCTGTAGCCTAAGGTGATCGGGAGGAAGGCTCGGTGGAGCACGAATTTGTAGGCTGGGCTTATCCGGACTCGACCAGACAATTACTCCTATTTTGCACTCGCATTAGCCCGTCATTTTCCTTCCTTCGCAGTCGAGGCGGGCCCAGGACAGAGGACCACCAGAGGGCGCACATCCTCTCGACGCATCCACCCAGGCAAACATGGCAGACCAGGCAGATCAAACCCGCGCAAAGCGTACCTTCCGCAAGTTTCAATTCCGCGGAGTCGAGGTGGGTGTGCTGTTGTCGTGCTTCGTGCGGTCGTGTGGTCGGCCTGCAGGCCTCTCGATCCGCGTGCATGCATGATATACCGTCAGTGCCGTGAGGCTGACAAGCGATTTGTACACCACAGCTCGACAACCTGCTCGACCTCAGCAATGAGCAGTTCATGGACCTCGTCCACGCCCGTGCGCGCCGTCGCTTCCAGCGAGGTCTAGGCCGAAAGCCCCTCTCGCTCATCAAGAAGCTGCGCAAGGCAAAGAAGGAGTGCGAGCCAAATGAGAAGCCTCGACCTATCAAGACCCACCTCCGAAACATGATCATCGTCCCAGAGATGATTGGATCCGTCTGCGCCGTCTACAACGGAAAGGTGAATCGAGAATTGCTTGCGGGAGGTCACGCAGGGCAGCATCGGGACAGCGTACCAGCCAGGCAGGCAGGCAGGCAGGCAGGGATATGCAGAGCACAGCAGAGCAATGTGGCCGCTATAGCCACACCAGCGGGGTCTTGCAAGCTGGGCCGCGGCACCGGAAGCGATGCCAGGCGGTCGGAATGTTGCAGGACAACGCGGCAGGGAAGACGCTCGCCGTCTCCGTAGCAGCGACGGTCCCCTCGCGCAAGAACTCAAGACGCATGAGAATGACTTCGACTGTTCCTCGACGCCTGCTCGCTGCTCGCTCTGCCTCCCCACGCCTGCTGGCGACCCATGTCCTCGAAGATGCTGCTCTGCCTGTTTGTGCCTTGAACGCAGTCACCTTGCAAATGCTGACCATATCGTCTCTCCTCCGTACAGTGGTTCAACATTGTCGAAATCAAGCCCGAGATGGTCGGTTTCTACCTCGCCGAATTCTCCATGTCCTACCAGCCCGTCAAGCACGGCCGTCCCGGTCTCGGCGCGACACACTCTTCCCGCTTCATTCCCCTCAAGTAGAAGCTCCATATCTACCCTCACTCTCACTTTTTCCAGACGGTGCGATTGGGCTTTCTCGAGACGGATTTTGTTTGGCGATGCGAGCGAATATTGCGTTGTAGTTGGACCTTTCGCCTTGTCAGAAGCACAACAGCAGGCAACGCGATACCAATACATCTGCAGTATTGTGCATTAGTCTCTATCTGAGACAAGCTGACGTTCACGTAGTCTTACTTTTCGGAGACTCTTCCCGCGTCCGCTGCTGCCTTTCATTTGCATGGGCGGCAGATCACGAGCTTTGCTTTACATGGGCCAAGCGAAATCTTGCGCGACAATACGTCGCTTGAATATCTGCCTGGGCATATCATCATTGTCGAACAGTAGCTGAGCTGCGCGCGCCTTTTAACGGTTCACCGTCATTGTGCTATTATCACAGGGTTGATTGACCAGGTGTGTTGCATGAGCGAGAAGGGCCGGCCGCATAATGGCGGCCCTACATTACCAATGGCGCACAGCCGAGCTTCCAGAACATACAAGCACAGCTGAACAGACAGCGTTGCCTTGGGCGCTTTAGAAAATCTTGTTCCCACTTGCCCTTCATGCTGTCTGGAAGATGCGGTCTGCTTACGATCTGGCAGACGAACAAGACCTCGTCAAATCAGTCATTTACAGCTGTTCAGATGGCACCGTAATACGTGCATGCAGCAGTATATGTCAGCTGTAGAGAAGTGTGCTTCAAGCGTGTCAGGCTGCCACTCGATGACATTTTCGCGTACGTAGTCCAGCGATACCTGGCAGCGCGATCCACGAGCCTTCTGGCACATTCTGCGGTGATAAGCCTAGCTTGGCAGCATGCATTGTAGAGTGAGCTGCTCAGTCAGTTGAAAGCAAGCTGAATCAGGCCGCTGATGCTGATTAACATCTCGATCGCTCTAGCGCGACGGCGATAGCACCGACCTTTGGGCGGTTTGGGCGCTGTAACGCCGACTTTGCGCTACCACCGTCACGGTTTTCGCTGACTGACAGCTGGGACGACGCCAAAAGACAAGCACCGACCCCGACGCTTTCTC
This sequence comes from Cystobasidiaceae sp. HBUAS51001, assembly GCA_003351005.1. Classification (NCBI taxonomy): domain Eukaryota; kingdom Fungi; phylum Basidiomycota; class Cystobasidiomycetes; order Cystobasidiales; family Cystobasidiaceae; species Cystobasidiaceae sp. HBUAS51001. The sequence continues at coordinate 265,922 of KZ857216.1, read as the reverse complement.
AGCACCAAGTCATCTGCTCGCCAAGCTCCTGCTGGCTATAAAAGCAGGGCTTCTCCATCGCCTCTCTCCCTCTCTTTCCTTCCTCAACTTGCACCTGCAGACTCTTCACCAGTCACCCCTCTGCGCCACCAAACTCGCCCATCACCCAGCGCCATGCAGGACATCGTCAGAGAGTCCCTCTTCGGCCAGGCCGTCAACTACATCACCAAAGGAAAAGCCTTCCCTTACCCTGAAGACCGCGCCGACTTCCAGATCCCAGACAACTTCCTTCTGCCTCACCAGCGACGGAATGCTGAGAAAGCACCAAGGTCACAACCACTATCTACTGAAACAACCGTTACAACCCGCGCGCCCTCGCCAACCCGTCCAGCCCCAGCTCACAGGTGTAACAGTGACCAACAAACACTATGCGATGAGCGAGCGCAAGAAACGATAGAGCGGTCCGTGCAAGTCATCAAAGGTCTTGAAGAGGGCAAAGACGCCGACCTCGTTGGCTGGTACAGCGAAAGCGACCCGGAAAACCCACAGTAAGCGCAATAAGTATCTTCTCGTTTCAGGTTTTCATGAGCTGACAATACTGTGCTTCCACTAGAAATTGGTCAAAGGGCCGGAAAATCTTCTTCATGACGCTCATTCAGCTACTCACCTTCTCCGTCTACATTGGTTCCGCCATCTACACCCCTTCCATCCCAGGAATCATGGAACAATTCAACGTCAGTCTGACCAAGTCTACCCTCGGGCTTTCACTATACGTCCTTGGATATGGTATCGGAGTAAGCGCAGACTGTCTATTTTTCGGACAAAATACACAATCTGACCGTCCTATTTCAAGAGCCAATGGTTCTCAGTCCGCTCTCTGAGATTCCAAAAATCGGTCGCCTGAACGTCTACATGGTCAGCCTCTTCATCTTCGCCGTCCTCCAAATCCCCACGGCTTTGGCGCCGAATTACTCGACCCTCATGGCAATGCGATTTCTCGCGGGCTTTGCCGGTTCACCAGCTCTCAGCACTGGAGGCGCTAGCCTTGGCGATGTTTTCAAACCAATGACTATTCCATACGTGATTAGTATGTGGGCGGCAGGCGCTGTTGCCGGTCCAGTCGGTGAGTAGTCTCAATGAAATTTGTTGTGAGGCCCACAACTGACCCGGCCCCTTCATCGCAGTTGGACCTGTCGCAGGAGGATATGCAGCCCAAGTCACCGGCTGGAGGACACCTCTCTACATGCTTCTAGGATTGGCATTCTTCTTCTTCGTGGTGCTGTTCTTCACTTTCCCCGAGACGGCTCCTGCCACCCTACTCCTTCGACGAGCACAGCGACTGCGCAAGCTTACTGGCAACGAAAAGCTACAAAGCCAATCCGAAATCGAGCAGTCCAACCTTGCCGCCTCGACTGTGATTTACGATGCCCTGCTCCGACCGTTCAGGCTTTTCTTCGAACCCATGGTCGCTTTCATCGACATCTATATTGCACTGGTCTACGCCATCTTTTACCTGTGGTTCGAGGCATTTCCGCTCGTCTTTACCGACATGTATCACTTCAGTCTCGGTGCCAGCGGTCTACCTTTCCTCGGCTTCATCGTCGCTCTCATTCCCACTCTCGGCGGATACATTGCCTATCAAAAGTACTGGGTCATTCCCGAATTCAAGAAGACGGGCGTGCTTATCCCAGAATCAAGACTCAAAGTTGCAATCTTCGGATCTACCATCATCCCCATTGCTCTGCTCATCTTTGGATGGACATCACGAGTTTCAGTACACTGGATCGCGCCCATCATTGGTGCAAGTCTCTACCTGCCAGGAATCTACCTCGTCTTCCAGGGTGCTCTCGTCTACCTGCCGATGTCCTATCACCTGCACGCTGCATCGATCCTGGCCGGAAACGCCCTTCTTCGCGGTATCACCGGCGCAGTCTTCCCCCTGTTTGGACGAGCCATGTTCGAAACCTTGACTATTGGTGGTGGCTCCAGTCTCCTCGCTGGTCTTTCGATACTCATGATCCCGCCTCTCGTCTACTTCTACAAGCATGGTCCTCAGCTTAGGAAAATGTCCAAGTTCGCGACATCATAATCTTCTCTGTAGACACTGTGCATTGCGCAGTGACAAGCGCACAGCACACCAGCCTCGTACTAGAGCTGCAACAATAGACGATACCACCCCATTTAGAGCCATACGTGCATCAGTCCCAAGACTGTGTAGCTATAGACGGCTTGCGCTCCAGCCAATTGGCAAGCAGCCGACGTTTTGACTTTCTGCTCATAAAGTCGTGTAGCGCCAGCAATAATAAGCCATTCATCGAATGATATAACGGCCCTACTGCTCCAATCCTGCAGTCCTATCGCCACCTTCGATTTACGCTCACTTGCTGAACATGGCACGCGAATCAGACAGCCCATTCTTGGTTTTTTGCCTCGGGCCATTCACATGTTGTACAACTCATAGGCCACAATGGATCTCGAAGGCATGCACCAAAGAGCTGCACCTGCTCTTTGCCGTTCGGGTTCCTGCGGGGAGGCCCCTGTGATCAAGCCGATCTAAATTTAACTTACGGCTTCCCGGACTTCACGCTAGCAGCCCCACTTGCGAGCATCTAGGTCAAGTTTGACATCATCAAGTTTCCGCACAGAGAATCCATGTTGAGTTTGCGGGAGCCTGGTCTTGATGCCAACCTGGCTTCGCCTTCTACCAGAATCTCAACAAGCTTCTCTCTTGCCCCGTCCGTCCAGCAGCAGCAGCCTGCAGTACCTCTGTCAAGGCAGCGGTGTGGGGCTCGACACGCAGTCATCGAGCAAGTTCAGCTGCATAGGTGTTAAAGTCCTACTCAGCTACGCAATAGACACTGTTCACTACCAAGTACAAAAATGGGCAAGGTACAAGACTACAAGTCAGTATGGGACTGGCCTCGGCCTCCATCCAAATCGGAGCGCAATGCGGAAGCTGGAGGGGTTCATAATCCCTTCAAGCTGGTAGCCATGCTCACCTGGCTCCAGCATCTTCAATTTTGGTGTGGATGGTAGGTGTTTCGTCCCGATATGACATTTCATAGGGTCGGCATGGTACTACAGTAGTGTAATATGCATGCTGAGTGGCGACTTTCTTGGTGTTGCAGGCTCGCCTGGACCTGCGATGCATACGATTTCTTCTGCGTTTCGCTCTCTGTAAACCGACTATCTGAGACCTTCTTTGGCGAAGTCAGTCCAGCAAACACACACAAGATCACTCAATCAATCACCCTCACCTTGCTCTTCCGGTAAGTATCTCGTTCCAGACCCGAACCCAGACGTAAATTGCTAAGCGCGTGTAAATTCTATCAGCTCTGTGGGAGCCTTGACCTTGGGTGTCTTGTCTGACGCGTGAGTAGCGACGAGGGCGCTTCTTGTTGCAGGAGGGTTCTGAGATCCTTACAGCTATGGACGCAAGTGGCCGCTCATTGGCAATCTGTAAGCTGCCTTAGCGCAATCCACCTACTGTCAATGGTCGTTTGCTTATCTTGCTGTGGAAAGGATCTGCATCACTGCACTTCAGATCGGCACAAGCTTCTGCAAGACTTTTAATTCTTTTCTCGGAGTTCGAAGCCTTTTCGGAATCTTCATGGGCGGAATTTGGGGAGTTGCAACAGCTTGTTAGTCACTTCGCATTTTTCAAACGTCAAGAGCCACCAGCTGACGTGGAAGACAGCGGCGATGGAGGCGATCCCTACCCCCGCGCGAGGACTTTACAGTGGTATTCTTCGTGAGTTCCGGGCGAATTAGGCCAATTACAAGCGTATCTGAAACGGCTCGCTGCAGAACAAGGCTATGCAGTCGGTTACCTGATTGCTGCGGTCGTCAACCTCTATGCCGTGCCTGAGGTCGACCGCTGGGAAGTTCTGTTCTGGATCGGCGCGTAAGTCAGCGTTGCGCACTGACAAACCCCGGTCAATCACTGATGTTACTGTCGTCATAAGGGGAATTACATTCCTAGCAGCGCTCTTTAGGCTCGCTCTTCCAGAATCCGAGGTGTTCTTGCGCGCCATCGCTGAAGAGAGGGCCAGTGGACACGTCGTTTCCGGTGCACAAAAGTCAAAGGCCTTCCTTGTCTCTGCCAAAGACGCACTCAAGACATACTGGGTTCGCTGCATCTATGCTGTTGTCCTCATGAGCTTCTTCAATTTCTTTTCGTGAGTGTGTGCGGTACTATGGCGAGCCAGTCAAAAGATTAACGATATGATATACGCAGACACGGATCGCAGGATTTGTACCCTACCTGTAAGCGACGGCACGCTCTCGTAACAGGTGCGCACCGCGGACTGAGCTGCATATAGACATGGAAAATGCAAAGGGCTTCAAGGCGCACGATGCTACCATAGCCACCATCATTGGCAACTGCGGCGCCATTTTTGGCGGTCTTATCACTGGTGAGCTGATTAATGGTCAAGTAGGGAGTTCAAGTTGACCGATTCGCGCTTCTGCAGGCTACATTTCACAATTCTCTGGCAGGCGACTCACCATCATTCTTTGCTGCCTCTGGACGGGTGCCTTCATCCCTCTCTGGCTTGTCCCTAGCAGCTTTGGTGGTTTGGCTGCTGGCGCTTTCTTTGTGCAGACCGGTGTCCAAGGCGCCTGGGGGTAAGTCATGGTCCCAATCTGTAAGGTGTGTCAGTGCTAAGCTATGACCGTTTCAGCATCATTCCCATCTACTTGAGCGAGATCAGCCCGCCTGCTTTCCGTGCAGTTTTCAGCGGCCTCAGCTATCAGCTCGGTAATGCAGCATCGAGTGCTTCATCGCAGATTGAGGCGACAGCGGGCGAGAGCTGGAAGACTTATGTGCGAGGCCGGGAAGTGCCCGACTATGCAAAGTGAGCCGCCATGATTAGATCCATATCCGGTCTGGCTCTGCCATGCCAGCCGTTGCTGACTGACATGCCCGCAGAATCATGGGCGTGCTCATCGGAATTGTAGCATTCTGCATCATCGTATGCATGTTGGTCGGCCCAGAATTCCATGGCAGCCAGTGAGTATCAACTGCCAAGAGGTCGACATATAGTCGAAATTGAAAGTTGGGCGTCCCATCATAGCTTCGAACAGAGCAAGACTGCCATGCAGCGCGGTGGAGGTCTCGAGGACAACCAGAATCTGCAAGGTCCTCAGCGCGAGAAGGTGATGGACGAGGAGCACGGTCCTACCCAGAAAGGTACGGATATCAGGCAAGAGCCCACCAAGTCGTAAGCCACCTTGACGCGTCAAGACTCCAAAAGTCGCGCCTGCCTCTTGACCTGCAAGAGGAGGATCCACGACACAAGCGAAAATCCCGTTTCCGAAATGTGCAAATGAACAGACTACGTTAGTGTATATGGTACTTGGCCCTGCAATCGGACTGTTTCGTGATAGCATGCGCTTCATGTAGCGTTCTCAGCGTCTTGTTGATGTCGTGTTCTCGTGCAATCCGCCTGGCGTCTTACAATGCGAATTAGAGTGTGCCAAAAGGGAGGTTATACTCAGATTGTCTCAAAGTTCTATCGAGATAGTACGAGTCTCCTCAAGCTTAGATGGGGCATAGAACCCAAAGCGTGTGTCCTTGTAGTGTTTCGAAAATGCTGCACCAGTAACTTCGGGAGGTCAGGTGAGCATGAGCTTATCACCCGTCTTGAGCAGAACTAGCCGGAAACCCTGCCAAAAGCAGCTTCAGATAAGCAGTCGACCTCCACGTTGGCTACCGGTACCTGTGGGTTATCACACCCTATGCTGATACGGCGTGCACGCGCGTATCCCCACCTGCGGGCGTCGCCAGCTCGCTTATCGCTCCCTGCCCAGACTCCCTCGCCACATGCCAAATGCTCTAAAGCACATGCTATGGACCGCCGATCGCCTATCATGAGACCCCCGAGCCATTTTGAGCGGTGGCACGGAAGGAAAAAAAAATCGGGCAGCAGAGAAGCCGAGAGCACGGCAGTTAGGCTGGATTGTCAAGTGGGTGTGGACGCAGCTCTGCTTTGCTCCTGGTGTCTGGCTCTTGTCGTCGCTGCTCTTCAGCCCATCAAGGACGCCCGCTGACGTCGACAGCACCTTGCCCCACCGACTCCGTCATGGCACACCGCGAAGGCCGCCCTGCAGAGGCACTAGACGTGGAGAGCGGCAAGGCCTACGAGGAGCCGCAGCCTGCGCCTGTTAATAACGACAGCGTGCTGCCCACGTACCGCAATAACAGTGGGAGCAATGGCGCAGCTCAGCAGAGCAGCAGCCCCAGCGGCTCCGTCTCTGACGACCACAAGGGCGAGCACAGCAACATGAAAGACGGCCGCGTCGTCGACCTCGACGGGCAGGCCCCTCCGAGCGAGGCACACACCTCGGAGAAGAGCGCGTTTACCAGGAAGCTCGACCAGCACGCTCACATGAAACGGCCCCTCATCCACGCTCTCATGGTTGCTTTCTGCCTCGGTGCGCCCGACTTTCTTTTGCCACGAGATGAGCCACGCCACTGACACGCCCTTTTCCTCTCCTGCAGCGTGGTTCGGCTGCACCCTCGCCTTCAATCGTCGCTATGCCATTCCCATCTCTCTCATCGCATGGTTCGTCATTGGCCTCGTCTTCTTCTGCTACGTTCCCACGAGCACATTCTCCAAACCCATAGGAAGAATCTGGAACACAGCAGTCAGCGATCCCTGGTTCAAGCTGCCTTACTACGTCCGCCTCGCTGTTGGCTGGCTCGCTCTTTTGGCACTTGTGTAGGGATATCTTTGTCTGCAAAGCGTGTTGCGGACCGCTCGGCTGACCAGCGCGTCAACAGCTTCGGTTCCGCCTTTGGCTTTGCGCTCAATGATAACACCTCGTACGGCCAGCGTGCCCAGAGCGTCTTCGGCCTCTTCGTCTTCCAGCTCGTTCTCTACCTCACCTCGGCTCACCGTCAGGCCGTGCGATGGAGAATTATTATCATTGGTCTTGGTCTGCAGCAGATCCTTGCCATGTTCGTCCTTCGATCTGGCGCAGGCTTTGCCATCTTCAACTGGATTGCGTCGCTCGCTGCCGACTTCCTCGAACAGGCCTACTACGGTTCGGCTTTCTTCTTTGACCAGGAGACAGTATTGTGAGTCTCCGAAGTCCCGTCGACTACTCTCCAATTCATGCTCCACGTCTTACACATCTCTTACACTAGCGAAAAGTTCTGGTTCTTCACCAATACTCTCGGAGCCATCATCTTTTTCATCGCTTTTGCTGAGATGATGTACTACTACAACGTCTTACAATGGATTATTGCCAAGCTCGGATGGTTCTTCCTCAAGACACTTGACGTCAGTGGTGCAGAAGCTGTCGTCGCGGCAGCTTCGCCTTTCATTGGTCAGGGAGAGTCTGCATGCATGGTCAAGTGAGTAAAGTTCCGAGCTGCTATGGTACAATGCTGACCTAATTCACCTCATCTCAGGCCCTACGTCAACCACATGACAGCTTCAGAACTTCACCAAACCCTCACTTCCGGCTTCGCCACCATTGCTGGTTCCGTCTTGGCTGCCTACATCGGCTTCGTACGCAGTTCAAACTCCGTCTATTCCTTGCAATAACAGTCTGATGATGACTTTTCTGCTAAACAGGGCATGCCAGCAGTCTTCCTCGTTACATCAGCAGTCGTAAGTTGTGACCAAGGCGCATCACGCTTATCACCGCAATCTAATTTTTTTTGTCGGTGCATAGATGTCCATCCCTGCTTCCATCGCCATTTCCAAGCTCCGCTACCCTGAAGTGGACGAGCCTCTGACAAAAGGCAAGATCACAGTCAGCAGGGACAAGTCCAGCGCACAAAATGGCCTGCATGCCTTCTCCAATGGCGCCTGGTTCGGACTTCGAGTTGCAGGTCTCATTCTCTGCAATGTGTTGACCATCATCGCGCTCGTGCACGTTATCGACGGTGTTCTCACTTACATTGGACGATCTTTCCTCATCGATGAAGGCCGTAATCACGGACCTCTCACGTTGGAATTGATCTTCTCCTACATCTTCTACCCGCTCGCTTGGCTCATGGGTGTACCCGGGCCTGATGTGATCACTGTCGCCCGTCTCTTGGGAATTAAATTCACCCAAAACGAGTTTGTGAGTGTGCCCTCCGTTCAAAGGCTCCAGTCCTCGGAAGTTGACTTACCGGGTTGTCTTGTCATCAGGTTGCCTTCCAAGAGCTCTCCACCATCAAGGACAGCATGACACCACGAGGCTGGAACATTGCCGTCTATGCTCTTTGTGGTTTCGGTAATCTGGGATCTCTGGGTATCCAGATCGGTGTGCTCTCTGCTTTGGGCCCAGACAGGAAGGCTACCATCGTCAAGGTCGCAGTTTCCGCTTTGGCTTGCGGTTTCCTGGCCACATGCCAGACGGCTGGCATTGCAGGTCAACTCTTGTAATACTGGCCGAACCTGAGCAATAGTCATCTTTGTGCTTTTCGGCTAGTCTATCTGTGTCTAGGACTCGAATGTCGATAGTCTGTAGCTTTGCTGCGCTACTCATGAAGCAATCTATATAGTCCACCATCGATGCGGTTTATGGGCTGATCAGCAGCTTCCGCTGAACCAGCTCTCCCAATTCGTCTCGTCCATACTGACCGATCGACTGCCCGCGGACACGTCGACCGCGACGAAAGACGGTCAGGCGGTCGAAGACAAGCGCGAAAGCTCGTCGACATGCAGCACAACGCGCCTGTGCATTCGCCTGGTATGCGTGAGTGATCGCGTACACTTTCATCCCGCCAAATGCTGAGCAGCTTTTCGACGCGTTATGGGCAATACACAACTTGCAGCTCCAGGCAATACGATGCCGCACCCTCAGCAGCGCAGCCCGCAGGGTGTAGGATCGCCAATGCTGAACCCACCAGTGGGCTTTTCTGGCTCTCATGGGCGTGCTGGGTCTCCTGGGCAATTCCAGCAGCATCAGGGCAACGCGCCTTTGATGTCTCCCACTTTCGCAGGCCAGCAGCAGCAGCAACAGTATGCACAGCAGCAGCCAAGTTATCCCCATTATCAGCAAAGTCGTGCCTCTCCAAGCTTCCAGCAGCACGCCTTTGGGGGCCAGCCTGGCCACTATCCAGGGCAAGGGCCAGCAGGCAACGCCAATGGCCTCGAGCAACAGATGGCACAGATGAATGTAGGCAGCGGAGCCTCGGCGCCATATGTAAGTCGACATAGCTATAACTTTTACGTAGCGAAGAGCCCCCTTGACGCATCTGCCTCGCGCGCAGGCTTCTCCAAGTCTTCAGCAAGACGCGCCGGGCTTTGGACCAGCCAAGGCCAAAAGGGCAGCGCGAGCATACCATCAAGACGCAGCACCTACAAGCCAGCCTCAACAACAGTTTCAACAACCACCGCAGGATCAGACGTTTCAGCAGAGCAACGACTTTAGGCCACAACATCCGTACGCCAATGCGCCGCCGCCTGGACCGCAGCCACAGCCTGCCATGTATCACCAAGGCTCGCAGCAGTCAAGTTCTCAAGTCCGACCAGATTACCTGCAGATGGAACAGCCGCAAGGTCAAGCTTTGCCATCCGCTGGCATACCCCAGCCGCCACATAACCCTGGTACAAAGTTGCCTGGGTTGCGGAATCGCATAGATCCCGAGCAGATTCCTTCTGTGGTAACCGTACAAGAAGCAGATCAAGAGGTCTACGACAACGATTACTTCTTGACATGTGCGAGGGGTACAGTGCCGCTAGCCACGACACAGTACACGACCATCGACCAAGGCAGCTCCAGCCCGCGCTTTATGCGTCTTTCCACCTACAACATACCAGCTACAGATGAGCTGGCGGCTCAATCACACGTCCCAATAGGTCTCATACTCCAGCCTTTTGCCGCTCCGCAAACAGACCGGGGCGAAGAGCCTACATATACAGTCGACTTTTCCCAGCATGGGCCACCACGATGCAATCGGTGTCGCGGCTACGTGAATCCGTGGTTCTTGTTTACGGAAGCTGGTCAGAAATTCGTTTGCAACCTCTGCGGGTCCACTTCAGAAGGTACAGCTGTGGAAAATCGTTGCCGATGACACGATGCTAATTCACCTTCTCCAGTTCCGCAAGAGTACTTCGCTCATCTGGATGTGAATGGGAGAAGGCTTGATCTCGAACAACGGCCTGAGCTGCTGCGTGGTTCAGTCGACTTCATCGTGCCAAAAGACTACTGGGTCCAGGACCCGCCTGCTCCTTCGTCATCGAGCTCTCTCACAATTCCTCGCCCGCCTCAACCCCTACATTACGTCTTCGCCATCGACGTGTCGTGTGACACATCGCATAAGCGAGGGCATCCTCAAGAACGAGAGCCACACGCGCACCCAATGCTCCGCGAAGTAACGCAGAATTTGAAGGAGATCATCTTTGGGACCGAAGATAGCGAGACACCTGAAGGAGAACCGACTAGGAAAGGTGGCCTGCCCACAGGTGCCAAGGTCGCGATTGTCACTTTCGACAAGACTGTTCATTTCTATAACATGAAGGTAAGCATTGCCGACCGTTGAGATACAGAATGAGCTAAAGTGCTCTACAGGCCGGCCTAGACAAAGCTCAAATGCTTGTCGTTGGAGACATCGATGACATGTTCGTGCCCTTGAGCGAGGGTTTCCTGGTCGATCCGATGGAGTCTCGCACGATCATGGAAGATCTATTGGACGCTATCCCCGAGCTTTTCTCTGCGAACACCATAGCTGAGGCTGCACTCGGAGGCCCGCTCAGAGCGACAATGCTCGCTCTGAAGACCATTGGTGGCCAAATTACCATCTTCCAGACGCGGTTGCCAACACTAGGTCCCGGCGCTCTCAAACACCGCGACGAAGCAAAGTTACAAGGCACAGACAAGGAAAAGACTCTCTTCGTGCCGCAAGATCCGATTTATCGAAGCATGGCTGAAGAAGCAGTGGAAGCCGGCATTGGCATCAATCTCTTCTTGTTCCCAAGTCAATTCATTGACGTTGCCAGTCTAGGGGTCTTGCCAGGCTTGACTGGAGGAGACGTCTACTTCCATCCACGCTTCGACCCGGTCCGAGATGCCTTGAAGCTTCGAAGTCAGATGGATCGAGTCTTGACAAGGGAGACTGCTACCAGCGTAACTATGAGAGTTAGGTGCTCCGAAGGTAAGATAAGAGAGGACCGTGCTGATGCTGTGTGTTGCTCACGAGTTGTATCATCAAGGTCTTCGCATCGCCGAACATTTCGGAAACTTTTACCAGCGTAACGTGACCGATCTAGAATTCGGCTCCCTCGATGCCGATAAAGCGATATCAGCCCTAGTCAAGCACGAAGCCAAGCTGGACGAAAAGCGCGATGCGCATTTCCAATGTGCCGTGCTGTACACCTCGGAGACTGGAGAGCGCCGGGTCCGCTTGCATAATCTGGCGGTGCCAATTACGAGCGTCATGAGCAATGTTTTCCGCTTTGCAGACATGGATGCGACCATGACCTACTGCGCGAAAGAAGGTATGTACTTCACTCCCTTGTGCTTTTTTACCGGACCTGCTGACATGTGAACATTTGCAGCTATCGCCAAGACCATCAGCAAACCCTTGCGCGAAGTGCGAGACAATCTAACCGACCTTTGCACGAAGGTTCTGCTGGCATATCGAAAACATTGTGCATCAACTACCTCGCCGGGTCAAGTGAGTCGCAATCAAAGCTGTCACCCCACAAGGACCGGGCTAATATCCGCTTGACCCAGCTCATCCTACCAGAGTCTTTCAAGCTTTTCCCGGTCTATGCACTGGCTTTCAATAAGACCAAGGCTATGAAAGGCGGCCCCGTCGTCTCTGACGTGCGGACATACTACATGCGCTGGATTAAATCAATGGGCGCCTCAGACACTATGGATTTGCTGTATCCCAAGATGATGCCAATTCACACTCTGGCGCCGGATGCGATGCAACCGGATGAGCATGGTCGCATACGATTACCCCGTCTGATGCGATGCTCTTACGCTCGGATGGAGCCACACGGCGCCTATCTGATACGTAAGTGCTCGAATGTCTTTCATCCCGATCACAGTGCTGGACTTCAATTTTGGTTCTTTACACAGAAAACGGAGACATTGCAATCATATGGCTAGGCCAAGCGGTTTCGTCGCAAATACTACAGGATCTGTACGGAGTTGATGCGTTGGATCAGCTGAGCACTAGAATGGTACGACCATCCAGCATACAATTGACACGCAAAGCAGCGGCTAACTCAATAGCAAATTTAGACACGGCTGCCCAACATCCCAACGCGCTTATCGGAACAACTACGCCACGTCATGTCGGTATGGGAGCAGCGGCGAGACGGGCGGCGAATGCCACTGTATCTCGCGAGACAGAATCTCGATGGTATAGAAGTCGAGTTCAGCAACATGCTTGTAGAGGACGCGAACAATGACGCTCTCTCATACGTCGACTACCTTTGCCTGTAAGCGATACAACAAGCAGCATGAAACGGTGCTTGCCAAATTTACGCTAACGGCATTGTTCTTGCCTGGCAGTGTGCACAAGAACATCCAGCAAGAGCTCAGCGGCGAGAAGCAACAGAGTGAGATGGATGCACAGACAATGTGGAGAACGTGGTGATAGATAGTCGATGGGGAGTGCTCAATGTCAGCATAGAGGCAAATTACGCTCGGCAAGTGTAGACAAGGGCAAGCGTGAGCTGTCTTTCGAGATTTGCAAGAGTCTCCTGCAGGTGGCCTAATAAGACATCGTTGAGGCCTGTTCTACAAGTGTTGTTTTTAACAAATGGCCGCCTGACATACGCACAACAACACAAGCACAGATCGTGCCACTTGCTCCAGCGTCCATCAAAGCAACCCTTGCATTCTGACGCAAGCTTGCACATTTCACTGTTGCTCAGGCAAGTACCTGTGTCCAGGCAGTCCGAGTGAGGCGGAAGCTGTTCAGCAAAGGGCAGGACCTGCACGAACAAGCAACACGGCACTTACGGCTAGCAGAACAATCGATAACACGACAATGAAGATGAGCAACAAGCACAATGCTCGGCGCCCAGCTTTGCGCTGGTAATTGTGCGCGGAGGTCAGTTCTTCGCTTGCGCCCTGTGTATCGTTGGCTATCGAGATTACGTTCGACTCGATATTGTCTGTCAAAAGGCGGAGAAAGTGAGTATAAGTATCAAACTTGCAGCAAATCAAATCAATTGTGAGCTCACCAAGCATGCTTTGCTGTTCAGTGACTATCGTTCCCAGATCTCGGAAGATCTCATTCAATTCGACAATACCAGCTTCGATTTCGCGAATTTCACCTTCCCGTTCTTGTATGACTTGTTCCTGATACTCGAGCTCCGAGTCTGGAATATGGTCGGTCTGCAGCTGCACTTGAGCTTGTTGCTGCTGTGTGCCTTGTCGACCATTGCTATCCTCGTCCAAGGACGCTCGACTATGCGATCCACCGGTTGCATCGCTGTACTCGATGGCAGCTTTGGCTCTCTCTATATGCTGGCGTTGCTTTTCGGCAGAGGCCTTTGCGGCAGACTGATAAGCTATCACGGCTGTCTGGAAATCTCGAGAGATCTTGGCTTGCTTCAGCTTGCGCTGCCGCGTGGAAGCGTCCTAAACGCAATTATGAAGTCAGTTTGCGGTAGGCTCCTCTTCAGCAGAAACGGAAGCGGACCTGGGATGATAGATCATAATTGGCAATTTGTTTCACATCGTCCGTACTGCTTTTGACGAGATCTTTTGTGGCTTCTGTAAGGTTGTGCCTGTATGGAAGGTGGCGGAAACAGTCAGCATGGTCAACTGCAGCGCGAATACTGCATGCGGCGGCCATAAAGTCACGCACAGGCGCTGACGGAGTTCGTGATTGTCTCTCTTGCTGCCTAAGGTTTCAACGAGCTTGTGTATCCCTGTCACGTTGCTGTTGATTCTGAAGATCTGTAGCGATATGCGGTCAGCCAGAGCGGTGAACCGTTTGTCCTCTGAACGAGATGAGCAGTCATGTCAGTGGGGAACTTTACTTCCATGTGTCAGGTCTACGAAGCTATTCTCGCACCTCCGCTTGATAGAGGGAGCTCGTCTACGCCATCCCGCCTGTTGGCAGGACCACCTCTCGAGGCAGACCCGAGGCCTCGCTCGATGTCGCTGAATGACCTGCGTTGAGTGTAGATGGAGTCAGAATTGACGCGGACCAGCAGACTGAACGACTCACATGGTGCAACAACCCCGACTGAAGGATGCACAGCTCGCATCAATCGGTCGAGTTCAGAGGTACACGCGCAAGGTTGCTGTGTGGTGGGCCTCGCGTGGCGACAAGCCTGCACATGAGCATCAGGCCTACACAGCATACGGAGAGCCCATCAAGTAGACTGCCTTTAGGGCCATAGCCCAGGAGAACGCCGTTTGCTGGATACCGCCTGTCTGACGCCACCAGCTGGCGCTCGCGCTCACAGGCGGCATGGCAGGACGACGATGCTGCGCCAGGTAATTAACAGCGCAGGGCAGTGGAGCAGCATGGATGACACTACACAGCATACATGGTGCATACAGACACTCTCTAAGCCCTGCTGCCTTGCGTCATTGGCCCCCAGCAAGCCCATCGAGCTGCCCTCGACTTCCGCTGCGAATTCGTCACCACGCTCTGTTCCCGCCCAACTCGACTTCTTGCAGACACAAGCGACAGCTGTTTCAGTCTGCACCTTCTGTCTAGCACATTCCCAAGGCTTGCTCAGTCGGCTTCTCAGTGCCCCGAACGCAGTTTTCAAGCAGCCATGTCGTCCGCCAAGATCTACGTGAGCAGCTTCCACCGAATCTGGCCGATGGGACCGAGAACGAGAACGCAGATGGCGCAGTCAGGGAGGGCGCAGCCCACCTATATATCAACACTGGCAGAGCGCTGCACATCGGCAGGGGTGCGCGTCGCTGCTGCCGCAGTCACGGGTCATTTGGACCAAAGGTCGTCTTTTGGCGGTGATCTGTTCGAACAGTCTGGCATCGAAGAGCTTTCCGTCGTCCGAGTCTGCTTAGCACTACGCCTCTGCAATGCACATGCAACACAAAACTCCACGCATGCCTCATGTCTGCGTGCCACGTTTCGGCTAGGCTATGACTGCGCTCTCTGTTCTCGTTCTTCGGCTCATTCGCGGATTCGGCGGGTCTTTTCATGCTCCTTTTGTGCTTTTCTGACACGCTTTGCTCTTCTTGCTTTCGTCATCCTGTCCTTTCTTCTCGTCGCTGTCTCCGTCCGCATCGGTTCTACATGACTTCATCGCTTTCTGGCTACTATGGCTTCTTGGAATGGTTTTGCAATGCGTGCGGCCTTGTGTCTGGTCCTTGCATACGTATGGTTCTACGTGGGACCCGTCTCGACCGCGCATTCGAATGTCTGCCATGCGCTTACAGGTTGGAAACCTCAAATGTGCGTAACAGGAACCTGATTAGCGACAAGCTGCCACCTTGCCTCCACCATTTGCTGACATGACAATACTGTTGCTCTTGCGTGGCCATTTCTTCTGACAACAGGGGAGACCGATGAGGAAAGGCTCCGTGACTATTTCGGTGACATCGGTATGATCCAAGATGTAGGTAGATGTGGCTAGTCTGCCCCTCCTGTAAGCTGATTGCATGGATTCAGGCCGTCGTTCTCCGCGACCGAGACACTGGCCGCTCCAGGGTAAGAGAGCGAAGCGAAGCCTACAGATGTCGAGATGGCAAAGAAAGGCTCATCTGTGCATGATATTGCTATCAGGGTTTCGGCTTCGTCACCTTCTCCAATGAACAAGAGGCTCAGGACGCCATCGCTCAGAAGAACGAAACCGAGCTTGACGGACGCCGCATCAAGGTCAAGTGAGTTGTTGCATTACCAGTCCCCTCTGTCCCCTTCATGTCAGCGAGCTGTCGCTTCGTCGGCCCCCGATAACTGCCCATCTTCCTCACCCACGCTTTCCCATGGTATACGCGCCACGCTCTGGATGTTTTGCTTTTATCCGCTATTTCCTTTTCCCGAGGCGAAGCCGCAAGAAGTTGCCACTGCCAAAAGCCATCCTTCCTCCTCTTTTCTACAATCTTTCCTACTTTGCTATTCTCTCTTCATTTCCTTTCCATCAAGTGGCAACTGCTGGCTTTTCCTTTCTGACCGACACACTTTTTATGTTCTCTTTCCCTTTCGCTCTCATCCTCGTGTGACATTTTCTCCGTTCTCTCGTCCGCTGTTTCGATCGTTCTCTTCTCGCATGCATCCGGCTCGTGTCGCGTATACCGTTTCGTCGTTCGCTCGCTCGCTCATTCACTCATCTGCTTGGCCGTCGCTACGCTGCGGTCATTGGTGGACTTCCGTTTTTTCGCGGTCGTTCTCATTCACATCTCTCTCTCGCTCTCTGTCTCTCGGACTCTTGGCTCGATTCGAATGGGCGTTGATACATTGAAGTTATCGCAGCATCTCCGAAAACCGTGCTGGCGGCGGCGGTGGTGGTGGCTACCGTGGCGGCGGTGGTGGTAAGCAAAGCACGGATCGGCATCTACCTTGAATCGCGCTGACGAAAATAACATTCTGCAACTCTGTAGGTGGCTACTCGGGTGGTGGCTATGGCGGCGGCATGGGCGGCGGCTACAATGCTGGAGGCTACCAGGGTGGCCAGGGCTACAACAACTTTGGCGGCTCTGCCTATCCTGGAGGAGCTGGCGGCTACGGCGGCGCTGGCGCTTACTCCTACGGTCAGGACACTGGCGCTGGCGGCAACTTCCAGTCGTACGGTCAGCAGAGTGCGTCCTGACTCATCTTGAGTGTTGCTCGGCTTCATACTTATCATGGTACCTTGCAGGCTACGGCGGACAATCCGGCTATGGCGGTTCAGCCAACGCTACCAGCCCTGCCGCACCAGGCGGCGCTGCTGGCTACCAGAGCTTCGGCGGTGAGCTCCCTTCATGTGCTCGTTGACGATCCTCCATCTGAGTGCTCGTGCTTTTTCCTCGTGCAGGTGCCCAGGGCGGCAACTTTGGCAGCTACCAGGGCCAGAGCTACGGCCAGCAGCCTCAACAAGGCGGCGCCGGTGCCTACTCCCAGCCTCCTCAGCAGGGCGGCGCTGGCTCCTACCAGCAGCAACCAGGCAGCGGAGGTCAAGGCCCTGCTGGCTCGTATGGCAGCGCCGGGTACTAGGCATCTCTGGGAATCTGGTCACGACAGTCATCTCGTCTGCGCCTCTTGGCACACTGGTTATTCCATCATTTGAAAAGTCTGCTCCTCGCTCTGCCACTCTGTCTGCCTTCTCACGTCCCCCCTGTGTTCACATCTCTCTGCTGGATTTAAAGGTTCGGAAATACCCAAAGTATCGATAGGTATAGCGTATCCAGCTCAGACAGTCTCTGGTAGTCTCCCTGTAACAGTCTGAGAGAACCAAATCCCTGCAATCCGCGTTCTTCATCCCGATGTAATCTTGCACGATCGCTTTTTCATCACTTGACCTAGAGCGCAGGATCGCACTCGGGTTTCGATGTGCATGAACTTCGCTGCTCTCTCTCCTGGTGACTCATGATTTGTAAGTCAGGGGATTACTCTGATTGATTGCTGTGTTCCGAGTAAGGGACCTTCAGATCGCCGTGGCCTGCGGTGACCCTTCGAATACAACAACAAGAACTTCATGCTTCTCATGACAAGTGTGGAACGGGATATTAAGAAAGGGAGAGTACGAACCGGGCTGATGGGAAAACAAGCCGGAGGGAGAGCTGATGGATACAACAACATGTACAAGACGAATCGAGAAACAAGACAAGGAATGGAAGCAGCACGTCCGGCATATGGCCTGGACAGTGTCGCAGCTTGCAGAGGCTAGTTGAGTAAATCACGACCTCCTCTGAATTTGTCAAATACTCGAGCCCAGCTATTGCCGCGCTTGTGTCTGAGGTGCCCGGTTGCTTGACGGTCGGTAGGCGTGGCAAGTGCGTCCAGCTCGTCCTCATCGCTGTCCGAGAATCTGCTCTCAGACGCGCTCTGGAACGGCTCGGGAACGCCGTCGACGTCGGATTCTATTGAACTGGCGGGGTGCTCGGAGACGGTAATGCGCGTAGCATACCTGGGTGCAGGACATCTTAGAGAAATAAGCTTGCTGGGTATACGAGTAGGCATGGATGAAGTGGTCTTGTGATGGGCTGGACTAGGAGGCGCCGTATAAAACTCGCTGTTGCCGTCATCCACCGATGATTCGCTAGCATGGCTGCCCGCGGACGAGTTCTCTAGGCTCAAAAAGGAGTGAGCTTGCCAACTGTCATCAGTAATATTATTCTGTTGCCAGAGGCCCATTGTCGCGGTCTTCGGAGTAGCGGGTCCATTGATACCCGATTCTTCACTGGACGAGATCATGTTGGGTTGCCTGGTAAGGCTCAGGAGAGAGGGAATTGCTGGCAAAGGGGTTCTCGGTGGCGGTGATATCCAGGCTCGACTACCAATAGCTCCAAGCGACTGTGTGCGCACATGTATAGCCGGACGTGATGCTGTTGCCCGAATCTCTTGGTGCGAGTGGAAGCCTCTGTACGCAGAAGGACGCGTAGCCGAGAATGGGGGATGTGACTGAAGCAAGAAAGGGTCGACAATGTCCTCTACCTCTAGGTCATCAACTGACGTCAAAGTGGATGTCGTCCTGCCAGAGAATTTGCTCTCAGAGTCGGATCGAGCAAGGTGGTCTTCGTTCGGGTCTTCAGGTGTAGCTGCTGATGTTGCCGACATATTGCGTATGTGTGCTAAATCGACCTGAGTCGACAAAAGGCTTCCTCAGCACTACGGCATTAAACAACTGCGAAGATCTCCTCGTACCGACTGCCTGGGTCCCGTGATTTGTGTCCTGACCAAAGCGGTGCAGCCGAACAGCTGACCGGAGCAGGCGACCACTCAAGACGAGTGCCCAAATTAGATATTCACTAGCATGTCCCCTGATTCGAGCACCCTGCAGCCGCTTCTGCCAGGAAGTGTGTGGCCGTGGTTCGTCAAATGTTGTTCCCGGCGCGTTAGCTCGATCCTCAATAGCGTCCTAGAAAGCACCGCGGAGCACTGTCGGAGTCGGGCAGGATAGAAGAGCGCTTGCGTCAGCCGGAATTGTGCTAGCGTTGTGATGCATCTGCGAGCTTGCCCGGCTGGATTGGCTCGTTTGATATACGGACAATCGTACCTGGGCCGATGCTAGCCAGTTATGCGTGGTGACGCTGATTGATGCAGGTGCCGTGTGCTGTTGTTGATATGCTACTGTTGTTGATAATGCAGGACGAGTAAGCTGACACGCAGTCACTGGAAAGGCATCTGGGCAGGCTGTAAGTGTCAAAAGCAGAACAGCGCCAACTCTTGCGGCTGCTTGCAGTGTGCAGGAGCGTGGCGAGTTGCAAGAGCGGGAGCTAGCCGTACCCTGTGCAGGCCATCCAAGGGGCAGCCTGCTTCATCTGAGCTTGTTCATTGCGGTTGTAGCAGACATCATGCCTATCCCAGCATTACGCCGTCCTAGACCTGTGGAACGCTGGCCATGGGGTGGGTGCGGAGCCTCGTGTGTCGGTGAGCAAGTCATCCGTATAGAAGATGGGCTACTGCGCTGATGTCGCTTCAGCCTCTACAAATTGCTGTGGGTCATAAGCGATACTGATCAGCAGCAGACAAGTGACAATTCATCGTGCGTGAACTTACCTGCTCTGCTCGCTTCACTGCCAATCTAAAGTCCGCCGCTTCGTGCCAGCAGTCTAGAGGTCTGTCCTGATGCTTGCGGTAGCATTCAAGCAAAGCCTTGCGGGTTTTAAAGACTTCTGGGAAGTTCTTCTCAACGTCCCGTTTCTGCCTGTGTTCCTCGACACGTCTCGTTATTTCATCAAGCTCTTGCTGCAGTGCTTGCGAGCTCTTCACGTGCTGCTCCTTGGAGGTCTCCTTCTCCAGATTCTCGTGTTCGAGAGCTTTGCGGATCTTATCTTGCAGCTCTGCTTCCTGCGCTTTCAGGCGGTTGAGTTCGTTGGCTATACGTTCGCGGATGTGCTCATCTAGGGTGGTCTGCCGACTGCTAGATGGCCCGCTTGCATTCGAGCCTGAAGGCAAGTCGGAGAGATGCTGCACCAAGGAGGGCGAGAACTGCAGCGAAGGAGGTGGTATCAGTATATAGCAGCCGCGATGCTGGGGCAATGTGCTTCTGCTTCTAACCCTCCCAGAGCCAGTCACCGCGGCAAGCTCCGGAAGGGCGTCTGCTACCACTCACCCTCACTGGCCGTTCGGCATAGAAAGCCTGTTCACCTGGCTGTTCATTGCTCTCCGCCGTCTTGCTCGCGCCTGACCCCATGGCTGGAAGAGTGAACGCCTGAGCAGAGTTGCTTGTAGGGAGACCTCCAACTACTGAACCTCTCCGTACACCAGTAGTTGATCGGCGGCCCTTGGTTTTCCAACTTTCTTGAAGCGCAACTACTCAGCCTCACACCAAGCGTCCGCGACATCACCAGCCCAGAGATACGCCTCGAGCTCCCAGCTGACACATTCGTCGTCATGTCGGCCTCACCGGTCGCTTCCACTTCGTCTGGGCCTGGTTTGGCACCACCAGCGACAGCTACGGACGACTCGATCCTGCCCGCCTTCAACGCGTGGAGACGCGCATTAGCATCGCTTACAGGCTTGGGGTTGACAGAAGAAGAGCAAGCAAGCCGCCAAGCCGGTCTTGCGGCTGAAAAGCAATCTGCAGACTGCAAGCGATGTATTCGGTGGCGAGACCAAGTCATTGCAGAAAGTATGGCTGGACCATGCAGCAAGAGGTAACAATCAATGAATTGACTATTGTCCTCCTATTTAGGCCCAATAGTCCGCTTTATGCTGGGTCACATTGACTCTCTGCCGGGAATCCAGTATCAACAGCAAGAAACGCAACCTGAAAACACGCCTGCAAACGCGCCAGTGCCAATCTTCTGCACGCCATGTGGTCCGGACCGGAGTGGTGGCTTTGCGCCTGGCCTTGGGGTTGTTCTCTGTCAAGATCGCCTCATGGGCAAGAAACACGTCGAGGATGTTCTGGCGCACGAACTTATACACGAATGGGACAATCGCCGCTTCGATGTGGATTGGAGCAATCTCCGACATTTAGCTTGTAGCGAGGTCAGACATCATGACTAGATGTATGATGTGCCTTTAGGCTGAAAGCTTTTTCTTTGGAACAAGATTCGAGCAGCGAGTCTATCTGGAGACTGTCGATGGGGCCGAGAGCTGAAACGACGAAACTTTAGCTTTACGAAACAGCATCAGGTATCTTCTACCTATTGCGTATCTCATCGTCTCACAGAGTCTTTGATGCTCATAATGATTTTGCAGGAATGCACAAAGCGCCGCGCGGTGCTGTCGGTCATGCAACACCCAGCTCTTGCTCAAGAGTCCAGTCTGACGGTGGAAGGCAAAAAACAAGAGGCGGAGAGACTGGTCAATGAAGTATGGCAAAATTGTTGGAAAGACACTAGACCCTTTGACGAGGTGAGACGGCTTTTCACCTTCATCGATATATATCTCACACACTGCTTTGTGCGCAGATCTACTGAGTCGATAGGTGCGCCGAGGAAGAACTGCAGGCGAGCCTGAATAGTAGCGGAAGAAGATCAATCCTAAATGCTATCACCAGCTCAGACCCATCTTTGTAGCATTACGCACGTGGATCCCAGGTACAAGGCCCAGCACTTCGAGTTTCCGCCACACACAATAGTGACCAGCAATAGAGAAGTACGTGTGTTGAGGTTTGTGATACTGCAGCACGGCTGTTACTTGCATTTGATGTCCAACGGGCTGTCCCATCACGGGCTACTCTTCGTGCAAATGTCTATAAACCGTAATCTTTTGCCGCAATTATGCCTGTCTTTGTCGCTCCACTAAGGGCTTTCCACGTTCTGACGCCCGTTCAACTCTGGAGCACTCGACCTCAGCCCATCGAGGCAGCTCAGGACGGTAGTCACTAGGTGAGTTCTGCCATTCGAAGCGTCCCAAGTCAGCCAGCGTGCACGGAAATGCTCAGGCTACCGCTGCCGAGCCATCGCCAGGCGCACACCACAGCTTAAGGCCACTGGTGTGCGCTTCAAGGATGCGAGCTTCGCCAACCCTCATCATGATAGTCCCACACGCTCACACACTCTCTGCTCTTCGCGCACCCTTCACCCTTGCCGTCCCATACTTCCAGTCCGCCCGAAACCTTCTACACCGCACGCTCGTCTTGCGTCCGTACTTCTCGCGCCGCGCAGCTTTCTTCGCGCGGGGCCGTCTGTGGTGAAGCAAGAGATACGCAGAGTGACTGATACAGTCTTCAACCTCAATCTCGATTCCCATCAACTCTGTCCCTGTCTCTGCCTTCCACCCTCTCGCTACCAACGACCCTACCGTCGACGCCTCGTTTCGAAATGTCAGACAGCAACGGCAACGGAACACTGAAACGAGCTCGGTCCAGCTCACCCGTCAATGGTGGTGCGGGCAACAGCAGTGAAGACCGGCAACAAGGCACAGGCAAGAAACAAAACACGGGCAGGGGCACAGGTAATGCTTCCGGATCGGCTGGCTCGCCCAACACGTATCGAGGAACGGCAGCAACGTCCACCGGGGCAGCGATGAGCGATTCAAATGGACCTGCTGCAAGCACAGCGAGATCCAACGATGTATCTCAGCACGCTACAGAGGCAGTCTCGAACAGTCAGGCAGCTTCCGCGGGCGACAATGCCACTGCGGATCAGCCAGCGCCGCAAATCACCATAAAGGCTCTCATAGTCACGCAAGATGCATCAATCATTATTGGCAAGGGCGGAGTGCATATAAAGGAGATAAGAGAGCGAGCTGGAGCACGCGTGTCAGTGTCAGATCAACTGCAAGGGAACCCAGAACGCATCCTTAATGTCATGGGTCCGCTCGATGCCGTCAGCAAGGCAAGCAGTTTTCCAACGATTCAGCTGTATGCTTTGCACTTGACTAACGACATTCCATCGTGATCAGGCCTATGGACTGATTGTCCGAAAAATCAATGACGAACCTTATGATCAGCCAAGTCTTCCTGGCAGCCGTGCGGTCACCATTAAGTAGGCTGGGCTTTATCAATGATGATGTCACCTTTACTCATCTCTACACGCTTCCTATCCAGGTACATCATCCCAAACAGTCGGATGGGCAGTGTCATTGGCAAGGGAGGAGCAAAGATCAAGGAAATTCAGGAAGCGAGTGGTGCTAAACTGCAAGCGTCAGAAGCTATGCTGGCAGGCAGCACCGAGGTAGGCTCACTTTTGCTCTTGGCCGTTGATATTCACTGACCGAGTGTTCTTCAGCGCGTGTTGTCGGTCTCTGGAGTCGCAGACGCTATCCACATCGCTGTCTACTATGTCGGCACAATTCTGCAGGAAGGCCAGGAAAGACAACCGAACATCCCCTACAGACCATCAGCTGCCGGCTATGCCCCAGCTGCACCCTACGCAGCGCCATCACGCCACTCTGGACCTTCATCGTCCGCTTCTTCTTCCTCCTACTATCCTCATGGAGGCGCCCCTTATGGTCAATCTCCCGCTGGCTATCCCGGAGGGCCACCATCAGGTATGGCACCATCCTCGGGTGGCTACCAAGCTGGTGGTGCTGGTGCCGGCCCGCCAACACAAACGCAGCAGATTTACATTCCAAACGATCTCGTGGGCAACATCATTGGTAAAGGTGGCCAGAAAATCAACGAGATCAGACAGCTCAGCCAATGTAACATCAAAATTATGGAGTCGGGTGACAGCCAAGGTACAGGAGCGCGACCTGGCGAGCGTGTAAGTTACATCGTGCTGGTGACAGATTCATAATGCAGGCGCATTTGCTGACTTGTTTTCCTCTTTCTCCAGCTGGTTTCCATAACAGGGCTTCCGCACAACATACAGACAGCAGTCCAAATGCTCCACTCGAGACTGGAGTCTGAACGACAGCGGAAAGTGCAAGGTGGAGGCACTGCTGCGTATTGAGCTTGAGCCTCGTAGGGAAGGGC
The DNA here is from genome assembly GCA_003351005.1 of Cystobasidiaceae sp. HBUAS51001. NCBI lineage: Eukaryota > Fungi > Basidiomycota > Cystobasidiomycetes > Cystobasidiales > Cystobasidiaceae > Cystobasidiaceae sp. HBUAS51001. The sequence goes on along the minus strand of KZ857216.1, from coordinate 242,037 downwards.
AGTTCAAAGCGGGTCTCCTGCACCAGTGTGCATGATGATTCTAGCATGTTTCTTCTCAACAAGCAGTCATGATCCATGTTTCATGTGCTCAGATTGTGTGCAAGATGGCGTTCGAGCGTGCTGCTCTTGTAGCGGATGCTCGTATTGTACAGTTCTCCTGTTGCGATTCTGCAGCACGAATGCAAGGATTGCTAGAAATTGGGATATTGGAAGCAGCGTGCTGGCTTGTCCCACTGCTTGTTCACAATAACAGCTATTTGCTCTTCCCGCGCGCTTGTGCTTTGGCTCGCGAAGTGTCTTTGCCCCGGTATCGATCGATTGCTATATGAATGGCATTTGCGGCGTGGAACAGCAGGACATTGACTGCTCCACAAACGGCATAGAATGGAATCTTGTACTTTAAAGGCATATCGCCCAAAAACGGGTATGGGTCTGTACGCGAGCAAAATGTGAGCCCAGACTGAAGAAACTGCGTGTGCTGGAATCGGGCAGACACCCTCACAATTTCCGTTGATGTTGGCGCAGTACTCCATCCAGCCCGTGTAGCCAGCCGTCAAGAGCACTGAAGGATGGAGCAAACTCAGATTAGACGCCACTCATTGCCAAAGCGCCTCGTAACGATGGGCATGCGACGTACCTGAAAGCAAGACTGGCCGCGATTTTGCTGAAAAGGGTGGGGAGAGGAAGATGAAGTCCACCCAGAGCAAGAAAGCGGGCAAAGCATGTCTGGTATGACCACATGGTTCATGTTGGATTCGTCGCACGATAAGAGTCTGCACCTGACACCTGGATGACATGGTGGGAAAATGCTTACAGGCTAAGATCCATTAGCAACGGGATTCTGTACCGAGGATCTGGCGGCATCAGGAGGTTGTGGTTGAGAGACCGAAGTCCCCAGTATAGGACCGAGATCAGGCCTTCCACCGGTACTGTCACGATCCCCAGACTGTTTTTGATCTGATCCAAGGCTGCGCAAACAGTCGCACCGTCAGTAGGCTCGTCTTGACCTATGCCGTTAATGCCATTTTGAGATGCTTCCAACTACCTTTGACCGACGGCAAGAGATCCTTGAGAATCGCAACTGCCATGGAGGCGATGGCGGAGCATAACCTATGTAGGAGCTCAGACGCCGTCTAAGCAGTGACATACAATCAAGATTTCGAGCTCACCCAAGTACAGTCAGAAATTGATACCACGATCCATATTGCCCTTGAATGAAGTTCGCGAGCTTGGATGGAGTCTTGAGTGAATTGAAAGCAGCTACGAGCAGGATGATAGCCACGACATGATACAGGAGCGAAACGAAGGTCGAAGGTGTAGTTGCTGGAATGCGAGCGCTGCGCTTGGAGGTAGCCATGGCCGCTCTTCCAGGAGCGTAGGGAGCTCTCGAACTAGCTGCAAAGCACAGTCAGGAGACCAAGGTGTTCATCAGCAAAGCAGGCAGTAGTACGAGGGTGGTGATCGACAACGTGTTTACGCGTCATCGGCAGCTTCTCTGCACGCGTCCGACTGCCCGACTGCTCGATGGATAGCGGCAGAGATGTCTCGGACGTGGGAGTCGCTTGCAGCGTCTGCGCCATGCTCGATTTTCTCCCCTTCCGCTGTCAGCACTGCCGCCAGCCCTTCTGCAAGAACCATGCCCGAGCTGCAGCTGAGCCTGCCACACACGGCTGCACGGCCTACATCGCAGGCCATGCGGTAACAGAGGGTGTTGCCTCGAGTGACGCATCTGCAAACTTCAAGGACTATCTGCCGGGTAAAAGTGGAGTGAAAAGTACAGTGTTCAATAGCTCATGCACGAATGCAGACCGCACATCGACAGGTCCGCCACCACCGACCGCGGAGCAGCTCGAAAGGCAAGCAAAGAAGGAAGCCGCCCTCGCTGTGCTGCATAAGAATTTTCCGCAATCTGCCACGTCTGCATCTGGCAAATTGCCCGTCGCTAGCAAGAAAGCACCCAGCAAGACGGTCTTGTTGATGAAGCTCAAGCAAACGGCAAAGCCTCTGGACCCATCACGTTCAGAGAAGCAAGTCGGCGTCAAGGATAGGAGATACTTCTTCGCAGGAAAACTTGCACAAGAAGATCTTCAAGGCTTCTGGATCCAAAAGGTGCCAAGCAAGAAGCCTGGTAATTTGAATACTTGTTTCGCTAATGATGGGGTTCGCTTGCCAGACAAGCTCATGCGGCAAGACCCTCGACTTGCTTTCAGCCGCTCTCGGGATTCCAAATAGCAACAATCTCCCGAATACGCCCGCCAAAGAGGTATGTTGTAGCATAAAGTGCGTCTCTGCCCTGCCAACCTACACGGCTAATACAGTCTCTAGCGGTTAACCCTTGCAAAGCAGCGACAGCTGCTGACAATGGGTAGGACCATCGCCGAAGCCATCGAGGATGGAGATGAGATTGCTGTGTGCAGAGTACAGGATCTAGAGATCAGCAACGTTTGAGAGGTGGACGCGGAAATGGACAGGTGAAGAAGTTTGTAGCTACTGTAATTCACGTGACAATAGTGCCACCGGCTACTTCCTGCGGCGAGCAGCACGGCATAGCGTCTTGCGAGGACCTTGCACGGCGTAAATAGTATAGATGAAGCAATAAAGTACACACCGCTTCACAAGTGCCTCTCCAGAGATAGCGGCCTGACCATCAGATCGTTATTCTGAACTGCGGCGATCACGCATTTGAAGCTATGCAGATCACGTCCAATTGCAGCTTGCTTCTGCACCACCCGCAACCGCTGAGCGAGGCTATACAGACAGCAAGATGGCCTCTGCAATGCCAGACAGTGCGAATCGCGCAAGTCATCTGTCGCATGGCCATCAGGGGCACAGTCGGGACGAAGAGACTGCACGATTGCTGCCCTCCCTGGCTCACCGTGGTCAGCTGGTCGTGCTAAACGAAGGGTCGGTAACCCGCGACTATCTGGGTGAGTGACGCTTGTACACCGCTGTGAACGCCATCTGCATGATCTGAAGTATGCCGGTTCCTGTGGTATATGCCGATAGCCTACGAGCGCAACTATCTTGCCTGGATCAAGCTGGTTGTGGCCTTGCTGGTCATCTCTGGAGGTCTCGTCATCCGACTGAACGTAAGACATTCCGACACATATTGAAGAGCTCAAGCTAGGTACTAGACAATGTCCGACTCATGTCCAGGTTCATGAAGAGAGCGAAAATCCGAGCAAGCCCCGAACGCCTTTCGAGGACAGGATTGCCCTACCAGTAAGCTTTGGGAGACTTCCAGACGGCATCTCGGCCCTTATGAACTGATAATTCCCGCTTCCAGATGGGTATCATCTTCTTCGTGGTTTCTGTCTTATCCCTCTTGGCCGCAACAATGTCCTTTTTCAGCGTTCAGACGGAAATGATCAAAGGCTTAGGGCACATATCTTCTGGCCGCTTCACACAGGTGGTCAGCTTGTTGGCAACTGCCACGATTGCTGTCGCTTGCATACTGCTCATGATCTCGACGGGTTGACCAGGCAGCCAGTCAGCTGGGGTTCTGGAATCAAGCTGGTCACGCCAAACGCCTCTGGACATCAGCACACTTGAGCCTGTGACATCTGCGTGAAGGCTCACTCCCGCATTACCAGCTTGCGAGAACATCCACAGCTTCGACAATGGATTACTCTGGCTGTCTAGGGCATAACCTGATCGAAGCCTTGCGCTTCATGTAGCGTTCACGGTCAAGATTTGCAAGCCAATCATTCCTTTTACTTTGCCTCAAGGGCAAGTCTCCCACCTCGGGCAACACAAATCTAGGACCTAGGAACGGACCCCTTAGATGAAGATTTGGTCAAGATGCACAACACTGTCCGAAGCGGAAGCAGTAGCGTTCTCAGTTCGACTCAGTGTTGAAGAAAGGGCTCTGAACCCATCGAAGCGCAAGTGTCTGCTCCCATCACAGCGTTGGCAGGGCAGACATCTTCCGCTGCACAACTACCGCGTCCAGAGGTGCAACCGACTGTGGTGCTGTTTGACTACTATAAAGATCACGGGTCAAGCATTTTGCAAAGAAGCAAGCAAGGAAACCGACACGGCGAAATCTCGGGTGCGCGAAAAAGGGTATCTTCGGGATGCGATACCGTGACTATAAATGAAACAGGCGAACAGCCACGTTATGGACGGCTATAATTCTCAAGGCAGACCAACTCAGCTCACGTATACTACTACTGTGCCACGCCGAGGGCCTCATACCGGTACGCTGTTACCTGTGCAACCACAGTCGGCCTGAAGCGGCCTCGATGCGGTTCAGCTCAGCCCGATGGTCGAGTAGCGCGGCTTGAGCGGGGCGTCGTCGCGATCGGGTAAACGCGTGCGGGGTCCCGCGATCTGGAAGGCAGGACTGGATGTCAACAGGCACGCGGTCTCGGGCAGCTGACAGGTGGCAGGAAGAACATCGACGCGGCGGCGCGAACAAGTCAGGAGCCGTCTTGGCTGCCTGTCGCGCTTCTCTTCTTTGCTTTCCTTCCCACTTCCACTCGCACGCACGACTCGTCGACCCACACTCCACCCTCTCCACTCGTCCTTTACAACAATCACCATGTACGCAGCTACTGGTCTCGCTTTCGCCGGTCTCGCGGCCACCGCGCTCGCCCAGAGCAGCTCGATGGCCACTTCCGCAGAGTCGGCCGCTGCCACCGCTACAGGAGCTGCTACCGCCGGCGGCAACAGCACCTATGCAGCTGGCCTCGTCGCCGCATTGCAAGGCGCCAACCTCACTACGCTTGCTGGTGTGCTTGGAAACTTCCCCGACCTCGCTAGCCAGCTCGAGGCCGGAGGCAACTTCACGGTCAGTCTTCGCCCTGCACTTGAAGATCGGGGCGCGTGCGCACTTTTCTGGCACGTGCCCCGTGGAGGCGCTTTGCTAATGCAAAACAACGCGTTTCATCGGTTGCTGACGCTCTGTATACCTCCCTCTCTTTCCACTCCTACTGCACCCCCATACACACATCTCATCTGTTCGCTTCCAAACCATGTTTGCGCAATTCAGGTCTTTGCACCCAACAATGCAGCCCTTGCGCCGCTGCTCGCAGACCCGTCAAGCATCAACCTAACGCAGATCGGACAGGTGCTCAGCTACCACGTCTCTCCTATGACTCTGCCAGTCTCGGCTCTTGGTGAGGGCATGAACCATACCATCGCTCCCTCGATCCTCCAGGAGCCCCTGCTGGGCAACAACATGACCGCAGTGAGGCAGCAACAAATGCGAGCCTGTAGCTGTATTCTGACCGTGTCGTTGTCCTGCGCAGCCCCTGGTTCTGTCCATTGGTGTTGACGGCCAGCCTCGGGTCCGCACTGCTTCGCAGAACGTCACCGTTCTCGGCAATACCACCGTGAGTTGCATGTTGGATCGATCACATGTGCCGTAGTGCTGACACGGACCGCTTCAACAGTACCAAAACCTCCTCGTTCACGTCGTCAACGAGGTCATCATGCCACCCATGAATCTCACTGCCACCCTCAGCGCTGCCAACCTCACCGCTCTGACCGGAGCCCTCACTGGCGTTTCGGAGGAGGTCCCTGCCATGCTCAGCAACACTCCCCGCCTGACCATCTTCGGTAAGCAAATAATTTGCTGTCAAAGATTGTTCTTTGCTCTGACGCGAACTGCATCCATAAATGTATCTAGCTCCCAACGATGCCGCATTCTCCAACATCTCCACCCTCATTGGACAGCTCAACGCTTCTACCATCCTCACCGTCCTTGAGAACCACATCATCAATGGTTCCGTCGTCTACTCTACCGACATCATGGCCGACACCACCGCTGTCTCGGCCGCTGGCGAGACCTTCTCTTTCTCGATGATGAACGGAACTGTCATGGTCATGTCTGGCAACTCGTCTGCCCGCATTGTCCGTTCTGACATCCCAAGTAAGTGTCTATGACTTGACTATCTGAATTGCAAGAAACACTGCTAAGCCGGTTGCGTCAATCCAGTCACGAACGGTGTCGTTCACATCATTGACAGTGTCCTCGCCAATACCATGTCCAACCCCGAGGCTGCCATGGCCGCGTAAGTGGTTGCATTGCAAAGTCGCGCAATTGGTCAGGTGCTTACAAATGGCCCTTTTCTGCCTTTCAGTGAGTCTTCGTACGCTGCTGAGGCAACGATGAGCCCCACTGCCGGTGTCGCACCTGCTGCTGGCAACCCCACTGGTGCTGGTGTCAAGACAGTCGTCGCTGGCGGCTCCCTCGTTGCTGCTCTCTTGGCTGGCTTTGCTGTCCTCGCCTAAGCAGACGCTGCAATAGTTTTTTCTGCGACAATACTCTTGGTTAGCAGAAGTTGCCAGGTAGCTGTGTCAGTTGGCAGATCCACAGGCTCTGTGATCCTTCTTTTTGCTTTTTTTTCTCTTTCATAGTCTACATTTCCCGCTACAAGTCTTTCTGAACCTGCAGAGACGTAGATGTCCCCTATGAGGACATAGACAACATGGACGTAGCTTTTCAAGCTCTTCGCATTCACATCTGAATTTGCAATGCTTCATTGCTGCCTTCGCCAGGTCTTCACGTCTGACGCTTTACTCGCAAGTGCTAGAGGTGTATCAAGCTGTACCAACACCAACAACTGAGTCTGATACGTACAACTGAGCTACCAGTCGGTGAAAGCTCGCTAGTCAAGTCCGATGCCCATCGCCGAAAAAGGCCAGGGACATCGTTGGTGGCGAAACCTAGAGCCAAAGTTTGTCGACTTCCGCAAGAGGCAATCCGACTCTTCCGAATGCGTTATGGGCAGTTGGGGCTTTCTTTTGGCCTGCCCATGAGCCTGCCTCAGTGATGTCAAATGGCGCCTCAGTGCATCGCTTTAGCCTGTATGTGCCATGCTTGCTCTGCAGCGTGCGCTGCTGTCTGTCATATCGTGGCATTCAGGCACCAGCATGTGGATCATCGACTCAGAAAGGCACTGCTCAGCAACCACCACAGGTCTCTCCATATTAGTTCACTGATACTTGATTCGAAATTACACGCTTTCGTGGCTTGGACCAGCACTGCGTCATTGTGAATCAAACAAGCGAAACACATTTTCGCTGAGACCTGAGACACCTCCCCCTCTGCGCACCTTAGCTCATTGAAACAGTATGCAACATGCGAGAGGTCCAAGGTAGGAGTCTTCAGAAGGCAGCTCGGACCCACCACGACCGTTCCCATTGCCAACACAGGCGGACATTTGCGCCCACAGCCAAAGTGCAATTTTCCGAATGACGCTGGGCTTCAATCAAGCAGCATGCATGACGTTGTAATCTGCACAGAAAGAGAGAGAACTTGTGAGAATAGTGTGGGCGGTGTGGTGGTTGGGCGCTATCAAAGCCAATAAACTCAGACAATGTCTTGGGCTTGCTGTGTCCCTTGGGTGTTCTGGTGGCGTTCAGCATAGGTTCCGCATGAGCTAGAACTGTTCGAAGTCGGTCAACATTGTATTCGAGGAATACCGAAGGTGCCACCATCGCCGAAAGCTGACAGCTTTGCGACTGTTGACAAACAGACCCTGTGGAGGGTCTGCTTACACCAACTAGAAATTTGGAGTAAGAAAAAGACGCTACTAGAATTCTGACCTCCAAAGTGAGCTTTTGATGCATTATCGTGCCTTGAGAACTCGCAACGCTTTGGGGACTAAAGGCACAGGCTGACCTGCTCCGTGTGTGTTGAGGAGCAATCGAGGGAAAAAACCAAGGGAGTCAGTCGTCCTTCAAACACTCATTGTGGAAGCCTTGTCGACAATTCGGCCAGCACTCAGCGTTGCGACCTGGCCGCACGCGTTTCGCGCGATTCGGAGGTAGACGCCACCAAACCCCCGGCATCGAGAACAATAAGAACACCCATTCGTTGCGTTGGGTAGCGCGTCTGTAAAGGCAAGTCCCCGTGCAACACTATCTGTGGTGGCTGCCTCAGGCCAGCTCTCCATTGTCCTCGCGTGTGTTGAAAGCGTGGGCCTGACGGAGCTTCAATAATAAGGACGAGGTTTCAGTCAGTCAGTCAGCAGGTCGCTGATTGCTATATGGTGCTTTTGCAGCATATATCCATCAGCTCGTCTGCCAAAGATTTCTGGTGTGACTTGTCCCTACGACGATACCTCAAGCTTGCACTTGAGGTACACGTAGACGAGGTTTGGAAGCCTCTCCCCATTTTCTTCTGGCTTCTTGCACCGCGCCACTGGCCATCCTTCGAGCGCGACCAGCTGTCAGTCAGTCGCGTATCGAGTCGCTTGGTGAGTAGTGCCCATTTCTCTACGCGGTACTTGGCAGGCGACTGAGGTAGCATGCTTTGTCGTCTCATCTCTGCGCCTGCCCTATCCTGCTTTTGTGATTGATGACCATTGGGGACTTTGGCTTTTAATACAGAGGAGTGGACTCTACAGATCTTTGAGCACTGAGGTCTCGTACGCTCAGAATATCGCCCAGCGTCTTCGCAAAAAGTGCAAGCGCGTTCGTTGAATTGAAGATCTGGCAGCTTGTCAAGGCTTTTCGTTATATTGGAGCAGGATACAGTACAGTCACACCGTGAACTCCCAAGAGGCAGCAGCGGTATCCATCTCTACCGCCAGCTGAAAGAGGTGCTGACTGGAGCAGGAAACCAGTACCAGATTCAAGACGCCCAGCCAGATCTACCGGTACTGTTGGAAAGCGCAATCTTCAAGAACAAAGGCCGGGCTGGAAGGCCACGAGGCGATCGAACCTGTCAATCCCCCTTCTGTGAGCGTGCCTTGGTCGTGACGCGCCAAAGCAGCCAGGTGTTCCATTCAGTCACGGCACCGTGCGCGAGCGTGTCCGAATCTCCCTCAAGTTCCCCAAATCCAAAGACACACAAACGACGCCTGCCTTGCGAGCAAGGATTGCAGCTCAGCCTCTAGCGTTGAGTTGAGTTTCCAGTTCAGTCTGCCTCTTGTCTCAAAAGTGCGTCAGTTCCAACTGCCGTATTTGGTGGCAAGAATCCAGTCAGTCCGCCAGGCAGGGCCACGCTGGACAAACAGCACGAGCAATTCGCAGCAGCAGCCACCACACCAGCAAAGGTCAGCGAGTGAGCAGGTTGGCTCCACGCCGCACCACGCACACGGTTTGCATCAAGTCAGCTTGACCACGTCGCTCAGCGATCCTCACGTGCGCCTCCTATCCTCGACTGGAGCGCCTCACCTCTTTCGGCGATCTGCGCTTTCCAAAAAAGGGCAGCCTCTGCCAGACGGAGCTTCGTCGAAAGGTGAGCGTGGCCAAGCTTGAAGGACACAGGAATGGAATGGCGGGCGGGACAGGGATGGCTGATGCGTTTGGGCATTGTGTGCATTATTGCAGCATTCGCGCAAAGACTGACTGAGGCAGCAGAGACACCCCGCTCGTCCCAGAGAGCTGTCCACCTTGGACACTCTCCCACCGCGACTCGTGCACTTGCGAGGGCATGAGCGCCACAGCATCAGCAGCAATGTCCACGGCCATGGACGACACGAGAGCCACGCGAGATCCTCATCACCACCATCACCATGGAGCTGCGACGGCGACGGGGCCTGTAGGCGCAGCTGCAGCGCAAGGGCGAGCAACACACGCACACGCCCACGACTGGCCCACCGCTGCCTTTGAGGCCTCCACCTTCCAGCGCCGCCCTTCGTGGCAGGTCGACGGCGCACTCTCGTCGTCCTTTGGCTCGACTGCAGCGGACAGGACGCCAGTGCTCCTGCAGCAGCAGCAACAGTGCACTCTCGAGACCCACGCAGCCACCTCTTGGTCGTCGCCCTCGTCGCCCTCTGGCTCGCCCCGCCAGTACCAGGCCTCTTCGCCAGCACACGCGACTACAGCATCCACGACGACCACTCGGATACACAACCCCTTCGCACTCAGCCTCCACGGCCTCCCTCCACGCGCATCGCCCTCGTCGTCGCCCCCGAAGCAACACCACCACCACGTCGCCGCTGCACCTCCATCGTTCTGGCAGCCCCAGGCGGTCGCGCGAAACCTCACCTTTGTTTCCCCCTTCGAGGCCCCGCCCCTCATCCACCAGTCCATCGCATCGCCCGTAGAAGCCCCTCTCAGCCCATACTGCCTTGCCAGCAGCCCATTCTCGCCCACAGACACGTCTCATTCAGGCTCATACGCCTACGATTACATGGCTTCATCTCCTTTGGGCCTCCTCGGCACCCCGGCTTCTTCTGTGCGAAGCAGCCTCAGCAGCACGAGCGGTGGCAATGGCAATGGCAGCAGCAGCAGCAAGCTACTCGCAGCAGGCCCGCTTCAGCAAGCTCAGCAGACGCACTCTGCATTCGAGGCTTTCCTCTCTAGCTCGCTCAATTCGAATGCTCAGCGCCAACCTGTGCGACCGAAAATGAAGACTGGCAACTCGGGCTCGTCTATCGCGTCAGACCGCAGTACATCGTATTATCAGCCTCTCAGTATCAACGGAGCAGTAGCAGCAGCAGCCTCTTCTTCTTCACCATTGGCTTCTTCAGATGGCTTCGCATGCTCACCTACAACATCGTCCTTTGCATCTCAGGTGCTCAGGTCGCCTCAAAAGGAAGGAGCAAGCGCACACCTCATCGTACCGGCACCTGAAGACGATAACATGCAGTACAGAAGACGAAGTGTAGATGTAGGCACGCTGGACAATATGCGAGGTCATCAGCGATGCGGACGAACAAGCCAGGCAGACGCACCGGCAGCAGCCTTCGTGCCCCCTGATCAGCTCAAAGCACACCGCGCAAAGCGCGTCAGCACACAGCGAAGCAGGGATTCTCTGTGAGTTATGCGTTCGCCTCTTCTGGGCCTTGCTTCGTTCTCGCTTGCTCGCGCTCTGAGAAGGGGTGGCTCGCGATAAAAGCGCCTTAAACGCTGTCTGGCAGAGGCTGACTTTATGAATTTGCATTCCTATCTTTTTGCAGCTTTTCACAACACCTTACGTCCATCCTCTCGCATTCAGTATCTCTCTGCTCTGTGCGTGATCCAGATGCAGAATCAGGATCGACTTCTGCATCTCCCCGTTCCTCGATTTCCTCGGTCTTCTCAAACGGAAGCTATGCAGGCAGCGAAGGTCGCGAGCCTGTTACTTTTACAGATGTCAGCTCGTCGAAGTCCACCTCACAAGCGCAAGCACACGTCCCTGCGGCTCGGCGCACATCAAGTTTGGCCCCAAAATTGCGACTACAGCTCTCGTGGAACGTCACTGCAGCGCGACGGAAAGAACTGATCGGCCTAATCTCCAAATGGTCTTTTGACGCGAATCGGCTCGACCTAGACGAACTCTGCGAATGCGCATGCGTCATATTTGAAAGCGCGCTCGAAATTGAAGGCCTCGCAGAAGCTGTCGGGGGAACTTCTTTACGCATGCGATCCTTCCTTGGTTCGCTTCGCGCAGCATATCATCCTCAAAATGCATATCACAACTTTGCACATGCTGTAGACGTCTTGCAGGCGTGCTACTCGTTTGTAGTGCAGCTTGGCGTTGCACCGCCGCTTGAGAGGCTTGCACAGGAAGATAGGAACAGGGTCTGGAAGAGAGAGGCAGAACTCGGCGCGCCGGGCGCTATTGGCGAGATTCTCCGCCCGATAGACGTATTCTGTCTTCTTATAGCGGCGATTGGACATGATGTCGGCCATCCTGGTCTTTCCAATGCCTACATGGTGAGTACAGCCATTCCCTGTCCCCTGCGCATAAAGTCAAGCTTTGCTCACTGTTTTGATCTGATCCTCTAGATTAATGCACGAACTCCAGCTGCTCAGGTATACAATGACAAGAGCGTTCTGGAAAACTTTCACAGCGTGACTTTGATCCGCATGCTCAAATTGCACGGCTTTGCCCACCTTTTGGACGTGGACGGAGGCGGCGGCACAGATTTCCGCCAGGTCTTGCTCACTTCGATCCTCGTCACCGACATGAGTCGACATTTCCCCTTTGTTGAGAAACTTAAAGACTTGGGCACTCGTCTGGCTCAGGAGGGTTACCAGTCTAAAAACGTGCCGGAAGATCGACTTTTGATCTGTGCTGGCTTGATGAAGTGTGCAGACATTAGCAACCCTGTGAGTGCAAAGGCTTGTCTCTTGCCTGAGTTCGAGCGGCGTCACTAACTGTAGACTTCACCTTTAGACACGCCCTCATGAAGTCGCTGCTTGTTGGTCTACTGCACTATTGGAAGAATGGGCCGTCCAGGCCGAGATTGAAACTCGCTACGACTTGCCAGTTTCTGTCGTGCTTCTCAAGCCAAACGAGCGCACCGCACAAGCGAAGAGCCAGGTCGGCTTTATCAAGCTCTTCACCCAGCCGCTGTTTGATGCTATGGCGGCGGCGATACCGGATTTCCAGCCTTTTGCAGATTACTGCCGAAACGGCCGCGAAGTCTGGGAAGCCCTTCTTCAACAGGGAGAGGAAGACGCAGCAGCAGCACCGGCGGCTGCCGAACAAGCGCAGATGCCCCCCGAAGATTCGCCATCTTGCGGATCAGTGTCCTCATCGCCGTGCTCTGACTGGGGCACAACTCTGCATCAGCATGTACGCCGGAGCATTGGCAGCGACAAGTCCACGCTACCGCCACACCGCGCATTGCGGTCAGTGGCAAGCCACGACTCCAATCTTACTGCAGCATCTGGTCATTCAGAGCTGGGCAGCTTGATGTCCGTGGCTTCCGCCGCCTCAACTTTTGCGACTTCCCCGGCAACTTCGACATTCTATAGTACAGCAAGCCCTCTATCTCCCCCGATACCCATGGCATCGCCTACATCAAGCCCTCTTTCTGCTTGGATACCTTCTGCAAACCTGGAAGCAAACAGCGATTTGGCGGAAGAGGCGTGCACCAACAATTGCTCAGATATCACTGCATTGTGCTCGACCTGTGCTCGAGTGCAACGAGCACAAGACAGCTTCATTGATGGTGCCTTTGCACCAAGCTACCTTGTAGTGCCGCAGTATCTAAGCAGCTGGCCTCCAGATCCATTCAGGCCAGCGCCGTCTGCCAAAACATGAAAGCGGATCGCCGTCGGCAACAGTATATAGATCTACAGAGCTTATTCATTAAGTCTGCAAGTCGATGCACTCCTCTTCGAGTCTTTTAACTGTGGTCAGCACTATTGAAGAATTCCTTGTCAAGTGGCATCAAATCGCGTTATATGCAGCAGAAGTTGTTTGTCCTTCCGCATTTTGTTGTACGAAGCAGTGGTAGCCCGTGTAGCAATGCAAAAGGCCAAACGCCATTCCTTGGGTCAAATTCTTGCAAGCGCACTCTGATGCGGTTCTTGTACTCGTTGCGTACCTACCCTTCTTGTCAGCCTTTCAGAAAGCGCACGTGCCGAAAGCTTGGCTCCGCACCATCTCGAAGCTCCAATGAGGGTACTCGTCACTGGAGGCTCAGGTCAGCTGCAATGACTCGGCTTGCCAGTCGTACTTACTGAAGCGACACCATGATATAGGTCTGCTCGGCCGCGCCGTCGTCGCGCGCGCGTGTGAATCTGGTCACGAAGGCAAGCCGGTTGACTGGCGCATATGACCACCAAATGTCGACGTTCCTGACAAGGACTGGATCATATTTGTGCAGTCAAGGGTCTAGCCTTCACAAGAGCGTCTGAAGCCCTCATCAAGCTTGATCTTCATGACAAAGCAGCGTTCAGAACGCTCTGTGAAGAGTTCCGCCCAGAGGTCATGTGCGTTGCCGCCTGAGCTTTCCCACTTCTTGCAACAAAGAGTATAATAGCCGCGATTCCGCCAACAGAATCCATGCTGCAGCAGAGCGCCGCCCTGTAGGTAGTGTGTAACTTCTATGAGTACAGGAAGATCCGCTGACTGTAAAGACTGAAACGATTCCTTCAGGACGTGGCCGAGAAAGACCCAGAAGCAGCCAGGCGTCTCAACGTCAATGTGTCGCGCCAAATAGCACAAGTGGCCAAGGAAATTGAAGCTGTTCTCATTTACATCAGGTCCGCGACGCGCGTATGCTGAGCCACAGCGTGTACTAAGCCAAAGCCGACAGCACCGACTATGTCTTTCCCGGTGAAGCACCTGTTGGAGGGTATGAACCTGATGCAGCTACCGAACCTCTGCAACTGTGAGCTCATCACGATATCCACATACCCGTGACTCTGCTAAATTCCTTGTCTACAGATATGGCCGAACAAAGCGTGCTGGCGAGGTGGAAGTGCTGACAGCTGGGTTACCAGGCAAGACAGTCGTCTTGAGGGTGCCGGTCCTGTGAGGAAGAGCATATATCTGCATTAATAAGTACCTATCGTTACTGAAACTACTATCAGATACGGATCTGCAGAGTCCAATTCTGAATCTGCCATCAACATCTTGTTGGACCCCGTGAAAGCCCGCAAGCCGGGCAAGATGGACGACTGGTCGCCCAGGTATCCCACAAATGTCTCAGATATTGCTCGAGTCCTCCTCGATATCGGTCGTCTTTGTGAGTCGACCGTAGCGACATGTGCTGGCTTTCGACTGAAGCATGCACTCTAGACCGCGACTCGCTCGACATCACGCTTCCCACTATTTTGCACTTTTCGGGATCGCAAGCGACCCCAGTCACCAAGTACGACATCTCACTCATCTTTGCGCGCCTCTTAGGCGTGGAAGGCGCCGAGAACTTCCTTGAGCCAGTCAGACAAGGAAATCTTCCCGGAGAAACGCGTAGACCGCGTGACTGTCATCTTTCTAATGCGGCCCTTGCAGACCTTGGAATAGACACAAGCGAGGAAACTCCCTTTGAGGAGTGGTTCAAAGTGTATCTCAAACCATACTGAAACGCAATGACAGTCGCGTGAGCAGCGGTGGCGAGAAGTCGATATCCTAACTCTTTCGGCCTGGCCTCTTGCCTGCCTGTGTGCCACAACAGCAGTCTTTGTCTTTTCCGATGCTATCTCTTGTATGCATAGAACGACGACGAGCAAGTAATGCTCTCTCAGGTTGCCACGTGCCTGCTCATGGCGTCAACTGATCCCGTCCACAGCTCTTCACCTCACCCAATTGACTGCAACCACCAGGCCTTCGCGTGGGAGAGGCCAGCTCAACGATGTCTTTCACCAAAGGCATCTTGCTGCCACCTGCACCCGCGACAACGCGCGGAGCCTCGACGAAGCTGGGCTTCGACCCGTGAGCCGGTCCTAATCGCGCAGCTCGAGCAGCTATGCACGCACCTAGGAACGGCTACAACACTGACTACGTCCTGATTGTCTTCTCGTTCACAGTAAAGGCGAACGCATCATCTATTGCAATCTCCGTTCCGTCTTCCTCCTCTCGTTGTCAGGGGCCCAGCCTAACATCGCCTATGCTGGCCATGTCAAGGACAGTCAGTCGCGCGCTGTCCATACTGGGCAGGCTCATTCAATGACCGCTGACGGACACTCGCATACTAGCAACTGTCGCAAAGGTCAGCCCTTCTGGCTACTATGCCGCGTCCGCCGATGTCTCTGGCACCGTGCGCATATGGTACGTCACGCTGCGCCCGTGCCTGACATGAGGTCGCGTACAAGTGTCACAACCTGAACCTGCTGTTCTCTTGGAACAAGGGACTTGGCGGGAGACGAGCAGATCTTGAAGAATGAAGTCAAAGCGCTGGGGGGACGAATCAACGACCTTGCGTGGGACAGCGAAAGCAAGCGTATCATTGTTGGTGGCGATGGTCGAGACAGGTTCGCCCATGCTTTCGCCTACGACACCGGCTCGAGCGTTGGCGAGCTTGTAAGCGTAATTTGGCCCAGTGGAAAGGCTATCTGCCACAATGTTGAGCCGATGTCTGCTACTGCCCACAGTCAGGACACTCCAAAATCATCAACGCTGTTGCGATACGCCCACAACGACCGTTCCGAGCTGTGACGGGCGGTGACGACCGTACTCTGGTGTTCTCACATGGAGGTAAGTTCCCCTTTCATCCTATTGATACTGTATGTATGCGTGCTCAAGACCCCAAAGTACCCTACAAGTACGCGAAAGTCTTGTCAGATCACACCGGTTTTGTCCAAGACGTGGCATTCAGCGTGAGCTCGCCTCGTGGACATTGGCTTTCTTTGGCAGAGCACTGAGTAGACCTTGGACCAGTCTACTGGTCAACACTTTGTCTCCGTTGGCGCAGATGGCAAGGTGCTTCTATACGACGGCGCAAGCGGTGATTTCCTCTCATCACTATCTACTCCCGAATCCTCTGGTCACAAAGGAACCATCTTTTCCGTATCATGGGCGAAGGACTCCAAGCAATTCTGCACCAGTGGTGCAGATAGATCAGTCAAGGTGTGCTTCACATGATCTTGGGCTCGGCCGCCTGCGCGTCAATGCTGAATGCTGCCGTCGCGGTCCAGCTGTGGGATGTCGAAAGCCAGAAAAGCGTGCAGACGTGGACCCTGGGCGACGATGTTGGCGCGCAGCAAGTGGGCAGTGTATTCTCGCCGACTGAGCAGCATGAGCTCGTCTCGCTGTCATTCGACGGCACACTCAACGTCTTCGACAGTCGGCAGGGTGACAAGCCTGCACGACAGATCTACGGTCGTAAGCCTACGTAGCACGGGTCAGAGCGTGTATGAAGTTGACGCTTTACCGATATTAGACCAAAAATCCGTTACGGCCATGTCTTCGCAACCTTTGAACGGCTCTACCTTCTTCACTGGATCCTACGACGGCAGAGTCCACGCCTACAATGTAGCTGACCGACGCTGCGAGGCCATCAAGGGTGCAGGTCACACGAATGCTGTTGTCGCCGTTGCAAGCGATGGCGCAGGCAAGGCCTACACCGCGGGTATGGATGATACCATACGTGAAGTCTCTGGCAGTTCAGGCTCATACATTTATGGGTAAGCGCACACCCCGTCCCGCTTGCCCTATGAGATAGCACAGGAGCTGATTCAGATATTGCAGGACCTCTTCAATACCGACTGAAGGGCAGCCCAAAGCGCTCTGCCTTGATGCTCATGGAAATCGCATATATCCCACTGGCTCCAGCATTAGAATAGCAGACGGAAGTGGGCAGCAATCGGTCATCTCTGCTCAGGCGGACGTGCTATCCCTGGCGGTGTCATCGAAAGGCATTCTGGCGGCTGGTCAAGCAGTGAGTGATGCTGGTAGTCCATTGAACAAGATCGCTAAGCAAGCCTGATATCTCTCATGTAGGAGGGCAAGATCCAAATCTTCGACCTCGCAAAATTGCAGCCTCAAGCTCCACAGGCTTTCAGCAAGAACCGGGGAACTATTACAGCTCTAGCTTTCTCGCCGGATGGCAAATATCTAGCAGCGGGCGATTCAAACGGCAAGATCATCCTGTATGCATTGCCCGACGGTGAGGTCAAAACTTCTGCGTGGGCCTTCCATTCGGCGAAGATCACTAGTATTGCATGGTCTCCGTCGTCAACAAGAGCAGCATCTGCCTCGCTTGATACGTAAGTGCTGCGTTAGCAAAAAATCAATGTTTATTGATTAAACGTTCAACCTTCGCTTCAGCAATGTTTACGTGTGGAACATTGTCAAGCCGACCCGGAACATAGCCCTCAAGAATGTACATCCTGGTGGAGCGAGCGCAGTCGCGTTCGTCGACGAGGACAACGTTGTTAGTACAGGGTCCGATGCAACTGTCAGGACATGGACCATCAAGCACCATGCGGTTTAGATGACACTATAGTGTGCTGTAGAGTCCTTAGTCAGTACCACCCTCTGTTGTGGTCAATGTCATTGCGACCTTCAATCGTCAGCTGCATTGTGCTAACGAAAATCTGCGATAGCCGTCATACTGGAAGACGCACATCGATGAATGCTATCGGACTGCTTTGACGGACTCTTCGCCACACAAAGGAAGGCGCCATTCCGAATTGTTGCACGTGCCGCGCTGCCTCAGCAATTTCCAAGGCCTGCTTCTCACATCGGCTGCTAGTCTGACCATCTTTTGAAGACCGACCTGCTCTTGTTCTTCAATTACACTGCGCTACCCTTAAGCCTCGTAAAGGCTCTGTTCTCGGTCGACTGCTCAGCCTTGCAGAGTACCGTTCTTCAAGACTACGACAAGAAGAAAGATCAGCACGTCGACAATGCTTGGACAGCTCGTCAGCACGAGCCGCAGCATGCCGGCACGAGCACGCGGCTATGCCACAGTTGGATCCAAGGCCCATCACAAGGTTGTGATTGTTGGAGGTGGCACTGCTGGTACCACAGTCGCCGCTCAGCTTCGGCGGTCGCGCGAAGCCCAAGATCACCTCAAGGCCGGAGATATCGCTATTCTCGACAAGGCAGACACGCATTCATATCAGCCGGGATGGACGCTTGTTGGAACAGGGCTGCGCGACATGTCAGCTATGAGGAAGCCCATGGCGGATGTCATTCCTTCTGGCGTTCAGCATTATCCCATGCAAGTGGCGCAATTCGCACCAGAGAACAACTCTCTCCAGACGGCAGAAGGCTTGGACATCACGTACGACTACCTTATTGTTGCGCCTGGCTTGAAGACCAACTTTGATGCAGTCAAAGGACTAGCAGCAGCGATGGCAGATCCGAAGTCAATGGTGTCGAGTATTTACTCTGAACCAAGCGCAGAGCAGACGTGGCGGAACATCCAAGCATTCGATGGAGGCAACGCAATTTTCACACAGCCTGCTGGTCTGTTCAAGTGTGCAGGAGCTCCGCAAAAGGTGCTCTGGATGGCATTGAGTCAATGGAAGCTCGATGGAAAGCGAGATCAGACAAAGCCCACTTTCGCCACCGGCGCGCCTGGTAGGTCTCTTAAAGAGGCTATTCTATCACCAGGCCCTGACGGTGTGACTTGCATCAGCTATGTTCGCAGTGCCGAAGTACGCCAAAGCCCTGGAAAAATTGCGCGTCGAGCGAAACGTCGAGGGTCTCTTCCAGCACAACCTTGTCGGCGTCGATGCCGTTCGCAAAGTGGCAACCTTCAAGAACCTTGCATCAGGCACAGACGTCGAACGGGCGTACGATCTCCTGCATGTAGTCCCGCCGCAGGGACCACATTCTTTCGTGGCCAAGTCGGCTCTTGCAGATCCCAGCAGCGGCTGGGTATCTGTAGATCAGTTCACTACCCAACACACCAAATTCGACAATGTCTTCTCCCTTGGTGACGCTTCGAGCTTGCCGAATTCGTATGTTCTCTTCACCTCGTGGATATCGAAGTGCGCGATGCTGACAACATGTTCCAGGAAAACGGCAGCGGCAGTCACCAGTCAAGCGCCCGTGCTCGTAGACAATTTGCTCGCTACCATCCGCGGTGAGAAGGATCTTAAAGCAAAGTACCATGGTTATGCAAGCTGTCGTGAGTTGAGTTATCATATTGAGCTGTGAAGAAACAGTGACGGCTCACTCTTGCCTTGACCTTCCCTGTCGTATATAGCGTTGCTCACGGGCCACGATGAGCTTATGCTGGCAGAATTTAGATATGGCGGACAGCCACAAGAGACCTTTGAATCTGTCATGGGCTCACAAGACATCCCTCGGAAGGCCTTCTACCATCTCAAGAAGGATGTATTCCCAAGTGTCTACTGGAACTCTTTCTTGAAGGGCACATGGTTCGGACCAAACACGATCTTCCGTCCCGATACCAGTCGGGCGCCCTGAAGAGCGTAAGTATGCGTAGTCAATGATCTGTGCTATCTTGTTCGGCTGCATACGTGCGGGAATAATCACATATGGTAGGCTTGGTTTCTGTTGTGCATAGATTTCAGTAGAGAAAGCCGAACAGGCGAGACGTGTGCCGTGGTAATATAAACGGTGTAGGTAGTGCTTGGAATAGACTGTTAGAGGTTTAGCCTGTTCATCATCGCCCAAACCAGTGTGAAGAGAGTTCCTTATTGCTGGGTTACACATCCGCCGTTCTGGCTTAGTAAGCCTTGCGCGACCAAAATCTCGCCTGACCCTGCGCCCAGCGGACTTGCACTTGACCCAACTCATCAGGACCCCGACAGATAGCAAGAATGGCGTCCTATCTATCCAGTATCTACGGATCAGAGTGCGTCTCTTCCATCCTTGTTCCCAAGACATCCTACTGACAGTTCTCGATTACCTGCAGACAAGACAAGGTTAGTAGCGAATCCAGACACAGTGTGCGAACGTGAGCCTGACCACAGCTGTGCATCACAGGTCAATTGCTCCTTCTATCTCAAGATTGGAGCATGTCGCCATGGAGAACGCTGTTCACGCAAGCATATCAAGCCTCAATTCAGCCAGACGATGGTGATTTACAACATGTTTCACAATCCCCAGCATTCAGGCAACGCGGCAGCTGCACCCGTGTCAGAACAAGAGGTCAGAGAGTACTTCGAGACATTCTATGAGGGTATGTGGCACATGCAAATTGCTGCTTGGAGGCGAGACGGTACCGAGCTGATGAATTGCTTTCGATCAGACGTGTTCACGGAGCTCGTCAAGTATGGCAACCTGCTAGAAATGCATGTTTGTGATAACGTGGGCGACCATCTCATTGGCAATGTGTACGCTCGCTACGAATGGGAAGATGAAGCGCAAGGCGCCGTAGAAAAGCTCAACGACCGGTGGTATTCTGGCCGGCCGTTGTTCGCAGAACTCTCGCCAGTGACCGACTTCCGCGAAGCGTGTTGCCGGCAGAATGATCTGGGAGAATGCAATCGCGGAGGCTTCTGTAACTTTATGTGAGTCGGCACCTCAGGATTTATGACACGGTTGAAAGCTGACTTGAACTTTTGTTTTTGACAGGCACTTGAGAGAACCACCCACCGAAGTCGTCAAAGAGTTGCACGCTCAACAGCGAGTGCAGCGGAGGATGTTCCCATCTGAAAAGGATATCGAAAGACAAAAGGTACGAGCGTATGCATGCGTTGCCGTGGGTAGCTTCTTGCTGACACTGCTTCCCGCATGCAGGAAATTGCCATGTTTGAGCAACAATTTGGCTCGAAGTCAGATGATCGTTTAAGCGACCGGCGATGAAGCTCGCATGCTCTCACGATGTGCGCAACAGTCGCTTGCTAGACAAAGAGGTCTTGGCCAGTCCTAGGTGACCCTGTGCCAGCTGTATTACAAATTCTTGAACTAGTGATGTTGACACAAAACCCGGTTTCTCGAATTTGTCAAGTTACATTTGCATTGATGGGTTGTCTATCTACACACTGACATATGAATTTTGCACATTGCTAGTAAAGAGATGATGGCATTGTTACTCTATGATTGGAAAGCGCCTCTTGCGAGCTAATGACGAATACTCGTTGATCTTCGTCCAGAGCTATGAACACTGGAATTCGTGGTAGATGTACTGCTCCTTGTTGCAGCCGTGTCTGTGCGCGTTAGCGGGGACAACGGCGTGCCCGGCCGAGAGAGAGCTTCACTCTGGTCGTAGCTCGGTAAGCCAGCGGCAGCTGATATTGGCACAACCCCTCCGCCCAAAAATCCCTTTGCCGCCACTTGATAGCTTGGTACTTGCGACAGGAATCTCGCGCCCCCATCATCGTCGGGTTGCACATCTTCCTCTGCAGCAGCAGGGGAGTGTGCTCCCGAGTGATGGCTATGATCTTCTGACAAATCGTGATCGTGCTCCTCATCATGGAGGCTAGCGAATGTGCTAGCCCTTTGCTTGCCTTTGCCCTTGTTGTGGCCTAAAGAGAAGTGAGCACGACGCTTGCCCTTGTCTTGCTGTGTTCTTTGAGCTTCTTCTAAGGCCGCTTGCAAGTCGCCAGGCGGCAGACCATTTGCGGGTCCGGGCACAGGTGCTACTTCATGCGGAGCTTCGGTACTGTGACGAGACAAGGACGATTTACCATGACCAAGCGCATGCGAGTGGAAGAAGCTGGATAGCGATCCAGTGGAGTGCGAACGCTCATCTGCTGGCGAGGTAGAACCCCGGCTGATGTGCGCGGAGTTCGGTTGACTGTGTGCATGGCCACCAAGGGCGGTGAAAGGCCTGAGGGGTTTGGGTAGATGAGACAAAAAGCCTCCTGATGCACTTCTGAGAGACGCGCCACGCTGATGGGGATCCTGCTCGTGGTGGGCAGGATGCCCAGGTATGGTGACAGGAAGTCCCATTGCCAGGCCATCATTGCTCGAGGAATGATTCGTGCTCTCGCCGCGGACAGGCGAGCTTGCTCGACTGCCTGGGCGCGAAGAGGGGCGCGAGCTTGGTCTGCTGCCGGGTCGAGATCCTGGGCGACTCGTAGCGGGGGATCCATGACTTGACGAGTTGTGCGACGGGGTGTGACTGAGATGCCGCTCATCGACAGGCGAGGCAATCGCCAAGCTACTGAGGAGCTCAGAGTCTGCCCAATTGATGTTTCTAGTCGCATGAGACGGGAAGTAGCCTTCGTGAGCGTGGAAATTGCCTTCAGGAGAATGGTTTTCGGGCGAAACGACAGGTGTTGCCCAAGGGCTTCTGACGAAGGAAGGATTCGCTTGCCCAGCACTGCTTGCCAAAGTGGTATTCGTGCCAGAGGCATCGATGCTGGCGACTCGATCCCTCACATGATCTGCATAGCTTGGTAGGTCGACTTGCGTAATGCCTTCTGCTGTCGGGACCAGCACGCCACTGGGACCAAAAAGCAACGACCTCGTGCCACTCGAGGCCAGCCTCGCTTCCTCTGCGAGGAGAGGTGATAGAAGATATATCGGTAGGGCGCAGCGCAGCTCGGACGTGTGCCCATCCAAATTTCGTATGAAAGCTGACCACTTGACCTTGTGTGAAACCATTACAGGTTCGAGGGAATGACTGTTCGTCGCTCCGAGAGGTAGCGAAATCTCGATGACAGCGTCAACATCGACCTCTTCACCGGCATCATCGTCCACTAGACCAACAAAGTCAGGGTCATTCTGATTCCTGCCATAGTATATCCGCTCCGGCGAGTGATTGCGCGAGCCAGCGCGCGATGCAGAGTTAGAAGACTGCCCCGAGACTGGTGTGTAGGCCGAGGCAGACGTTGATGGTCCTGCGACCGCCTGTGGAGATGCGGTGTGAATAGGGCTTGAAGTTGACGATGCGCCAGCGAGCATGGGGTGGTCCTCAAAATTGAGTCGACTCGCTTGCTGACCCAGACTTGCAAGATCCGTATGCGAGCCTGACCTACTGGCGGGCACGGAGACCGGCTGTGCGCGCACTGTCGATGAAGCACGGCCACCAGACAAGGAGTTTGGTCCGGCAGATGTATTTGAACCAGTGGTCGCTAGGCTAGATCGGGCGATAAAGTTATGCTTCTTCGTCACGATGTCGCGCGTAGTGCTGTGTGGTTGCCCGTGCTTGTTCATCACCGTGACATGCTCTTTGATGCTGGTTACGAGCTGTGTGACTTTGACGCCTTTGGCAATAGGTGTGAACTTCAAGGCTCTGAAATACACGGGACAGTATTCATTAGCTTTGAAGGGACACAATCGTGGGCACAGGCTTACATTGGAATAGTCTCGCCGGCACAGAAGGCCTTTTGGGGCAGCGTAAAGTTGTACATGAGCTTGCCCGGCCATGTATTGTCTATTTCGAGTGTCTGATTGAACTCTGCAGCTTCTGGTAGTAAGCCTCTCAAGAGTATGACGGGTCGCTTCACGGACCATTTGCCGCCAAATACACCGCTCTTATGTACGGTCGCTTTGAGCTGGTACGAAATGGTCGACGCATTGAGGCCAGACATGCGGACGCTGGCAGGCAGGCTTCCGGGCACAGTGAGAGAGAATGGGAAACGATGGTGACCCGCGTTCAGGGTATGCGAGTGGTGATGGTGGCCGTGATGATGATGTGATTTTGAAGAGCTCTGAGCCACCGATGCTGCATAGTGCGCGAAGCCGTGACCTGGAGTACCGCCAGATGCTGATGCTGGTGTGTGCGCGCCACTACCTGAGCCTGACAAGATGGAGGATCCGGCAGAAGCAGTGCCTGCTGCTAGAATTTCGCTATTTTCGGATGCAGCCGAAGCATCTGCCTGGCCTGCAAAAGAGCCTCTGCGCGACGGTACTGCCGAGCCTGGACGACTGCCAGGTGTGCCCGTCGCCGAAGCTGTGGCCTGACTAGCTGGCCCATTGAAGCTTGGGAGGAAGGATTGGTCATGATGATACACAGGCGTTTCGATGGTATGTGTCTTGTATGTGGACGTGTCGGTGTATGTTATGTGCGCACTGCATTGGAGTATTTCAGTCCAGGAAGCCGTATATCGAGGATCGTTATCACTCACCGGCCATTGAAGACGAGCCTACGAGAGCAATGACAGGCGATAAATGAACTGGACTAGCTTAATGGTGATTGAAGACACACTCACACAATGTCGTTGATATGCGTCCTTTCATGGAGATCTAGCACGATAGCGCCCGAGAGCTGTACCGGTTCTGGCTCTTCGTCACCGATAGTGCGCAAGATGACCTGCTCGCTGTCGAGATGCAACGAGAGGTGCTGGTCGCGCATGTCGTCGAGGTTGCGCGGGTATACAGGTGGTGCATGCACACGATAATGCGCCTCGGCCTACTTGCGCCTGTAGTGTTGCATGCGCTCGACCTCGACCGTAGACAAGACCCGTCTTTACGCGGATGAGTTGGGAAGCTCGGTGAACAAACACGGACGCCCGTCTGTCCGACGAGCTGACACACGTGCAGAGGTTGACGATGGTGTGCTGAAGTGTTCCCGGTGCTCTCGTTCGGAAGATGGCAGAAGATGGCAGATGGGAGAGGCGGCGGATAAAAAGCTGTCTGGTGACGGCACTTCCGATAGTGGCCAAAAAGGAAGATCTCGGACGCAGACTAGGAATGCACGGAGGCAAGCGCAAGCCTTGAAAGAGGAGCTGAGATATTGGTAGACTCCAGATATGCAGTCTTATTCTGCACTTCTTCGTATGAAAGTCGCTCAAAAGTGTCGGAAAAGCCTGACTCGCCTGTCGACATCGGCACAGGGCTCGGATGCGATCGAACAAGCAGACACAGATTAGGGCTATTTATTTGATGATGAAGCAGCACAGCATGAGCTTTATCATTTCATCACGTTTCAACATTGTCACAGTCCTGATGTACAGAAGACTCAGGTCGAAGCAACCCGGGTGAAGTTGACCTTGACGAGATCAAACGGCCTCAAAGAGGCAGATAATTCTATCGCCCCTTTCTAGCCTGGTCTAGTCGTGCTTTCGATGTCCAGAACCGCCTCCCATCGCGGCCAGAGTGCTCGGAAGGGGTTCGCTGCCGATGCCTGCCAGCAATGCAACAGACGCTGCAGAGATGAAGACGAGCAGGAAGACGGATCCGACAATCAAAAAGAACGGGCTAGTAAGGAAGGATTGATGCGTTGTCAGATCTTACATCTTGCTCTGGCTTGCATGAATTGCGGCTCACCTAGATACGTCCTTCTTCTGGCACATGGCACCGGACCAGTACTCTTTTTGGCCATTTTCAGCTTGCGTAACAGAGCACTGGCAGACCCAGCATTCGCCTTGGGCTGCTCCGACCTTCTGGCCCTGGACGCAAGAGCCGTGCCCGAAGCACGAGCTGGTGACGTTCGTACACGAGTCTTGTGTCTCGTAGCATTGCCCTGCAGTTGGCACGATGGGCATGGCAGCCGCCAGCGAGGACATCAAATCTCGCTTGCGGTATGAGTGCTTGATGTCACGCGTCGAAAAGACAGAAGATGACGAGGCGGCGCCAGACGAGCGAATCTGTTTGTGAGAACCGTGCGTGTGTCTGACTGGCAATGTGACCAGGAGCACTCGTTCAGGATACGTGGAAATTGCGCTCTGTTTATCAGCGAATGAGGAAACGAAGGGCACAGCGCAGCGACAGGAGTCAGCACGATGCCAATCCCATTGGACATTTTGCGGAGCTACTAACCTCTACTGTCAACGCTAGCGTTTCGCGTGCCTTTTGCAACTCTTCAGACTCCATGCCAAATTTGCGAGCAATGTCCCTCAGACCCCGCAATTCGACAACTGGAACGCCCTTGTAGTCGAATGTGCTGTCTTGAAGTGCCACCAATGACTGGACTGATCGCAAATACTGTGCATAAACCTGGGTAGCAGTTAGAAAGGCGTTTAATGCGTTATACTTAGATCGTGCGATATCTATGTGCGTACCTCGTCGTTCAGCTCTGCGCCTAAAGCCATGTCACCGTTCAAGGATCCAGGCACGGGTGGCAGCATCATCCGCTTGTCGAGGCCCTCGTGACCCAAGACGGCATGCAGAGACAGCCTGAACTTCTCTGCAATGCGGCTTTGGTATGTCTGCAAGAGTTCCCGCCAGGCCTGCATGCTTGGCGCAGCGGAGACCTCGAAGCTGTGTAGGAGCCTGGAACCGACCTCGCCAGCTTGGTCTTGCGAGAGCCTGGACGCGAAGAGACCCGCTGTCCTTTCATCTGAGTCGGCGGAAGTGCTAGCGCCGACATCTTCTGCCAGTATCAATAGCGGGGCTGCTGCGTTTGAGCTGCCTGCGCTGACATCGGCAGCCTCGAACGGTCGCATGGCCAGCTGCTCGGGCACATCGAGGCCATCGCGCAGGAGCTCATATTCTTCAATGCGCAAGAACGACGACATCAGAGCCTTGGCATCGCTAGGCGTGTATACTGATGAGGTCGTGGCTGCTCCTTGCGAGCCGTGCGCATTCGAAGTCGAAGCCCACGATGACGGACTGAACAGGTGGACGCTCGCGACTCGTTCATGCGGCCGGCGGGCATGGCACGAGACCAGGAGCGACGCAAACGTCAGCAGCGATGTTGATGAAGCTGCTCTCATCGTGAATGTTGGTGTGTAAAGTCCGTGTGAGGTAGAGAGAGCGATCGCCCCTTGACCTGCGTGGCCAACGTCCGCGAGAGACGCCCAGCACTCTTGCAACAGTGCAACTTGCGCTAAGTGCATCAGAACTTCATATGGCATAAATAGAGTACAATACTTCGTATGCTGCTCGTGGCCGTACTACGCAAGACTGCTAATGGAAGTCTGTCCTCAAACCGAACGCGTCAAGCTGGTCCCTGGGCAGCCTTAAGCTTGGCCTGATACGCAGTGCACAAGGCCTTGTGTCGCACTTTCCAATCTCTCTTCTGGCAGGCCACGTCGTGGTACAAAGCTGCCTTGCAGCCTCCACACGCTTTCAAGTCTTTCAGCGCGAATAGACCTGCGTGACACTGCAAAGACCGAAATCACTTAACGCCCGTTTGCTGGTGGTAAGAACGCTTTGACCGCGACTCACATCATAGTTCGAGCACATGATTTCATCCTTGTCGACGCCTTTCACTCTAATTTTCCTGGCTTCTTCGAAATCGCCTTTGGCTTCGTACAGCTGGCCCAGATTGTCACGTGTCGCTGCAGCGTCCTCCCTTGGACCCATTGCCAAGGTATCACGAACGCGCAAAGCTTGTTGTAGGGCTTTCTCAGCCTCTACCAGGTCGTTCAGCTTGATGAGACATTCGCCAAGGCCATTATAAGAGATAGCGGCCTGGACCGAATCCTTCGGATATGCCTCGAGCTTCAAGGCCAATGCCTTGCGATGCAGACTTGCCGCATCTGCATAACGACCAGCTCGAGAGGCTGCCACAGCCTGGTTGGAGAACTCGACAGCTTTAGAATTGGCGCCCAGCAATGCTTGCCAATCTGTCGCATTGTTGACGAAATTGAAATTCATGTGCGCATTCATGGCTGTAGAGGTCCGTGAAGAAGGGTTGACAATTCGATAAGGCAGCGGACCGTACGCAGGTGGCAGCCAGAGAAATGTGTCGAGTGAGAAGAGAGGCAAGCGGTAAGCTGAAACGGACGAGAGGCAGTACCAGAATTTGCCAATGCGCGACCCTGTCAACAATGGGAACGATTCGCCACCAAGGCCCTGACCTTTCCATTTACGCGTGAGTTCCGCCTGAGGCTGCAGACCTGGCAAGACTCCGACTGCGCGGCTGAACGGTGTTTTCAGAGGTGTGCATCGGCGCAGTCAAGTGGCAGAGCATGCGCTGCAATGAGCAGCAGTAAGCTCGTGATGCCGTCAGAGCACGAGTCGATAGCCGATCAGCCTGCCAGCCTAGCCGGCATCAGAGGCTGCGCTGTCTTCTTCCAGGCAGAGACTCACACAGATACGCTGAGTTGAGTTAGACCAGCCGGCTTCACATCCTGGAACTACCGCGATGGACAAAGGCAAAGGCAAAGCAAGGGAAGAACACAAGAAGACCAAAGCATGGGTGTCGATCATCTCGGGTGGTATTGCCGGAGGAGTCGAAGGCAGGTTGCATTCTAGAGTATTCAGAGCTGTTCAAGCTCAACAATACTGACTTCGCTGGAAATGTAGCGGCTGCAACGTACCCTTTCGAATTCGCCAAGACCCGAGTCCAGCTACGTAGCGAGCGCGGTGTGAAACCTCCTCGGAATCCGTTCAAGATAGTGCTCAATGTCTACCAGTCCGAGGGCGTGCGGGCCATGTACAAAGGCTGCGGTGCTCTCGTCGTTGGTAGTGTAGGGAAAGACGCTGTCCGATTCCTGTCCTTTGACACTGTCAAGAATACCTTCAAAGATCCACATACGGGCACATTAACGCCAACACGAAACATGCTGGCAGGCATGTCAGCTGGCGTCATGGCTTCCATATTCGCAGTCACACCGACTGAGCGCGTAAAGACTGCCTTGATAGATGATGCGCGGTCAGGCAAAGCTAGTGCCCGGTACACGTCTACATTGCACGCCATCCGCACGATCTGGCTTGAGGACGGCTTCGTTGGCTTCTATCGTGGATTTGTAGGCACGACACTCAAGCAAGCAGGAGCGACGAGCTTTCGTATGGGCTCGTATAATATATTGAAAGACTACCAAGCCACGAAAGGGATCAAGCAAGGCACCGGGATGAACTTCCTGAACGGCGCAATAGCAGGTCTAGTCACGACGCTGGCGACACAGCCATTCGATACCATCAAGACGCGCTCTCAGTCTGCCAAGACGACAACGACAATGCAAGCGGTCACAGAGATCTGGCAAGATGGCGGCATCAAGCAGTTTTGGTCAGGCACACTCATGCGCCTAGGTCGGACAATATTTGCAGGTGGTATCCTTTTCACGACAGCAGAAGCTGTGCATAAGATTGTTGAGCCGTTGTTTGGCGTGTAATCAAAAGTGCGCTTCGCTCCGTGTGGGCAAGCTTGCCGTTCTAGGCGGCTGAGTGGAATCGCATTTTAATTCCTCCGGCGAGATTTGGACAGGCCCATCAGAGATGGCCCGAAAGATTATTCACATGGCGTAGCGAAACCGGCACTTTCAACAATTCATGGCTCGCTTTAAGACAAATGACAGAGAAGTGCCCATTCTCTGAATCCAGACAACCCTGATGAGCCGTGTCAATGTGAAAGCCGAATCCCCCTGGACGAATGCCGATCTTGACCAGGAGCGCGCACCTGGTCCTCCTCTTCACAAGTGTAGGACTATGGTGCAGTAAAAGGGTGCACCAACCGTGAACTCGACCTTGCCTTCGCTTTTGAAGGCTAGGCAGCTGCTTGCTATTGGCAAGCAGACCCTCTCTATGTGGCTGTGAATAATGAGATGAGCAGCATTACCTCTCTCAGTGTATGGCACAGGACTTCAGAAGCTCGTAGCTGTGGGCATAGGAGCAAGGGAGGTATCGTAGCTCTGAGCTGCATGATTGCAGCCTGCTGGGCCAAATCCCGAATTCGTCAGCGAAATCAGTACGTCAGCGAGCCTCTCCTCCGCATTACGGCACACTCGATAATCACCAAAGAAACAGGCGAGCGGGCAGGTCGCGCTGGCAGTACTTTCTCGAATTGATTCTCTGCTCGTTCAAATTGTGCGCCCAGGATCAGAACAAAGATCTTGCAGTTGCAGTGAGGTTCCGTCTAACGCTAGGCGCAATTGGGCCTAGTGGAGCAGTCATACGTTAATAAGCACGGTCTTCGGCCAATTCACTTTCCTGCGTATCTATTGCGGACTCGCAGACTTCTTGAGCCTTTGTTAGCTTTCGCCGCCTTTCCTTCCATTTCGGCCTTCCTCAAACTGCTACAAGGCGATCGGGATTTTTGCACGAGGGCAGCTCTCCTTGCCCAGGAACTACAGACTCGCCCGCGACCAGCTGCACGACTACTCGAACAGCGTCACTCCAGCAACCATGTCGACCGCAAACCGCCTGCCTGCCAGCATGCAGATGACCAGCGAGGATGCCAGCCAGCTCCTCGCTGCCCAGTGCCACATCGGCGGCAAGGCCGTCGACAAGAACATGACCTCTTATGTGTACAAGAGGAGGAACGATGGCATTAACATCATCAACGTGAGTCTTGGATGCGGAAAAGTCCGCTGGTCGATCCGGTCCAGGTCTCTGGGCTTCACGACGAGTGTTAGAGCTTCTAGCTAACCGATCATGCAAATGTGCCTTTTCGCAACAACCACAGATCCAAAAGACGCACGAGAAGCTCGTCCTCGCTGCACGCATCATCGCTGCCATTGAGAACCCCATCGACGTCTGCGTCATCTCCGCTCGCCCTTACGGCCACCGAGCTGTCCTCAAGTTCGCCGCCAACACTGGCGCCCAGGCCATTGCAGGACGCTTCACTCCTGGTTCCTTCACCAATTACATCACCCGCTCGTTCAAGGAGCCCCGTCTGATTGTCGTCACCGACCCTCGTGTCGACCACCAGGCCATCCGTGAGGCCTCGTATGTCAACATCCCTGTCATTGCGCTCTGCGACACCGACTCCCCCCTCAAGTTTGTCGATGTTGCCATCCCAACGAACAACAAGAGCAAGCACTCCATCGGTCTGATCTGGTGGATGCTTTCCCGAGAGGTCCTCCGTCTCCGAGGCACCATCGGCCGTGGCCCTACCGACTGGGGTGTCATGCCAGACATGTTCTTCTACCGCGACCCTGAAGAGATTGAGCGAGAGGCTCTCGAGCAGAAGGCTCTCGCCTCGGCAGAGCAGGGTGGTACCGCCGAGATTGGCGGACAGGACGCCCAGCAAATCGCTTCCGACTGGGAAGTCACCAACAGCGCTGCCGGCGGTGCTGCTGCCGCTGCAGCTGCCAACCTTGCTTCTGGTTCCGCTGGCCAGAGTGGTAAGCAGAAACCCTACATAGTTCTTCGGGGAAGTCCCACAATCTGACTGCGTTTCCGCATCTTTGCTTTTACAGGCCTCGACTGGGCTGCCGAAACTGGCAACTCCAACTGGGCTGCCGAGGACCAGCAAGGACAGGGCCAGACTCAGGCCGCACCTGCCGCCACTGGCTGGGAATAGGCGTCTCCAAACGTACAGATGCCACAGTCTACCCTCTAGACTTGACAGATCACAACAAAAAGAGGACGTGTCGATTTCAGCATATTGAACTTCGACAGCAATCGTCACATTCCTATCAGCTCTCTCCTACTACCACATGAACATCATCGACGAAGATAGATGCAAAAGATCCTCCTTACTACCTCAACCCCCTCATTCCCTACCGAAACCCATCCTCCGTCCCTTTACCCGCGCGACATCAAATGCAGTAGGGAGATTGGTAGGGCGGCATGGGCGTGGTTATTCTGTCAGCATCTAGCCTTTCTGCCTTGTTGTTCCTCTCGGCGCACCTTACTGCTGCAGAGAAAGACACGGGCTGCTTGATACTTGGCAATGGAAACCCGCGAAAAATGTCGCACTCTTTCGAATTTTGGCTTGAATCACTTCTTTCAAGTCACCTTGATCTGCCCTGCTTTTTCAGTCTCTTCTGCAGCGTCATTGTGTGTCTGTATGCTTGAAGTGCTACCCTGCTTGCGCATTGCCGAGACTAGTCCTTGTGCTGCTTCATGCTTCCATGATCACACGCGTTCAAACGGTCTACTTCTGCAGAACATATCGGGCACACGCTCCTTGCAAGTCGCGCGTGCTCTCTTCCTCGCGACCTTGCAGTCTGGAAGCAGCGCGTCAGGGTGCATCCTAATTGCCTCCGCGAGTCGCCGCCAAACAGACGCGGCGCGACTTGTTTCGCTGCTGCTTCGATCACTTGACGCGCGTAGATTGGAATTGGTGACGAACCGGGTTGTTTATCCTGGACCGCACCGAGGAACGCAGGGGAGAGCGGGCAGCGCTGCCTGCTTGCTCTCCAACAACCGCACACCAAGCAAACAGAGAGCTGGACGCTCAGCAGCCGTCTTTAGCACCCACACTCTCTTCCTCTCCATTGTCCGCAAGATCAAAGAGTCCCCCTCGTCCCGCCCATCACGCGCATGCAAGCATCTGCAGGACAGTTGCGGACAAAGACGAGGAGGTGACCAGAGAGCACCGTAGGATCAACGATGCAGCTCAAGGTCATCTACACCGTCTTCGAGAACGGCCATGGCGGTCCAGCGGCTTCCTCAACGCACGTCGCTCGGTCCCCCAAGGCTGTCAGCGCCGGCGTTGTTGTCGAGGCCTCGCGCCAGTATGCCTCGATACCACTCAAGGCCTGCCTCATGGTCCTCTGTTTCGCTAGGCCAGACTTGATCCCAGACACCGACACTGATCATTCAGTCAGCGTGCTCGACCACCGCGATTCCGAGGCAACGGGCTCCCGCGTGCTCGAAGGTCTGGGAATGCTCGCCTGGGTCCTTGCAGAAACTGGCGATGGCTCGACCCGCGTAAATGGCAAAGTTCGAAGCACTGCATCTGGAGACGCATCAGCTAGCGATGACACCCTCGAGCTCGTGCTCGAGCTCAAGCCTGTGGGTGTTTTCTCTTTTCCGCGTTTGCATTTCCCTCACGTGGTCTATTTGTTTACCTGAGATTTGGCATGCTCACGCATGTTTTCTTCTTTCTGCACGGATACGGCCACAGCGCAAGCCACTCCCTCGAGATCGTTTTCTCTCTGCTCTGGAGCCGACAAAGCCATCTGTCCCGCCTCCTGCCGCCCGTGCTTCCACCGCTGAAAGCGCGTCAAAGCAGCTCGTGACACTTCCAGATGGCTCGAGCATCGATGGCGGAGCAGCACTGGCATTGCTGCAAGCCCTCATGAACGCCAGCGGAACGGTCTCTCAGACCACTCCCACACCATCCTCATCGACAAGCTCCGTCGAGGCGCAAGACCAGGCAAAACAGCTCGTCAGCTCGCTGGCAGGTGGAAACATGGCCCTTCTTCCAGGTATCGATCTTTTCAACCCAGTACAGGCAAAAGCTGTTCAACAGGCAGCACAGAATTCGAATGTGATCTTGCCGCCATCTCTATCATCTGGAAGCCAGCCAGGTAATTCGCAGGAATCCGAAAAGCAGCAGTCCCAGAGACCCAAGGCCAAGCCTCGCGCCTCGCATAGCAAGTCCAGCAGCACGTCAATCTTTATGCCTATCGCACCAAAACTTCCACAGAAGCAGTCTACGTCCTCGGACAAAGCGCAAGGCCCGGCTGCACGTGCAGTCCCAGCCCATCCAACATCCTACGACCTGCCAGTGCACGAGTTTCCAAGCGTGCAAAGCTCCAGTCGCGGTGCACACTCCCGTCCGCTCAAGTTCTGGCCAGACGGATGCTTGCAATGTGGAAAGACGCAGAGCACAGGCTGGCGTGTGAGAAAGAAGAGGAAAGCCCCTTTGGATCCAGCGCTTGGGAGTGGTGACCATCTCGTAGATAACGACGACGAGCTTAAGAAGCTCTGTGAAGGTGCGTGAAAGTTCCACACGCTTGTCCAGACAAGAAGAATCTCAATAGAGCTGATCCTTCTTCTTTTGGTCATTGCAGAATGCGCTCAGCACTTGCCCTCGGAAAGGCAGAAGCGAAAACGCGCTCGCGAACTGGCAGCGTCCCGAGCTGATGGACAAAAGTCTGATGGACCGGCCGTGTCTCAGACGTCGCCTCTTCGAAGATCGCCCCGCCGACATCCAGGTGCCCATGATCTTGGAACAGTCAATGGAGGTCTGTCGGCTGCACCATTGACTTCGCCCACTGGACTCGGGAGCCGGCTCGCAGCATCGAATTCAAAGCGCAGGAAATTCACCTCGGCTCTCAGCGCGGCGGCTCTTCGTGAAGAAGGAAGAAGCGCTTCTGCTGGTCTTACGCCAGAATCGGAGGCCTTCCCTCCTATTCCGGCCTTCAAGCCCAACGGCAACAGCAACAGCAACAGCAACAGCAACAGCAACAGCAACAGCAACAGCAACAGCAACAGCAACAGCAAGAATGTTCGCAATGGCGCTGACGTAGGTCAAGCGAAGGAGGTCTTTGGGTCCACTTCAGACCAGAAAGCCAACACGGGTGAAATCAGCCACGAAGACGAGAGTTTCAATTTTTTCTTGAATGCATCGCCTGGTACGATCATGCGCTCCTTCAACATGGGCAGCCCACAAAAAGGCGGAAATCAAACGCCGGGAACAGGTGATTTCCCACGCTTTGTTAGCGGCTGCTCTCCACGACGACCCCTGCTTGCGGGCTCTCAAGGCGTCAGCGCCGTCTTTTCGCCGCTTGGATCATCCCTTCCTACGCCTTTCAGAGCACTGCTCAATGGGACAGGCAAGGAAGAGCGCAGAGAGCGTGCAACGAGTGAACAGCCGCCCGCCAGCCATTCGAAGCTCATGTATCAGCTGGGCATCAACAAAGCGAAAGAAGAGATCCCCGAGAATGACACCGACAAGAACAATGTCAACCAATTCCTGCAATTTGTGTCCTCCGACGACAACCTCCTTGGATCCAACTCGAATTTACAGATCAATCTCATGCCGCCCACTGCGGACAGGCGTCAGGGCAACGCTGCTGGCCCAGCCACAAATCAAGTCTTGTCTGATTCGATTATGGATGACTTCAATTCTTTCCTCTTGAATTCGTCGAACAATCTCTTTTCGCCAACACCCTTCAACAGCAAAGCCAACGATGCGACCGGCAAGCCAGCCCTTGCACCCTTGCAATTCAGCCTGGGCAACGGTGGCTTTCCAGCATCCACCTCGACAGGAGGTGCCCCCAATAATCTTCCGATCCTCTCAAGCGAGATGGACTTTGACCTGTCCAACCTACCGCCTTCGTCTCCGCCGCCCTTGCCGGGCAGCTCGTTCGATGGAAGTGGAAAAGGTGCCCACGCAGCCAGTGCATCCTTGGCCAACGTGCAGGACTTTTGGAGCAATTTCAACTCTAGTATTCCAGGTAACGCAGGTTATCTTGGACTGGGCCACAATGTCAACATGGACGATGGTCAATCGCCAATCTCGATTACGACTAGCGTTACGCAGGGAGGCACACCGCAGGACATGCCCATATCGCACGAGACTGGTTCGACTGAACCGGGCTCGCATTTGGATCCAGGCAACGCGGGTGACAAGATCGCGATGAGCGACTACCATCAGAGGTTTGCAACCGACAGTCCGCTTTCGGTGGACGTTGGCGGCGTACAAGATCCCCTCTTTGACTATTTTCCACAGTACGTGAGCGGAGCTGAGCAAAGATCAGCTAGCGGTCCAGCGCATCATCGACAATCCTCGGCTTCCTCCGTTTCTTCGGCCTTTTTGGACCGCCTTCGTGCTTCGGCCAGCGGAACTTCCACCAAGCTCAAGTCGTCTTCTTCAATGTCCATGACCTGGTCCGATTCCACAGCGTCGTCTTGTTCCGTCACGAGCTTGCCGGTCACAGATCTCACCGCGAGGAGCAGGCAGCTTCAGCAGCAAAAATTAGCAGAACAAGCAAAGAAGACAGAGTGCCTTGATATAATCAGTCCGGGTGTGCAGAGCCCGACAGACACATTGTTCAGTGTAGAAGCGTAGAAAGGCGTACTGTAGAATACGAATGGCAGAGACCGTCGATTAAAGCCAATTTGTGCGCCGGCGCTCTTCGATGGCGCCAATTCATCTGTTAGCAAAGACATTGAGTCATCAGAGAATATTCTTCGCTTGGGCGCTTATGGTTATTCCTTGATTCCGCGTGTTCGGTCCTGTGCTATGCCTTCAATGTGTTGCTGCTGACTTCTGAAAAGGTGGCGCGCAAGGGGAGGCGGTGCGGGCCTCAGTATGGCAGCATTACACGGGCGTGATAGGAGTGCAGTACTAGATTTGGTGCAATTGGAATGGTTTGTTCAGTCCTCTGGAAGCTGTACGTGAGCTCGAATCTTTTTCACATCCTGCCCGTTTGGGCTGGCTTCCAGAAGAAGTGCCACGCAGAAAGCGCGCAGCCTCTTGTGCTCAATCCAAATCTCAATCGACCAGCAAAGGTGAGCTGTATCAGCCGAAAACGACACACGCGCATCAGTGCTGACAGTTGCATGCGTGCAGTCCTTCTCCGGGATCCGTCTTTGCTAGTTTGCAGCCTTATCGCTGGTCAACATGAACAGGTGAGTAGATCCACGTGGACTTGTCAAAAAGATGAATGTGTAGCAAGCTCAGGGCGAGACGGCTCGTCAACGTCAGAGCCATAAGCTGACATAGTGCGTGTTCTCTGCTATCCAGTCAGGTTCAAGGACTCGTCATCTCCCTGCTCGTGATGCAGGGAGCCCGCAAGGTTCCTGTGCGTTTCCTTTGCACTTTTCTCGCCACGCTCGAATGAGCTGTGCAAGCCGAATTCTTCCTTGAACGAGATAACTGACCATTCTTCTCTGTCTTCCCTTGTCAACTCTCCTTGGCCATTGCTCTCTATGCTTGCGCGGCCTCGTCGTCACACGCTCGCCGGTCACTTGCATTTTGGCCATTCCAGACAGACCGACCGGATGTTCTGCTCATCGTTCGATGCACGTACGTTCTTGTGCAGCTCCTGCATCTGGCCGTATACTACATTGCCTCTGTGCGAGTCAAGAAGGCCAACGACACCAGGGTACTAAAGTATCAGGAGCCACCGAAAGGATTTGGCCAAGTGAGTCAAAGATAGGCTGGTGCATGCCTGAATACGTCTGACGGACCCTTCTTGCTTCTCACATCAGACTGAGCCAGGCGAGGCAGTCGTCACTACCAACCGAGACTATGACCTCCAGCAGATCACGAAAGCTGGCCCGTCCATGCTCATCGGAATCCTCATTATGGGCGTCATGCATTTGAAGTTTGGCTACACGCAGCCGCTTCTGATTCAGAGCATCATGCCACTCAAGGCGCTGTACGAGAACCCTATCGTACAGATTTGGATCTTTGGCAAAGAGGGTGCGTCGACGTCCATCAGCTGCGTTGCCGAGGTCCGGAAAGCTGACCTGGCCCATGTGTACCAGCTACTGGCAAACTTGAACGTCCCTTCAAGGCTGCACCAGGCATGATGACTGCCCTGAACGAAGCCAATCAAGCCAACAACGAGACAATCAATCGGGAAGCCGAGGCTACCACCGTGCCCAAGATCACAGAGATCACGGATGATGACGAGAAGAAGGCAGCGAAGCCGGAGAGCAAGAAGGATCTGTAGACGGATGGTCTCGTGATCTTCCAACATGCATGATCTGCCTTGTGGAAAGGTCAGCATGCCACAAGCCCTGTAGATTTGTTGCGCGCATGCGCACCAGTAGCAGTCTAGCATAACCTGCAATCGCATACGATGAGGGGCCGCTCAGAAGCTGCCGGTCACCAAGTCTGGAATGTGTAGAATGCTTGCGGCTCAAACGCTGCCGATGACTCAATTTCGTCTGCTGCATGAGGCGCCCCAATGGGGCGCCCTCGGTGGACGCTTCGTGCTTGCGCCAGTCACGCTTGATCTCATCTTGCGGACAGACACGCCGTAAAACCTTGCATTGGTACTGAATAAGTAAGAGCGGCCTCAGGACAATGTCCTTCCATCTCCCACTGGCATCCTTCCCAGAACTGAATTCGAATCGAAAGCTGCAACAAAAAAAGCAAACTCCTTAGGCGTACATCAGAATCTCTTCTACTAAGATAATAGCGATACGCGTACAAGTTTGGCTGTATACCAACAAGCTATCAGCCTGTTACGTCTGT
This sequence comes from Cystobasidiaceae sp. HBUAS51001, assembly GCA_003351005.1. NCBI lineage: Eukaryota > Fungi > Basidiomycota > Cystobasidiomycetes > Cystobasidiales > Cystobasidiaceae > Cystobasidiaceae sp. HBUAS51001. The sequence goes on along the minus strand of KZ857216.1, from coordinate 204,391 downwards.
GAAAAAAGTCTCGCACGTCCTCACAACTAGCAGCAATCTTCCACCTGAGCTGTCCAGCCGCGTGCCACGTGCGAGTGACGATCTGATTTCCGATCAGCCTGACACACACGACATGGCTTGTCCTTTTGCTGTGCTTCAGTCTCATTCTCCTGACACATTCAGCAGCAGCTTTCATATACACGATAAGGTCACAGCCATGAGTGCGACTGAGCAGAAAGATGGCAGGAAGCCAACGCCCATCAACAACACTCTGTTCCAAGGTCAGGAACACCTTTTGTACGCAACAACAGCACTGCGGCACGGACTGACTGCAGCATCTATAATGCAACACAGGCTTCGAGTGGAACACGCCTGCGCACCACTGGCCTCGCCTGGAGAAGAATCTTGAAGCTCTCAAGGGCCTCGGCATGGGCACTGTCTGGGTGCGCCAACTTTCGATGACGTGCGGCACCGCCTTGGGTGTTGACAGCGCGCTTGTATTCTATGCTGATGTATTCCTGCATGTACAGATCCCACCCGTGAGTTTCTTACGTGTCTAGCACCTCTTATCCTCGGACTGACCTCAACGTGACGTGCCTTGTGTGTCACTTCATCGATCACAACCCAAACAGGCCTGCAAGGGAGCCAATCCCAAAGGGACAGGATACGATATATATGACTTGTGGGACCTGGGAGAGTTTGATCAAAAGGGTGCCAAGAGCACGAAATGGGGCACCAAGGAAGAGCTCCTCTCGTTGACCAAAAAAGCCAAGGAGCTCGACATTGGTATCATGTTCGATGCTGTACTCAACCACGTAGGCCGAGCTCGAAAAAGCAGGCTCCATTGCACTACTGATGATTACTTATTCTTCACAGAAAGCAGGCGCGGATTTCAAAGAAAAGTGCAGAGTTGTAAAAGTTGATCCAGACCAACGCGACAAGGATGTGACGGAGCCCTTCGAAATCGAAGCGTGGTTAGGGTTTGACTTTCCTGGACGAGGAGACAAATACTCCAAGATGAAGTGGCAGTGGGTCAATCACTTGCAGCGCTCGGCATTGTGATGTACGACTCAGTGTAATGCCATACTCGCAGCTGGGAGCATTTCTCTGGCACAGACTACGATGCTGGCAATGACGAGACGGCCATCTACCGCATTATTGGTGAAAATAAACATTGGTGTAGGTGGTCGTCAGCGGCTGAAGCGAGTGTAGTGACTGAAATGCTGTTTCATCAGCCACCAGTGTGGCCGACGAGAATGGTAACGCAGATTTCCTCATGTTGTGAGCACAGTCCTCTCATTTTGCCGACATGGGTGCTGAGCTAAATCCGTCTATCTCCTCAGTGCCGAGTGGGTCCATTCCTCAACCAATTTTCTGCGCTTCACTAGTATGCACTGACTCAGGTTGACATAGCGTCGACTACTCGCATCCGATCGTCCAGGAAGATGTCCTGAATTGGGGCAAATGGGTCGTCCAAGAACTTGGTCTCAAGGGCTTCCGCTTCGACGCCGTGCAACACTTTTCACAAAACTTTACAAACAAGTTTGTTGAAATGATTGAGAAAGAGTTCGGCAAGAATTCCCTCTTCCTTGTTGGCGAGGTCTGGGATGCCAGCGCGGACAACCTCGAGCACTGGCTATCGACGATGGAGCACAAATTCAGTTTGTTCGATGCGTAAGTCATCAACAGACAAGGCGTTACGGCATCCATCAGCTGCTAATGTCCGTTTAGCGCTCTCGTCAATAACTTTTCGAGCCTCTCGAAACAAGAAAAGGCGGACTTGCGAACAGTGTTCGATAACACACTGACGCAACGTCAGCCTGTCAACTCAGTCAGCGTACGTCGAGCCGTGTGTCCTTCATTGTACAATTTCAACTAAGCTAATCGCTGTGATTTTCCAGTGCGTCCAAAATCACGACACGCAGAAAGGACAGACCGTGGAGACTATAGTCGAAGGCTGGTTCAAGCCGCTGGCGTATGCTCTGATCCTGCTTCGAGTTGACGGATACGCGGTCGTCTTCTATGGTGATCTGTATGGCACCAAAGGCGAGCACGCAGAGCCACCGTCCTGCGGCGGTCAGCTGGCAGATATTGCTCTGGCAAGGTATCTGTATGCATATGGTGAGTCTGGAGTGCAGGAATGTCAACGCACGAGTCATTGTCTCACAGGTCGTCTTCACCGCAGGCGAGCTCAATGACTACTGGGACAATCCCAACACCATAGGCTGGGTCCGACGTGGAACATGGGATCGCCCAGATGGCCTGGCCATCGTGATGAGGTATGCCCTGTATATATAGAGTCTATCTGATGGTTGACTGACCAGGACCACTGTCTGCAGCAACGCCGAGCCTGGCCAGATCCGTATGGCTGTGGGCAAGATGCACGCTGGCGAGGTGTGGACCGACGTCCTCGGCTGGAGTCAAGATAACGTTACCATCGACGAGGAGGGATTCGGCACATTCAATTGCCCGGGCGTCAGCATGTCTATCGTGGGTGGCAATTGCCTGTTCGAGCATTTGTAGAGGATTGCCAGCTGAGACCATCTTTTTGCGTACATGCAGTATGTCAATGAGAAGGCAGAAGGCCGAGACCGTTTCGGCAAATTTGACGATGACATTTACAAGGGCGAGAAGCTCGAGTAAAACGTTGTGACAGGCGGGACAGGAACCGTGGAAGACCTCTCGAACCGAACTACCATCCGTCGCTCATCGCCCATTCCGCGATGCCATAGGTCTCGCCAGGCGAAGTCGCAGCTATACGGACATTATTGTAGAGGGAATGCAGACAGATCTTAGACAGAAGTCGCATCGATAGAAGCAGCTCGCGTCGGAAGGCAGTCATACACGGGGTTTTCCACGCAGCAGTAGACGATTGACTCGAGTCGCTTGTTATGAAATTGCAATAGAGACTGTCATCAAGGAAAGAAAAACTGGTTGGAGTTGCAGGTTTCCAAGTTCGACAACAGGAGCGATACTAGTAACAACACAGGCTACTTCTTGAAATGCTTTCGATGACCCAAAGCACACAACGATCCTGAATTCGTTCCTCACACGAGCAGAATAGCATTGACACAACCATCGTTTTCTGGGTTGTTTGAAATCTGCGCATATTTCGCCCACACGACTTTTCCGCCTGCAGTGACCTGACCCAATTCTGAAACATTGACTTCGATGATTGTACCGCGTGTCAAGATGCCCAGCTGTGTATAGAGTGGCGACGAAGGGTTCTTCTTGATTCCGATAATTGGCAGTTGGAAGGTCGCTTTCAGTTCGGGATGTGTTACGTTGGCCTTTTTCATTCGCAAGGCCATGGGACGGATGAAACGCTCGAGTTTGGGGGGCTTTCGAGTGAAGGCTGAACAGAAACAAAATCCATCAGTAAGTGCAGTGATCGCAACTCGTTGAGGTAGCTTTTGTAGCTTACATTCTGGCACGAAACTTGCTTTTGTTACCCTGAGGGATGAAAGAGGGCAGTCAGCATTAGCGATCTATGGTGGCAAACCGGCAGAACTGCAGCCTGCAACTCCAGAGCTTTAGAGAACACCCACATTCGCTTCCAACCCTTCTGTTTCCGCTTTCCCGTCTTCATGACTCGGAAAGCCTCCTCTTCGCTGATACCACGGACTTTTGGCAAGGGCACTGCGAACTTGCCAGCCTTGTCCTTGCGTCGCTGCTTGAGTGCGCTGGAGAGGACCTTTGCCTGATTCTGGTCCTCTCGGTCGAGCAAATACGATGGCAGAGCCTCCTTGTGCTCGTTTGCATCTTTGGGTTTCGCCTTGACCTTTCGCTCGTCGTGGGCTTTGAGCATCTTTCGCATCTGCACCTTCTCCGTGTAGCGCTGCTGGTGGAGCAGCTTGGCCTTGCGGCCGTGCATGGACTGCGCTATGCTCGACTTCTTGTGAGCAAGACGCGCCTCCTTCTTGCGCGCCTTCTCCTCGGTGTCCAGGCGCTTGCCATGGCGCTTGATGTGCTCTTCGATCTGCGTGCATGAGCGTCGACCAGCAGTGTTGATTCCCAACATCAGCAAGGGCACTCAAGACCAGCCTTTCCAACAGCATCCACAGCGCCCACTCACATGCTCGTTCTGCGGCATGGTGGGCTACGAGTCCTCTCTTCGAGGAAACAGTCGCTGTCCGGCGAACCGCCTCTTGTTGGCCTGAAAATTCTCCTGTCAGTCGGTGGCTAGGGCATGATCGGGTCCCACCTCGGACTGCCCAGTCTTGCAGCTCGTGATGTGCGTGTGCAGCTATAATTCCTATAACTATGCAAGTCTGGATACTTTTCTGCTGTCCTTTGGGATGCTCCACTACTGTACTACCGCTCGACGCATGTATGGTGGCAAATTGTGCTCTATCCAGTTTCGTGCACTTCAGCTTCCTTCTCTGCTCTTCGACCTCCCGCATCGCTCAACACGGGCACGAAATGTGCTTGCGTATATATGTGTCCGCACGAGGACACCGCGACACGAATGCCCCCGCAACCATCCTTCTTTCGAAACGCGATGATGGTGCACGGCCTTTGCGAAAGAGGCGCAAGTCGGCGAACAGACCTGCGGCCAAAGCTTCTCGCGCTCAAACAACACGATCCCCGACCAAAGCGACCACGCAGCCTCTGCGCTGACGGATCTCGCTTCCCATGCCGCTGACTGCTAGCCTCCGCTTGGGCGCTCGTTGAAGTTTCAGCTGACCTGCACTTTGACAGCGACGACGACGGCCGCTCTTTCTTGATAGTGGACAGGCCAGCGTCTTCAACGACCATCACGCCATTTTCGGACAGACAGGTCACGCGACAGGACTGCGCGCTTGGTGCTCTGTTTCTCTTCGGCCCATGCTGGAGCCACGCTCGCTCGCGCTTCCATCATGCAGACGCAACACCTGCTCGACGGCTACTCTCGTCAGCACGTCCCTGGAGGCAGCAACAACAGCAGTAACAGAAACAGCAGTGTCAATGCACTCCTGATGCAAAACAGCAGCAATGTCAACAGCAATAACAACAACATCGACACAAGTCCGAGTAGCCTGTTTGCAAGCTCACCCACAACGCAAGCCCCAATCTACGGACGACCGCTCTCCCTTGGAACACTGCTCAGCAGTCACCAGCACACGCGTGCATCTTCAATCGCAAGCAAGCACAGTGTTGATGTCAAGTCTGCTGCTGCCTCTGCGCCAGGTCTCGCCGGAGAAGGGCCGACATCTTCGTCCTCCCCTCCAGCAGGAGCGCACCACTCTGCGCTCGTGTCGCCAACAGCCAGCTTGCACTCGCTCGGGGGTTCAAGCAGCCACAGCGCAGCTACATCAGGACCATCTACACGCAAAAATGTTGTCGCTCTCCCCTTGAACGAGCACGGCGTCCGGACTCGTGTCAACATCCTGCCAGCGGCCGCAGTGGCCAGCTTGAGCCGCTCCCCGACAACGACAACGACAACGACCACGACGGCGAGCGAGACAAGCACAAAGGACGCCGTGCCGCATCGAGTATCCGCTCACACCGCTGCTCTGCTCGGTAGCAACTACAACGGTCCATCTGGGACGCGCTCCTTTTCAGACAGCTCTGCAAGCACCGGCGCAGTCGGTCCTGGCATCATCAGTCCGCGCCTGGCAGGCCTGTCGCTCGTCAACGGTCCTGCCAGCACCGCGTCGGGCACGTCGCATCAACAGCAGCACTACGACGTTCGCACTTCAAGCCACTCTGCAAGCAGCACTGCAGACGGTACAAGACGCGCGGCTCCTGCATCACTCAGACACGCGCCGTCGACATCCTCGTTAGCCTCGATTGCAGCCATGGGTGGTCGACCAGACTCGCCTGCAAAGTATGCATACTCAGCGGAACCAGCGTCGACCTCCAGCTATCGCTTTCCCAGTGGGACGCGTGATGGAAACCATACATACACGTACGGGACTGCCGCAGCTCCTTATAAGGCGCATGCCGCCGAGTCTGGTTCTAGTACAAGGTCACAGAATTGGCCGCCCTTGCACAGCACCGGTCTCTCTCAGTCATCATCCAATGGCTCTACGCATGCATCTAGCAACTACTTTGCTTCAACCAGTGGGAACAAGCTCAATAGCACGCACAGCACGTCGCTGCAAGGGAGCATCTCTGGGACGTATGAAATGGGCGCAGTTTCGCCCAACGAGCAGTCTCAAGCGCAGAGGGGCATCAAAGGCCACTATCCCAACCTTGGCATCTCTCAACAACCGCCGCAATCTGCTCGAGCCGGCCATCTCGCAAGCCTGCCCAAATCACTCATTCCAGGAGGATACGACTTCTCACCCGTATCTGCGTCTACGCATGACACGCATCAACAGCAGAGTCCACTAGAGCATAATTCTACTAAAAGAAGATCTTCTGCTTTTGCGTTCGCTCGAGACCGGTCCGCATCTGTCCCTCGAACCGTTTCTAGCTTTGGCGACAACGACAGCGGGCGAAGTTCACTGGATCGGCAACACAATCGGGAGCCTCTGCCCGATCTAGATGCTAGCTTCCAGACAGCTCGACAAACCTTTGAATCCATGAATATGGATGCTTCCAAATTTTCAATGCAAACGCAGCTTGGCAACGTGCACACTCGGGACGATAGCAAAGGAACTAACCAAGGAGCCTATTCTGGGTACTCTTCAGAAGCAGGTAGCTCGCGTCCATCGACAGACGAGCAGGAAAGCTCCGGGCTCACGTACGAAGACGCGCCCCTCATCAGCCCTATACCGCCAAAACTCGATCTCGACTTTGGCAGCTCTAGCAGTTTCTCACTCGACTTTGGATCCGACTTCTCAAGCAAATCGACAGATGCAGCTGGACCAGGCGGCTTCGGAGGTGGACTTGGCCTGTCATTCGATACATTCGGCTCATCGTCGTGGTCTACAAGCGCGCCATCACATAAAGCCGACTCTCTCGTGCCGCTGCCTGCGCAAGATCAGACAGAAAGGTCCAAAAACGACAGTGAGGCGACGACTACCTACACCTCCTTCTTGCAGCTGCAAGCGCCGCCTGCTGCAAGCCAGGTCCCCTCCGAGAGAGCCTCCGTTGTTTCGCTTGAACCTACCCCTCTTTCTTCAGTCTCCACAGCAACAATTGTGCCGCTTCGTACCGCAGCTCCTGATGCACATGCTGGCCCCTCTCATTCATCAACGAAGTCACCTGAGGATGATGAAAAGTCGCTTGCTGCCTATATAGGGTCGGCGCAGCCGCCAGGACCCCGCTCGCAAGACTTTGACAATGGAACTGCAGGCAAGGCAACCGTTGAAGATCACACTCCTACAACATCGCCCCTCGCAAAAGTCACCGGCAACGAACTTTACGCTCAGCAGAGCACTGCATTCGAAGAAATGGTTGAGACGCACTCGCAGGCGATGTATGCCAATCAGCCTGTCGGACAAGCTGCTCCCGGTAGTCAAACGCAGACGACACGTTCAGACTCTCCGGCAAGCCAGCCCTCCTCGTCATCTTTCTCTCGGCCCGCCTCGAGCATATTTAACAGCCACGCACCAGCGTCTGCTAATAGCATGTCGCTTCGACGCATGAACGAGGAGCTCTCATTTCTCGGTGATTACACGGGCAGTGATGATAGCCGCCGCACAACTCTCTCCAGTAGCGAGCAGCTACCTCTTAAACCCTCGCAAAATTCGAGCACTTTCAATCTCTCTTCGCCAAATTCGAACCAAAATGTCAGACTCTCAATGAACAAAAGCCTACCGCCCGTGCCTCCTACCGGTGCTAGCGCTGGCGCATCACCGTTCAAGCCAATTCGCCCGGGTAGCGTCAGCTCTCATGGATCTTTCGAACGCAGTATGTCGTCGACATCATCGAGGGAGCAACTAGGTGCTGGCAAGCGGTCTCACTCCGAGCAAGCTAGCGGTCTTGACGAGAGGCAAGCCACGCAGCTCGGACATAAGCATGTAGATTCTCTATCAAGCTCCCAAGGAGACTTTAAGACCCCTCAATTCATTCAGGGCATTGAAGCGACGAGACCTCGTAGTCAGACTTCAGGATCGGATACAGGTTCTTTGGCATCCACTTCTACCACAGGCTATTCGAGTCTTGATGTGACGAAAAACTTCACCGTGCATACAGCCCACCAAGTCACGCGCGTACAGAGGGCTTCTTCCTCATCCGAGTCCATCACTGGCTCTGAGAATGGAAATCGCCATCGATTGGAATTGAGCAAGCTTCTATCAAGCGACGACATAGCGAGTAGCAGTAGTTCCGGCGGTCCGGTTGGCAGAGCCCATGCTGCGCGAAATGTACCTCTTGCACATTTGGCCCGCCCGAAGCTGAACACTCAAAACACCTGGCCCAGCGGAGAATTGCGGAAGAAAGATGCTGCAACAGACAAGGCCCTTGTGAGTCACGATGTGCTCGTGAGAGGGCGGACGTGTGAGCTAATTTATCATGCAGCTCTCGGCAACCGCAAAGCTTGCAGACTGGCTGCAGCGGCATGCAGACCGTGAAATGACGGACGAGGAAGCTCGCTGGCACAACCGGCGGCTGTCAGAAATCTCTGCGAAAGGCGAAGATTTGGACGCGTCTTTGGACAAGTCGCAGGCCCGTTCGATGTCAATTTCTGTCGCTACAGCCTCTGGCAGTAGAGAATCTGATGTCAGTCATGGATCGCGCGACATAAGCTTTGAAGTGCGAAACGCTGTGACGGCGACTGCCAGCGTGGCCAAAGCTGTTCCGCTCAAGGAAGAGGACCGCCCAGAACGCCCGGCACGGAGCGCGAAGCAAGCTCCCGTCCTGCCTATGCAGCCTACTGCAAAGGCACTGTCACGTAAAGAAGAGCAAGCCCCTTCCAACGTTGCGGCACCCATGCAAGCGGACTCTCGCTCGCTCGCGTCACCTGCTTTGAATACACGACCAACCTTGGACGTGACCTCAACTTCAAGCTCATTGTCACAGATGTCGGTGCAGACATGCTCGTCCACCACCACAGCACTGCAGTCGTCTCCCGCTCCGGATCCCGCGATGCCAGCCGCCGCAAGTGCTTTACGCGTACCGAATAAAAACAAGACTGGCACGCCAACAAGCAGGCCTCGGCGGCCTTTACCTCCTGGAGGCGAACAGCCCTGGAGTCAGGCTTGGATTGAAATAACGGAAGCACTCATAAGGTATGTGCACAGAAGCATTAGCAAAAACCTGTCACTGATGCTACCTCATATGGCAGCTACAAAAGTGCCTTAAAGCAGCACAAACAGGACCGGGCATCGTTTTGTCAGATTGGTTTCCTACAGACCTTCAGGCAGGAAGAGCTCGCCGCATTGTGCCAAAATCGAACCTTCGGCGCAAAACAGCGCAACGTGCTGTTTGACTGGATAGACGTCTTGTTCGAGGATCTGCAAGGTACCCCGCCGAATCGCGGAGCCTGCTTAGACGGAATTGCAGCCGTGATAGAAAGGTATGGGGGTGAGCGCCTTGTGATGACGACTCGAGCTATGTGCTGACTTGTGGCTTGTTGCAGTCGCTTGATGACTTCGTTCGCCTTCGGCTCCGATACCGCTGGCTTGCAAAGATTGGAGCAGACCATTGCAAAATTGTTGTCGTTTGCTGTTGAGAAGTTGAATGGCAAAGGTTGGTCTCTCTCTTCTTCTGAGCATGATGCTGCATTATGTGCAGCTGATGCTGGTCCGTTCGTCAGCCATATTCGCCAATACGCTAGGCTTCGCTGGAAAAATGCTCGGTGAGCTCGTTACTTGCGAAGTCCCTTCACTTGTATCAGCATACTGATAGTCGGTTGAACAGCTGCTGCTTTCTGGAATCTAGAAGGTGTTGCTCTGAAGCTCTTACGCCTGCTTCCAGCAGTCAAAAAGCAACATGTGTTGCGTATAGTCGCCGAGACGGGTGTCGCACCTTGGTGAGTGTGCACACCGCCTCGTCATGTGTCTCACACTGACAGGGTCATGCTATGGGTAGTCCGGGCACCTTTCCTTCCCATTTGGAGTGCCTTGCCTACAAGGAACCTGCGTCGGACTACATGAAACTCTTTCCTCCCGTGCGCCAGGGAGCCCATCACGATACCTATCTCTACAAGATCACTCTTGTCACCTCAACGATGATATCGCCAAGGAGAACAAGCATCACAGATTCAGCAGAGACTCCATCGACATCCAAGGAAATCGTCATCGAAATGGCGGGCAACTGGCTTATCCGGTGGACAGCAACAGATTCCGACCTTCCGTTTGCCTTCATGCGAGCTTATCATCGACAGCTTTCCAATTACCTTCCGCTATATCAGGCTGACAATGGTGAAGGGCTGAAAAGCTCACAGCTGCTTCGGGCTCCCGGCTATGCTTTCATTGCTGCCACCCTACTTGAAGTGTGTGACGCCCTCATCCACCGTAATCTGAGATCAGTGACGACGGTAGGTGCAAAACTTCCTCAGATACTGGCTGTAAGGCTGAGATGCGATTGTCTGCAGATGGCGCCATCCAACACTGGCGTAAATGCGAACGAGTCTGCCAATCCAGCTGCTGGACAAAAACCAAAAGCACTGGAAGTTGTCAGCAAGCGAGTCATTCAAACTATCTTTGAGGTAGTGGGAGGTGCTTTACAAAGTGGATCAGTCACCTCAGCGCCAGTTGCGTTCGCGTCGGCTGCTATGAGATTCAACTTTGGATGTTCCATTTCTATGTGGATCAAGGCGGTTACCAAGAAGACCTCGATGTGGGATACGCGCGGAATATTTGCTCTCCTCGACTTGATCGAAGGTCTGGCATACAATGTGTGCTCGCCGCCGTTCGAAGAAGGTGTCGACGACGAGGACGAGATATGGGTGCCATCAGAAATTGGGCTGGCGTTGTTTGACACGCAGTTCATCTTGAGTTTCATCAAAACGATATTGAGCAAAGCGGACAATACGACATGCCTCTTACGGACAATAAGCTTCCTGTATACCGAGTTCCAAACGTAAGTGCTTTGACTTGCCGGCTAGCTCAAACATAGTCTGATGTGCAACATCAGCTTCACTCTGCGACCTGATGACCGCGAAGAGCTATGCGACCGGATCTTACTGGATGCCGAAATTTTCGAGCGTCTATTCCTGTACTACAATGTCGGCGTCAGAGGTGCGTAGATCGAGAGACAACGCCCGCTCACCTGAGCGTACTGATGCCCCGCATTTCAGGCTACTTTCTACGACTTCTCATCTACCGTCTTGCGCGCTTGGGCAGTTCCGACGATGGCAAGCCAATCCTTCGAGACCCGAGGATCTTCGCGACTCTCCGCCTGTTTGAACATCGTTTGGAAAAGATCCGCAAGCGACACGAGTAAGCACAAGTGTGTTCTTGGCGAACTTCACTGACGATCGCCATCATTTAGTCAAATTGACCCGCTGGATGACTGGGATTCTGATTCTTCTGATGAATTTCGCCCTCGTGCTAAGCGTTCCACTATATGCTCGACCTGGGGAGTGCATGAAAAGCCATGGACAATGGACCTAGAACGCAAAGGTCGTAAAGCTTCGAGCGAGACCAGTGAAGACGACCGCCCCACAGGCGAGCCAGTCGAAAAAGTTGTCATTGGTCTCGAAGATATCCAGGAAGATAGCACCACGGAGATGCCCGATTTGGGGCATCTGCAGCGAAGGAGCTTGGGCTCCCAACGAAAGGGCCCGATGACACATTCCATGACTCTGCAGGTGCCAGATTCGTTACCACCCGTTCCTCAGCAAGCTGGAATGCCTGCGAAGAAAGTGAATGTAGCAAAGTCTGCAAAGAAGGTCTGGAACGCTTTCAAGAATCGCAGGGGCGTGGCAGCACAGTCGCCTAACCCCAGCAAAAGTCAGAAGCCAATGCTTCAAGATCACATAGCTCCTTTCTACGATGACTTGGTACCACCTCCTCGACCTCTTCTTCAAGCCAGGCCACTCTCTGCGAACGTAGCTTCACTGGAATCCGCCGAACGTGTGGAAGCTCGAAGTCGTGCAGCATCCGTCAATTTGGCCTTGGAAGCACTCGAAAAGGCTGCCCCGAAACGCGTGACACCCGAGCCACAACAGCCGTTTCCAAGCGCTGATGAGGAGGCGTCAGATCATGAAAAGCCTCGCATACCTAGTGAAGAACCATCGCCGGACTTGTCTGTTGGCAAGCCAGATCTCCTCAAGATTGACGTTGCGCCGCCGAGATTGCGCAAACAATCCAGCAGAAAGTCAATACGCCGTGCAGCTGCGAACCAGGCCAATGGCAAGCCCACAAGTGCAGTATCGCCTCGCTCGCGGAGGTCGTCACTTTACAGTTTCGACTTGGATGTCGAAACGCCACGGAGTGATTCATTCGATTTTCCGAGGTCGCCCCTTGTGCCACAAGCGAATGGCAGCACTGCGCCCGCTTCTCCAATTGCTGGCAGCGGGGTGCTCAGCATATCACCTGTTGCTTTCGGCGCTCTTATGGATGGCGCTTTGAGCTTTGCAGCTGAACAGGACGATGTTACTGGAGATAAAGCAAGTGGCAGGCTCACTCCTGGAAGTACCCACAGGCGACACAAGTCGGCTTCGTCAATCAAGGGACGCTCGAGGCCTGTCAGCGTTGCATCCGATAAAGGTGGACCTTCTCCTAGAGTGTCCAAGCGCTTTAGTAAACGAGCATCCATTCTTCCCCCTCCCGCTTTGGATCTGCTGCGAGAAAGTCCAAGTGAGCCAGTGCCCAAGATACCGGAACAGTACAAGACACCCACGAGCGGGACCGGGAAAAGCTTCGCATATGGGTCGGCTATCAGCAGCGCAAATAGACCACCAAGTCCTCCGCCTTACGCCGAGAAATTTCATCCATATGCCGTCCGCGGCTTGCGCGAGTACGAAGATTGCTTGGATGAGTGGGAGCTATTTGTGAATCGAGTGAAAGAGGAAGAAGGCGAGGATGGACGCGAGGTGAGCTATAATATCCCATTGTGCGATGTGCATTGGATCAGAAAGCTGACACTGGTATGTCGTTAGCTTGCCGCGCTCATTCCACGTCTGCAATGCGCTTGGCCTTCGACCTGGGAAGAGTAGAATCTGCCCAGTTCAATTGCTTGTCGGTTTCGCCGTTGCAAGTCTCGTCCAATGTTACGATGTGCCACGACAAGCATCCATACCTTATTCTATTCATCATATACTCATCTGCATTTCTTGTAATGGTCGTATACTACATAGTTGAGCGCTTGAAGCGCAATCTTCCAAATCAAATCAAGCCAAAATGACCCAACAATCCTCCATGTCTCCCTGCTACTCGTCGGCAACGAAGTCTCCGCATTGAAAGTACTTGGTTTTGAACATGGATTCCCTAATTCAGTCGAAAGATCAGAGTTTTGGCGTCCACACCCATATTACCGGAGCTCACCACTCTCTCAGGTTATCCCATTCTGACGGCGACAGATCTGCAAGATCGTCTATCGGCGAGTCTATTGGTGTGAGCATGTCCTGTTGCGCACGCGTCAGTCCATGAGGGCATGTCAACGCGATCCCATCTCTCTCATGCTCACCTCATCAAACGACTGCTTTGCCAGTCCGCGGCTGGCATCACGGCCGGCGAAATTGCCTGCAAAATGGTTCAGCACAGGCTTATCCGACAATGGTTGATAGACGAAAAACTCACCATATGGGCCTCCTGGCCCGTAGAAGTTACGACCAGATGATACATCATAAACCTTGCCTCGAATAGCGAACAAGATAGGCTTCGACGTGTCTGGTCCGGTACCATCGAACGATCTCAAGGACCTCGGCGTGTATTCCTTCCAGAGTACAACATCTGAATGCTTCTCTGGCATCCACGAGTAGCCTTCGAGATGCGAAGATGGTGTCGCTTCTGCTGGCCCGCTCGGAACTAAGGACTGCAGGATTGGCGTGAGCAGATACAGCAGCACGACGACCAAAGCGATGTTGACAGGGTTCTTAAGTTCTTGTGAGACGTCGCTGAAGTCAAAGAGCGCCATGTCTGCAGCTAGCGGTCGTAAGCTGGCTAGAAGAGAAGAGAGCCAGAGCCGGTAAGCACCGTGTAAGTGTTCGGCCGGTGGCGACTGGCTATGTCGTTGACTGCTCGCTCCTAGCACAGCAGAAGCACAAGTAGAAGCGCAAGCACAAGGACAGAGAGCTTCCCTCGGCAACTACAACTGGTCCAATCGAGCATGCCGTCTGCCAGTGTCGTTTCTTAGCCTCCGCGTGCTTTCTGACACCGTCGATCACGCTCTTTGCATTTCTGCTCTCTTCCACACGATGAAGCGCCAGCAGACGCTTCAGTGCGCTCCTCGTCTTGTCTATCTACCACGCACCCTCTGTAAAACATGGCGAACCGGCTCTTCCAGAACGCAGAGCTCAAGATTCGATACCCGACCGACCTCTTCTTCGTATACCCCTCGGGTGCAGGGAAGCCGACAGAGGACACTGTCATAGGCAAGCCTCATGCAAGGCGATCTGGGTCAGCACTCTAACAATCCTTTCTCCAGATGGTACTGTCATCCTGCGCCTGCCCGCCGCACGCAAGGTCAAACGTCTGGATGTCGAATTTGTGCGCGCTTTCGCAGGCGGATATATGACACGCGCACGTGCTGACCCAGTGAAACATTTCTATTCATGGCTCTTTGAATCTCCTGCAGGTCGGACGACAGAACATGTACCTTTTGAAGCAGTTTACAAAGTATGACACGATACGACGCGTTCTCACGTTGAACCTATACGAGCAATTTGGTGAATTATCAGCCGGCGAGCACGAATTCGCATGGTCTTTCATTGTCCCGTCCAACACTGCTGTAAGTCACATCTCACCAATTCGCGGCCTCGGCGACATAGCTGATAGAACAACCCATAGCCGTACGAGCGCTGTGATTATGGACGGTGCTACCACCGCGTGAAAGCAACAGCTTACGGTGTGGGCAAATTTGGAGGCGACCTAGTTGCAGAGTCGGGCGAGCTGGGTATAGGCGAGTCGCTTTTCCTCAGCTCAGTGGAGGTGACCGAAAAATTTGGCTTACAAGAAATTTGTCCACCAGTCAACAACTCAAACGAGCCAGGTCAAGCGGCTTCTGGCTTTTATGCGGACACGGAATCCATGCACGAAGTTCTAGGCCCGTTGAAATGCAATCTCTTTTCGAAATTCTTCCTCATCTCTGGTTTTCTACGCTTCACATTCAATCTTCTTGGAGTCGCTCAACGCGTGCGTATCGACGATCTCAGCGTCATCTTGAAACAATCCATCAGTCTCAAAGACCTATTGCATCCGGAGAGAACAGAAGAAACGCGGCCACGCCGTGTCATATTGTGGAAGATGAATGCAGACGAATGTGGGAAGGTGTACAAAGAAGACGAAGCGCTCAATGTAGTGGCTCAGATGCGTCTAGCAGACGATGATACCATACGACCAACGACCAACGAACATGCCGAGACGGGAATTCGAGTGTCTCACGAACTCCAAATACTTGTCCGCTTTACGCCGATACCGCAAGATTACGTCGAGATTCCAGCATTTGGCGGAGGGTTGGACACCAAAGAAATGAAGATAGCTCATCCGTGCTCGATATCTTCGTGTGACTGCTTGGTGTCAAATTTGCAATTGCCGAGCTATGCAGACGTTATGGAAGACGATGCGGGAGCCGCCTCTACATCAGTCGGAGGAAGCCTACGTCCTCAACACAAGTCCGGCAAAGCTCGCTATCTATCCAAATGCCTTTGCACGATTGCATCAGAAGCGAAAGCCGAAGAGCTAGAGCGCACATATGGAGTAGATTCGTCTTTGCTTGGCGGGTCTGTGAATTTCGGAACCTCTCGACGCGCCAGAGAGGGCAATTCCAACTTGCGCGCAGCAGGTTTCAAGAGCGAGGAGGAATACGCTGCTCTGCTTGAAGATGCTCTGCGCGCACGGGGCAGGACACGCTCGCCGCATTTCAGCCATGATAGCAGTCGCGCGGATAGTCGCGCTGACAGTCGCGCTGAAAGCAGAAGCACTTCGCGCCCGGCCAGTCGTCCTTCTAGCAGGCCACCAAGTCGGAGCGGGAGCCCGTTCCCAACGATGCGGTTCTCCATGGGGTGACGGGGATGATGGCGTGGAAGGCATTTCGATGGACAATTGCGTGGCATGTCGAGTACGTGACTATAGAGCCTTTCCAGGCACATAATAGATAGCATTCTGTACAGCATACAACGCATCGTGAAAAGGTCGGAGCAGCTGAAAACATATAGTTATCATTGCTAGAGAAGATCCAGTGCTCTTTTGTGCCCGCCTGGGCTATCCTGTCGCTGTGACGAGCTTATCATTCACAGGAAAGATAGTGAAGCAGCTCAGCCACTGACTAGCTGCAAGTCGTAGGTCAGAAGCGCTGGAATCCAGGTCGAGGGCCGGTCAGAGCATTCAGAGCGTCCCAGACCAGTCACTAAACTGCAATGACACACTCGACAGCTCCCTCCCGAGCATATCTCCCGCACAAGCTTTGCTGCTGTGTCACTTTGCTGATTTGCCACTGCGAGAATCGATCAGCCCCCCAAGGCGGAGGACGATAAGGAAAAAGCTCGAGGCTCGGAGGCGCCGGGAGAACGAGGAGCAGCGGCGCAGTAAGCGTGGGGGTTGCTGCTACCGCTCATCAGCGTGTGCAGTCGTCTTGCTTTCTCCATCACTACTTAGTCTGTCCTGCCTTCCACCGTGCCTCAAGAGAGCTCAACCTCGCTGCGCTCACAACTCCGCCTCTGAGGACGACCACCTCGCGAGGCGCGCGCAATTCTCGTTCTTCGGACACGCGGCAGCTTCTCTGGCGCGACAGTCGAACTGCCTAAAAGCCTCTTCTTCTGGCACTCGCAGCTACTAGCCTGCCATAATGGTCAATCTCACGTAGGCACTCGTCGTCGACAACAAACTCCGCTGGTTGGGGGCGCGCGCAAGGCTGACCGGGTGGCTTCATTCTTTTCTCGCCAGTTACGGTGTCCTGGATGTGAGCGAGCCCACAGCGGCAGATGCCGTGACCATTGGCCCCGGTGAGCACTAGCGAGCCCTATACGTCGATGCGACCGCACTTCTGACACGCTATTCTCTTACCTCTTTGTGCGCAGGCACAAATCTTATCGCCGTCACGCAAGATGGGATAGCCGCCGAATATGACCCCGGCGACATGGCCTGGATCTGTGCGTACTCTTTCTTATAGCGCTGTCAGCTCTACTTCGAGATGCTGAGAGTTGCTTGCAGTGACATGTACTGCTCTAGGTATGGTGTTGAAAAGTGTTGCTTATCCAAGAGCGTGTTGGGGCTAAATGGTGGCGCATTTCCCAGTCTTCATCATGATTCCGGGGCTTGGCTATTTGTAAGTTATGCCATCTGGACGCAAAGTCTATGCATACTCAAAACTTCGTCTTTCAGATATTCCGGCTTGGTCCGTCGAAAAAATGCCTTGCGTAAGAAGCTAGCTTCCGCAGCAATGCTTTGCTAGGCTGACGAGTTCGCTGTAACCTGCAGATATGTTGCTTGCAACAATGCTGTGTCTGGCAGTGGTGTCTTTCGAATGGTTCTTCTGGGGCTACAGTCTTGCATTCTCTGCGCAAGGGCATCATATTATTGGAGACCTCTCCATGTTCGGTTTCCAGAATGTCTTGGAACAGCCAATCGCCGCTGCCAACAATAAGGTACGCCAATCGTTCTCGTCGAAACACGTAGCGCAATTTGCTGAAGGCCGTCATTCATAGCTTCCCGCCATCATCTTCGCTATTTATGAACAGCAGTTTGCTGCTCTAGTGCCAGCCATTGCCATTGGTGCAGCATGCGAGAGAGGCCGGATATGGCCAGTCATCCCATTTGTCTTCTTCTGGTCGACCATCTGCTACAATGTCCTGGTCTTCAGCGTTTGGAACCCTGAAGGATGGGCGTACAAGATGGGCGTGCTGGATTACGCAGGCGGTGGACCAGTCGAGATCGCTTCTGGAGTCACTGGCCTCGTGTACTCGCTATATCTTGGCAAGCGCAAAGGCTTCGGCAGCGACAGGCTGCAATATGCACCTCATTCGGTAGCACATGTTTTTTTGGGCACTGTCTTGCTCTGGTTCGGATGGCTCGGCTTCAATGGTGGCTCTACCTTCGCCGCCAACCTGAAAGCGGGCATGGCTATCACTGGGACGAATATTGCCGCATGCTTCGGAGGCGTCACATGGATGTTGCTCGACTGGCGCCATTTCTACCGGTGGTCTGTCGTTGGCTTTTGTACCGGTGCGATTAGCGGCCTCGTTGCCATCACTCCCGCTGCTGGATTTGTCGGCGTACCCGCTGCGGCTTTGATCGGCGTCGTGGCAGCCGCTATCTCCAATTGGCTCACTAGACTGAAGATCTGGTTCAACTTTGACGACACGCGTGAGTTTTGGGCGATTGCTGTTGTTCAAGGTGAAAGGGTCGTGCTGACGAAGGTCGGTTATCCCACTTCAGTCGATATCTTCTCCTGCCACGGAATTTCTGGGATGGTTGGCCTTTTCATGACAGGCATCTTTTGCCAGAAATCTGTTGCTGTGAGTGCATTCCAGCTGCGACGTCGACGCTTCGGCCTATGCCTGACTCGATCTGCCTTGTGCCTCCGTTGCTTCGACAGGCCAATGATGCAATCGCAGACATTCGTACGTGTTGCTTGCGCCAATATCGTTGACAATGACTAATAAAGCCTTGTTTGTTTGTCCAACAGCTGGTGGATGGCTTGATGGCAACTTTGTTCAAGTGGGATATCAAATGCTGTGGATCGTCTTCTGCACAGCTTGGACAGCCGTCACGACCTATGCCATCATGTTCATCATCGACCATATTCCATACTGCCATTTCCGAACAGACGAAGATGGCGAGCGATGCGGTCTTGACGAGGTGGAATGCGGCGAGGTGTGTCCATGTCGGTTTTTCCAACTGTCGTTTTCGAGAAAACTGACAATCTTTTTCGCTTGCAGTTCTGCTATGACTTCGCGGCTATTGACCGTGATCTGGAAGGGTAAGTGCACAACCAGTCAGCTTTCATCAGTTCAGGTACTGACAAGCTGCTGCTATTAGCAACTACCTACCTGCGGAGCACTCTTCACATCATTCGAAACGTGAAAATGGCGTTGGTGTGACCGTGTCTTCAGACGATGAAGACGCAATCATCAACAATCCAAATCGTCCTCACGCGGTGACAGCGTGCGTGATCCTGTCTTCCCAGATGCTTTCCAAGACTGTGCCTGACGTGTTCTAAATGCCCTCGGTTATTTACCTGCCCTTATCGATGCGCGTTCATGCAGTATGGAGAGCCAGCAGGCCGCACGGCGCGCTGAAGACGAAGGTATCGCTGTGGAGGGGAGCGAAAAGCCAAACCCGCGAGCAGCCTCAGTGCGAGAGCGGTCAGTTGAAGATAATGAAAAGCGACAAGCGCCCAGGACTGGATGAATAGAGGAGATGATCATGGTGATGATAAGGGAGCACCCCGTGACTTTCTCGATCATCGAAAAGCCCGTCCGTTGCCGAACGGGCGAGCGCGCCCGAGGACCCATGTCTCACTTGGCGCTCCCACTTGTACTTGTATGCTGCAGCACATCTTTAACCAACAATAATACATGCAATATTGGCATAGTCTTTCTTTTAGGGGCGAACGGTGGATCTGGGGGCGAGCCAGCAATGCAGCCGCGTTACAGAAAGGTCCGACGACGAGCCTGTGGATAGCCAGTAGTAGTCATTTCCAATGCAAACGCTGACAAGGCAGCTGCTATCGACAGAGTCTATTCCAAGTTGTAGCGATACAAGATCGAGACAATCTCGCTATATATTTGCCAGAGGACACATCCACCTCGATGGCCAGGTATTTAGAACTCTTTTGTTATATCCCCAAAAGAAAAGCAAAGACGTCTATCCATGACAGTAATTTTTGATACACGTCACAGCGAAAAGGTTTTGGAATTCCTTTGCGAGTTGCTCAAAGTGTCCCGACGCCTGTGACGTGAGTGTCAAGACCTGACTGGACGGGAGCAATAGGACCGGGACCTGAAGCACCGAGATCTCCCAGGCCAATCTACAAAAGCGCAAAGCAAGTAAGCACGTAGCCCGACAATCAGATGCCTGCATCAATAGTAGAAACTGACCTTTCGGATGACGAGATCCCTCAAGAATGCATTCTCATTGCGAGTCTTTACGAGATCCTGTTCAAGGCCGTTGATCTTGCCCTTGAGCTCATTTACGGTATCCTCAAGCGCAGCCTCTCTAGCTTTTTTCTTGACACGGAAGCGAGCACTGGCAGCTGTATTTCTTCGTCTTTTATCATCTTCCGCAGCTATTCGATTGAGTTCAGCAACTCGAAGTGCTTCTTCTTGTGGAGTTCGACCTTGTTTCTTTTGCAAGTCTTCCAGTTGCTTGGCTAGAATTGCAGCTTTGGTGAGCAACGGCTGACGTTTGACGATGATCCCATTCTCGTCTCGCTCAATTTCTTCCCCGTTTTCGTGAGTGGTGGTGGAAGTGCCGGGTTTGGACGACCCAGCAGCCGAAGTGGATGCGGATGCATTCGACGTAGTGTGCGACTTGCTGCTGTTGCTATCGGACGATGTGGAGAGACTCGTGCGCTGTCGCTTTGCAGCTGGCGCGGCGAAAGAATCGCTGCTGCCTTTTGACGGCGGCGAGTGCGTTTGCGACTGGCCTTGCTGCTGCTGCTGCTGCTGCTGTTGCTGTTGACCAACAGACTGCTGGAAAGCAGCCAAATCCGTCGGAAAGGCAGTCGTAAAGTCAAACACAGGCAGCGTAGTCTGCTGCTGGCGCTGCCGCGAGTCGTTGGATCCAGCCGATGCTGAAGTGGCTGCCGGCGTATTCGCGGCGGTAGTAGACTGAGCAGCCGGTCCGCCAGACGCACTGCCCAAGTTCGAGGTCAAGTCATCGCGGACACTGTTTGCAGGGTTGGTGTTTGGCGTGAATGCGTTGAAGCCACGTTCAAGAGCCTGGTAATTCGAACCAAAGTTGCCAAATGGTCGCTTGGCATAGGGCGATGGGTCCTTTTTGTGGTCCTCTGTATTTGCGAGTATGTGGTTACCGAACAGCTGCGCAGGGTCGCTCGATGTCGGAGGAGCGGTGCTGCTGCTGAAGTCGGCATTGCGACTCGCAGACAGTGAGTCCTCGCCGCCGAATGAGACGGTAGTCCACGCCTCGAGCTGCGCTTTGAGATCGTCGGACAGCGGACTTCCATTCAGGCCAGCGAAATCAAAGAGCATGCTATTGCTGTTTGCGCCTGCCGAGGTGGGCGTGCCAGTGGTGGTGGTAGTGCCGTGCATGCCACTGTACTGATGCTGCTTTGCGATTTGCTCCTGCTGCTGCTGGTCGTAGGGCTGCACGGACTGGAGCGCCTGAGCGGCCTCGAGGTCGAGATTGAGGAAGTTGAGCCAGTTGTTGGGCGACATTGCTCGCGTCGCAATGCCCGTGGCATGCAACGCCTGCACGACGACGTCTCCTGCCGCTGTCTCCCCTCGTTGCTCGCTGTCCTCCCTTTGTGGATTTCTGCTTGCTCCCTCCGAGTTGGCGCGGATCGGGGGCAGTCGAGTTGCTTTGTGAGCAGCCAGCCGGGCGGGTGGCGCCACCATCGCCGACAGCGATTGGTCTGCAGATCCACGAGACAACGACAGCAACACCTGGCGAGTCACGCAGAGTGCAGATAGGCGCTGTACTGTGTTTTTCAATGAGCATCAACGTGCTAGAAGATTCATTCCACTGCCCAACACAGATCCAGCATTGTCCGACTGCAGTGCACGTGTATATATGCTGCAGACTCGGGAAAAGCACCTATGCTACATGGGCCATTAGCAGACCGGCTAACAATTGAGCTGATATCGCAGCTTTCTCTTCGGACCAACTCTGTGCTTTCATCTTGATCTTGAAAGCTGAGGCCCGTCTGGCAGTCGAAGGTTACTGTCTCGGACATGCAGCCAGCCAAGCTGCTACATCAACCTGATTTGCCAGGCACAGGCTGCGCTCCTTCCCTCTGGTCCTCCCTCAGTTCCTCGGCCGCTTCTAGGACAGTCTCTTCAACGTCCCTGCTGTGTCCGTCTCCCCTGACAAGCTCTTCTGAAATGAGCTCTCCCTGAGTTGTCTGAACGACCTTTTCCAGTCTCAGCGGCCAGATCTCCAAGATAGTCCTCTTCTCACCCTCCTTCTTTGGCAGGACATTGTCGATCTCGACGATGCGGGGGCCACCCGTCACGCGTAAATTTGGCTCTCTGCCAGCGTACCAGCCCCGGTCCACGAGCTTGGCATCTTCTAGCGCTTTGGCGAGCTTCTGCCAGCGACTCTTCTTCCATCCTTTTGGTCCCGCTCCACGCGTGTCGAAGATCTCGGCAAGTTCCGCTCCGCTAATGTCATGCACTGAAGTAGGCTGCTCCGGCATCTCGATGAGTTTAGGATCCCCTCCTTTTGTCTTGAGGTGCTCCAAAAAACCTTGAATCCCGCCTTTCTCCTGGAATGATTGATATACGTCTTTGGCAAACTTTTGAGCGTCTTGTCCTTGGGATTTTGCATTCGCAATCGCTTTTTGCTTGTATTTGCCCATGAACGGCAAGCGTGATGTGACGCCCACTGCTGTCGAAAGACTTGCAAATGCACTCGAGACGCCAGATACCGCAGCTGACGTGAGGGCAGCTATGGAGATCGCACCGGTTGAGAGCATGACTAGCGGTATGGCGGCCAGCGATATTGCAGCTGCAGACGGTCCAGCTACAAGCATCTGCAGGGGACCTTTGTTATCAGCGCGCCCGTAGTGCAACCAAAAGCGCAAGAGATGCCACGTACGATTGGCCAGGCAACACTCCATTTCGTATATTCGCTTGCGGGACCAAGGTGCAGTCGAACCTCGATAGTGAACCAGACTGTGTGCGAATTCACATTCAAAGTCAGCTAAATCCCAGAGCGGAAGGATCATGTCTAGCAGGTTCCCGTACCTTTCCCAGTTTCTCGAGAAAAGACTGCGTAGAAACTTTTCAGCCGCACCATCCATTACACGCCCTTCTGAATCCAAAGCCTACCTTCCCCAGGCTTGACAGCGTCATAATACAAAGGACCGACTGCGTGGACAGAGCCTCAGCCAATACGATGCGCACTGATTGTAACGTACAACTCACCATGGTTCAGACTGATGTTCAGGGGTAGTGCGGTAGCGTTCTCTAGAGATCACAATTCAACCAGACGTCAGGTGTGTCACATATTCGGTCGATCAGGTTGGTTGGTGAAGTCACCAATGTCAAATTGGCCCATTGGGACTTTGAAAGCCAGCCTGTCCTTGTATTTCTGTGCGGCAGAAGGGGTCACAGGCCTTGAAATGGTCGAAGGTCCAGCCTCTGGTGCTACATCCGTTGTGACTGCTGAGGCAGCGGGCTCCAGCGACGTTGCGCCGGTGGCGGTTGTACTTGCTGTCGCAGGAGTGCTGCCAGACTCGCTCGCAGCCTTGTCATTCTTCTTGTGCTGTTGCTTCTCATTATACTGCTCGATGTAGCCGTTCAGCGTGTCCTTGCCTTGCGCATAGTAGCCTTGCAGGTTGTCCTTGATGCCCGTCATGATGGTCGCTGCGAAGGCAAGCAACGACAGACGTGGCGTTTGACCGACACTCAGCAGGTTGTCCAGACGCCCCACCGCGGCGACAAGGGCGGCTCTTAAAGCTCTCCTTGAGCCTGTCAATACAAGAGCGCAGGCATAATCTCTGCGCCAACTCTAGCACCGCGTAGAAGCACCAGCGACCACGAGCGAAACAGCAATCATGAAAATTCCCAAGCTCAAAGTCCGGGCACGCTCGCTCGCGCAAGGCACTCCATGTGCTGCAGAGCTGACTGCAATGCTCGACTGCTGGGCTCAGCACAACGACAAGATGAACGCCGGCGTGTGCGCTGCGCACGCTCAGACGCTGCAGCAATGCATGTCGACTTCGCTCGCTGGACGGAGAGGCAAAGTTCGGAAGCCGACTATCAATTACCGTGAGTTGCAATCAGAAGCATATCAGGTGATATATATCATCTGCTCATTCATACACTGCCCGCCAGACCTTGCTCGTCTTGGCAAGAACTTTGACTAGAGCTTCACCGACTCAACTGGCAGAACAGCTTGCTGCATTATTCGCAGCTTAGGACGGCACAACGCACGCACGGCCAGGCAGGAGAAGACGATCACGCTCTATGACTGCCTAGACGAGTGCTACAAGACTAGCTCTTTCAAGATCTCGCTCTCACCTGCGATTCGAGTCGTTTATGTAAGAAAGCGACGTCCGAGAAGCAAACGAGCTTCAAAGCGCTCCCCAATTCTCAGACAGGCAGCGCCATCATTTATATCGATGTGATAAGCGCAACAATCACGTCTGACAACCGCACTTGTAGCATTGTTGTTGTAAAATCGCATAGCTCTTTGTCACATACTCCTCGATCACGCACTTTTTACGCGCTCAGATGCCGCAGACTGATACAACGCCCTCTTTGACAGCATACTTTGCCAGGCATGGGCAATGCTGCTGCCTCGAAGTCCAGGCTCAAGTCTCCGGCAGTCTCGCAGTCCTCTTCTGACGATGATGGATGCACAACGGACACTGGCCTGCCTGGCCGGCTTCACGTCCGCAACCTGCTGTTCCTCAGCATATTGTTCCACATACTGCTCATTCCCTCCATATTCGACATCTATTTCACGAGTCCAGTAGTGAACGTCGACCAATGGTTTAGCGTAGAAAATTTGCAACCGCAAGTTGACCTAGACGGCCGACCGCGTCATCTGCAGGATGTTGCGCCGACCAGGCTCGCTAAACGCGTAGTCGTTATGGTCGGTGAGACCTTGGAGTCAATTGTCGACCGGCAGAGCAGCAGGCTGATATTGTGTGTCCATAATACAGGCGACGGACTCAGAGCAGACAAGCTCTTTCAGCTCTATCCAGACCCTCCATTTCACAATCTAGATCCTTTGCCACCACCGCTGGATACCCTTTCGACTAGATACGCAGAGGCACGGCAAAAAACAGTCAGACATGCTGGGAAAACTAGCCCTGCACCTTTCCTTCGTGGCCTCATTGAAGAGGGCATTGCCACATGGGGAGTGTGAGTTGTGTGATATTTGCTTGCTAGCTCGCGCGCAAAAAGCTGAGACCAATGCAGATCACATACGAGAGTGTAAGTCTCGCAAACCTGTCAGATTGTTCTTCGCTCATAAGCTCATGCGTCACCTAGACCCACGGAATCGCGGCCGGGGCATGTGTCGCTGCTGGCGGGCATGTACGAAGATCCTTCCGCCGTACTCAAGGGCTGGCAGCACAATCCCGTAGAGTTCGACAGCGTCTTCAACCGCTCCAGCTATTCCTACATGTTTGGAAGCCCGGACATCATTCCCATCTTTGTGGATGGTGCCCGGCCTGAAGGCAAGGTGCACGGCTGGACATATGGCGGGCAAGAAGAAGACTTTACAGCTGGTAGGTAACGCCGTTCGCGCCAGTAACAAGTAAGAGGTTGCAGTGACGGAGCGATATTTCTCAGACGCCGTTCATCTGGATGTCTGGGTCTTGGACAGGTTGCGCGAGCTCCTGAAGAATAGCTCCAGTCCAGCGTATCCTAATTTGGACGCACAGCTCCGCTCGTCCGGCACCGTCTTCTTCCTACATTTGCTCGGCCTCGACACTACAGGCCATGCATATCGTCCACATGGACCAGAGTACTACCGGAATATCCAGGCAGTAGATGTCATTGCCGAAACTGTTCAGAAAGAGTTCGAGACCTTCTTTGGCGATAAGGATACCGCCTATATCTTTTCGGCGGACCATGGTATGTCTAGTCGAGGCAACCATGGTGATGGACATCCAGACAACACACGAACTCCATTGGTCGCGTGGGGTGCAGGAGTTCCTCCTGCTGGACCACGAGGTAACTGGAGTCAGGCTGAGGACGATGAAGCGGACTGGGCGCTGTCAGCGTACGCAAGGAACGATGTGGAACAAGCACAAATTGCGCCGCTAATAGTAAGGGCATTCGCTTGAAGTTGCAAGGCTATAGCTGAGCGAAGCTGCATCGTCAGAGTATCTTGGCGGGAAATGCGATACCAGGCAATAACGTTGGCTTGTTACCTTCGCCATACATACAAGGTTCCCTGGAGTTCAGGGGTCTTGCGAACTTGGCGGTAGCGAGAGAAGTCTGTCAACAGTACTCGGTCAAAGAAGGTGATTGGGTCAGTGTGCGAATCTAGCGGCGCTTTGCTGAAGTCCCTTCATCCGCAACAGCATACCGCCGGGCTCATAGTCTACTGTACTGGCCGTGTCCAGGCCTCTCGCATCTCGAATTGAAACAAAAGATGGAGCAGTTGGACTACCTGGCTCGCGCGCATCGCTATGCCCGTCTGAGTCTGGAAGCATCGATGCTTGCTATCAAGGCTTTGGATGGCCTGAAGTACCTGCAGCGGTGAGCTCTGCGGCTCTCGCGTTCGTACGCTACTTGAGCTGAGAACGATGCTAGATACGATTGGCTCATACTAAGATGTGTCGTCGTGGTTGCGTATATGTCCTGGATGGCATACTGCTTGCTCTTCGTTCTTCGAACCTATACAACCACACTCAAAGGTGTTGAGACCCGCTCCAGTCGCCTCCTCCACATTGCAAGTGCCGGAGTGGTTGCTTTGGTCTCGGCACGCTTCATCGTTCAGCGCTCTCCGATGACATACTACGTATACCTGGCGTTTCCAGCGTATTTCACCTTCCGGCTGTGTCAAGACGTTGATGCCATGGCCCTAGTCTGGAAAAAGCTTCTTCGGCCCAACTGGCCCTATGCGATTCCATTGCTGGTAGGTGTCGAAGGCATGGTTCTGGGATACTTCCAGAGGCGGGCTTGGACTGCTGGGTACCTCTTCATTGGCACGCTTTGGCCTTTGGCAAGCCTCCGGAAGAAAGTCTCAAACCGGTTCCTCCTGTCGTGGGCAGTCCTATCCTGCTTGACAGGGCTATTCACGACATTGAGTGTGGATAGAGAGAGCGACATCCGGCTTGTGTAGGTCTCCTTCGGATGGCTGAAGGCTTGCTCTGAAAGTCTCTGACGTTGCCTGTTTTCAGTGTGGCGGGTTCAGCTTTATTCTTGCTGGCATCTACGGCTCATCAGATATCAAAAACAGGAGGCGGAAGCTCGGCAATCATCAAGCAGATAGGAGCGATACAGACGGTGCTGCTGTTGGCCACGACTGTCGTCACTGTCCGCTCGGAGAAGCATCTCACAGAGAAGCTTGGACTGCCGCTCTTTTTCAAGATGTTGGGTTGGATTTTATTAGGTGAGCATAACCTTATACATAATTATCTACGGCACTCATACTATTGTCCCGTGTCAAGTGCTCTCCTCCGCCACTGTCTGCTTTGCACCAAACAACCATAATGTTACTTTTCAAACACAAGCAGTCGCAGCTATCATGGCATTCGCTCCGACAGTGGGTGCGCCAAACTTACTCTGATGCAGGCAGAGACTGAGAGAGTATACTTGTAGTTCGTCATACTGTCGCTCTCATACGAGACGCTTTTCTTTTTCTGCTTTTCGGCGTCATTGGTGTTATGGTACGAGCTCGAAACCCGGGTGTCTGTTGCAGATCAACAAGCTGCTGCCCAGGGCAGCAAGCCAACACAGGCCGAGAAGACGCTCACCGCAAGACACATGCGTATTGCGGTGTTCTTCCTGTTCTTCATCCATTTTGGGTTCTTTGGTCCGCAGTGAGCAGACTTGTTTGGTAAGAGTGCCAGAGCTATTAGTAACCGGTGTCCTCTGTCCTTTTCGCAGAAACGTCGCATCCATCGCCTCCTTCTACCTCGACGCAGGTAACGTGACAGCAGGCAGTGCCACAGAAACAGACAATGAGACGGAAGAGATTGATACATGGGGAGAATTGGTCGACTCGGGCTTCAATGCCGTGCCGATAGCGTCCGGTTCTGTTTCGAGATCTACGCACAAGAGGAGGAATACTCTCAGTGCTGCTCCGTGGATGGCTTTGAGCGCGCTCTTTGGCAAAGCTCAGCCGAGTCCACCTTCTGGACAGTCTTTCAATGGGGTGAGTGGCCTCATGACCCCGACCTCGGCAGGTGGAAGGTTCGGCGCGGTGCTCTTCAGACGAGCGAGCAGGACTACGCGACGCAATACAGATGATACCTTACAACCGAAGTCTCCGGACCCAACGGCTTCAAGAGGCTTTCTGCCGGATTCGACTTCTACGGCTACCATTGTACCTGCTTCAAGCGCGCAACCTTCGCTTATACCGCGCTTGCGTGCTCCATTCGTGCGTAATACTTCGACTCGCACGGACACCACGGATGTCTCCTCGAACACTCCATCTAGCATCTTTGGGGGTTCATCTTCCCCTTCTGCTTCCGCTACGCACCGATACTTTGAGAATCCGCAAAGCGCGCAACACACTGTTCGAGCTAGACAATTAACTTCGCCAAACTTGTCTCCAGTCAGCGACTCAGCGCATTACTATTATGATGAAGTAGCAGACCCGCCTCAAAGGTCGCGCATCGCCAAATCTTCTGGCAACTCAGTCACATCGGACCTCTCGAATACATCTTCCGCGGCACCGTTCAGGCTGAGCTATCAATCAGCGCTGTCCGATAGGCACGTGTTCGCTGGACGCGGACCATTTCCTGGTAGCTCTCAAGGCGGTCACCATTCGCTAGCTACACGTTCGGAAAGCCCGACAGACTTCCTCGAGGCAGTAAGCACGACAAGACCTGGTAGTGATGCCTATCTTAGAGACACGATATCACGCAGGGAGGCCTCTCCTTCTCCGGAACGTTCCACTACTTCGCTTGTGTCGCAACAAAGCGCCATCACGTATACCTCTGGTCTGTCTGATTGTGGGAATGCAAGCAACGCTGCTTTGAGTACCACAGCGACGCGCAGGAAGCTCAAGAAGAAAACGCGGCCACAAATTGCTACGAGCCAGCTTCCTGATCCCTCAACGAGTACGCAAATTCCTGCCAGCAATACTCGAAGGTATAGCCCGATACACCATGATTCGGCAACCCTGGCAACGACTACCTCTGGTCTCCGCCCAACTGCATCGCCTGCTGCCTCTCTCGCACCGAGTCTGAAGACCAAGACAGATGGCAGCAGCACCTCTGAAACCGCCATCGCATCGTCGAAACCTAGGAAATCACGAGATACCCGAAAGCTGGGAGTTGCTGGCTCTTTGACTCGCAGATTGTCTACGCGTCGTTCTGAACAAGCTGCAGAGAGCTCTGCGGATGAAGCGGAGTTCAAGCGATCTGGTTCAAGAAAACTTCGCTCTCGCAGTGCCGACCTCTTGCAGGCGCCACTGCCGAATCAATCATTGTCGCAGACAGTCTTCGACGGTACAAATCCCTCCGGATGCAATACCGTGGACGCTCCAGCAAGCGCAAGCGTTATTGCCTTGAACTCCGATCGAGCGTCATGGGGTCAATCTGAAAGTGATGCAGAGCGCTCAAAGTCCGTTGATCGCGCAAGGAACGGTCTTAAAGAGGAAAGCATGCCTTTGGAGATCGACCGTGGCATTTGGGCTGGGTTGAGCAAGCGACTTTCGCGCGATTTCAAAGTCAGCAAGGTCCCTTTTCCGTCTCCTGAGCGAAAGAAGTCTACCATCTTCCGCCGATCCGAAACCCCTCAAGCGCTGGAGTCAGCCTCGAGTATTCCTGCAGAGGGACACAATGATGTTGTGGACCGTGAGGAGAATAGCAACGCTCCGCAAGCCCTCGGGAAGAAGCATAAACGACCGCTGTCACTTTCGGGATTTTTGTCAAGATCCAGTACCTTTCTTGACGGATCTCGGTCGCGGTCTTCCACGGCTTCCAGTGGGGTCGCACCGACGACTGGGCCACTGTCAGCTAGCTTGGCGGGCTCCTTCTCTGCTTCATGCGGCACAAATTCGGCTTCTACTTCGGGCTACAAACGGCCAGCTGGTTTCTTGCATCGGTCCACTGCTAGCAGTGGTAATATACCTACAGCACGAGCGCTTCTTGGCATCTCTGGTCAGTTTCATGATCTACAGTGCTGCGCAAAGCTAAGAGGCGAATCTACAGGTGTACAGTACGCTACGCTTGGTTCAGGAATAGGGCGCACGAATGAAGCAGAACCTCAGTCGGCGCCGGCACTGCAACACCGCCGAAGCTTTAATCCAATGTGGAGATCTCCGCCTACTGTACCTGAAGAACGACCAGCATCATCGCTATCGCTGCTCTCCGAGACATCGACTGTCCGGCCTCTGTCCATCTTGCCGCATCACATGACAATAGCTACTCGACACGAGCTGACAAGCCAGGACAACGCGATGAACGCGGGAGCACCAATTTCGAAACTCAGGCCGCGCCACTTGCCTTCTCTTTCCTGGACACTCAATCCTGGATTGCGGGCTGGGGCGCTCGAGAGCAATCCCCGGAAAGTTCCCCATTCGCTTCTTCACCGGTCCCTCACGGAAAGTCCTCAGGGACCGGCACCAGAGCCGCAGCGGCATGCATCCTACTTCGAGGTGACAGGCTCTTCAAACACTTCGATCACTCACTCAAGAGCCACCACGCCAGGCGCAAGGTCTGCTTCTTCGCAGGGAACCGGGGACAGCCCTGCCAGTATCGTTCGGCGCGTCAGCTTGAGCGATCTCCGCATCCCTCAGAGAATTTCAAACGCTCAGGCCAAGATTGGACAAGATCTCAAGCGGGTTAAAGAGTTCAGAGACGGAGTTGAGGGTGGGTCTTGACATTCACGGTCTTAATCAACGCCCGCAAATTGACATCGGTGTACGTACAGAGCTCAAACGCCTTCGCCGGATATACAAGTCATTGGTTGCTACTGAACGCACACCGGACACGTCTGTGTCTCCCACGTCACCGGGTCAAGCAGATGAAGAAGACGTATTGGAAAGTGGTGACAGAGCAGAATTGTCACCCAGTCCGCCGCCTCTTCCTGCAGAAACATCCGCCAGGGTCGACCACATCCTTGCGCGAGTAGCATTCGACTATCAAGAATGGTGGGAGATTGCAGACGTTCTCATCAATCTCGCAGACGGCGCAGAAGAGAACGATCCCGTCAGTCCAGCTCGTGAACGCTGTCACAGTGAGATCGTTCGGTCGTCGCCTACAATAGCTCACCGCGAACTCGGTAGCCAAATTTCCGTGCAAAAGAACGAATGCCATAGTGGTCAGCCCGATAGAGCAGCTGAAGGCAATCCGACAACTGATTCGACTCTGCCACTGTTGGCAAGCAATTTGCGCAGTACGCCAGTCGCTCGAGCTCTTCCTATGCTATCACGCTCCTACAGCACTTCTTCCTTTTCACCTTCGCCGGTCACACAGCGTCAGCAAGCACGCGAACCGCAGGAACAGAGCTTTGCTTCGGCAAGTTGTATGCCCTGCAGTGGCAGTCGCGAAGTCATCGGAATCGAGGGCAACACAACAAGCTTGTCAGAGCGTCAGTTGGAGATTCTGCGTGGTATGCTGAAGCCTACTACTTCTCGGTCAGTCAGCGGTTCTCATGGACGAGCTCTTGCGACCACGACAGCGACTGCGCCTTCTACGCCCTCGCGCTCCTCGGCATCAATCTCAAGCTCGCCCGCGCCGTCATTCACTGCAGGCTGGGGCACCGGGTCAGACAGCGTGTCATGGAAGAGTGAAAGCCAGATGCAAGCCCACTTTTCGCCCTTGTCACCTCTGAGTAGTCGGGAACGGCAGCTAGGCAATGGCCAGATCCACGCAAGCGCCTCGTACACGTCTCTCAAGCGGAAAGCAAGCATGAAAGTCGGGTCCGTTCTAGTTTCTGCGAGGGACGAAGTGGAGCCGCGCGCATCTACGAGCGCTGATGATATACATACACCACGAGAGACGTCGCCTTTCCATATCTCGAACATGCTACCGCTCCCGCGATCCGTCGAATCTCCAACGACCCACGCTGCCGCACGAGTGCCGCTGATACGCCGCACCACGACGACTATCAAGCCTGCATCGCCCCTGACTTCTCGAAGCAAGGAGCTTGCGCATAGTACAAGCTCCATCGCTACTGCGGCTGTAGGAACAGCCTCTCCTGCGCCTATGGCCCGCAAGGGCCGTCTGAGACAAGCTAGTCGGGCTGGCATGATGGGAATACGTGATTTCTTGAAAGCCTTGAATAGCAGCACTACAAGCCGGCGGTCTCCGATGAATTCGAGCCTTGGAAGTATCACGCTAGAAGATCATCATGGGCTAGAAGACTCCTCGACGGCGACCGATGCAGATGTCCCACAGGACCCGTCAATGGCAGATGAAGATCCAAATGCTGTTGAAGTGCTACGGGATGATGACACGCATGCCCTAATGCAGACTGGAGAAGATCGCTTGGGCGAGTATGCCAGCGCCAATACAACTTGCGGATCAGGCAGTGCTGGTACTTCTTCCTCTGATGAAGACTGGGATCGTCATTCCTCCGACGAGGCGGAGTCTAAAAGCTCACATGCACCGCCTGTCGATGCGAGGCAGAGCCGACCTCTGGTCCATCGGAGACCGCTGCCTCGGTCCGACACGGAAATGACCGTCATGCCAACATCAACACCAGCGATGCACGCATCTTTATCTGTGCTTTTAGACCGAGAAGCCGGCATCGCGCACAGCACGCCTGCCAAGCAAGCTGTCGGCCAAAAGAAGGCAGATCTCCGACTCTCGCCGACTATGCCGAGCAGTCTTAAGGTAGGTGTGCCTAGGCATGCCATACCACTGCTGCGGTCCAGGACGTATTCTACGAATTCTACTACGACGCTAGGGACGATTCAGGGTTCTTTTCGCGGGGTTGCACAGACACCAAGCCATCATCAAATTTCGCAAACCAGGTCACGCAGTCCTGCCGCCCAGAACACCACCACAGCTGATCGAGATGCTGAATTGTCAGTCGGAGGAAGGACTGGCATTGCGTTGGGTACTAAACTGGTCATGACGAGTGAAGCTATGCCGACGCTGCTGGCGAAGATTACGGAAGTCAAGCAGCATTGTGCGACGTGCGTGACGGAGCTGAGGTGGGTGAACGATGTTCATGCTATTCATCCTGAGGCGTGCTGATTATTCTGGCTTGTATAGAAACGTCACTGTCTGAACGCGGTCTACATTATACTAGTCCGATGCTTTCGACGGGACATGGGCTCGTAGCTAACTGTACGGGTGTATGCGTGGAGCCCTGCAGTCTGTAGCGTCAATCACATGAATGAAGAAGGATCACTTGAAATCACCAATTCCTTGACATGTGTCATATTTGAATCACGTGCCTTGGCTCTTTGCCACGTGCAGGAGCGCGTAGACGAGCTCTCATGCAGGTTTCGATGTGAAGCTTTCTGTGATGTTTGAAGTGCTTGTCCACGCACGACTCCCTGCCCCGACTGCACGTCTGCTTCTCTCAAGTCCTGCACTGTGTATACCCCCGCGCAGCTGTCCGTGCGCGAGCCTGTTACGCAATAGTCGAGCATGTTTGGCCTGGTCCAGCTGCACGCACGGGCCACTGCAGCTGATCGGGAGGCAAGAAATGCGCAGAGTACTCTTTCTGTTCTGCTCTGTCCTATCCACCTACTACTCTGCTCTATCTATCTGGCCATGGCATAGTAGAACTCTCTCGCTGTCCTCTACATCCGAACTGCGTGCGGCGACCCGGGCCATCCCATCCCGCTATTTCGAGGTCGCGCTCGTGCCTCACTTTACGAGACCGCAGTTGGCGGCACATTTGCAGCAGCACAGCAGCAGCAGCGGTCCTTTTCTCGAGCATCATCAGGTAGCACACTGGACATCTGTCTGCTTGAGCGCTTGTCCTTCGCCCGTCACTACGCCGCTGCACGTTCAGGGCCAGCGCATCGCATCGTGACACTGCTACCGCGAAGGCCCCGCCGGTGGTGGCCATAGCGACGCGCAGGGTCATCAACCCAGCAGGCAACGCCCAACGACCGCGGCCATTCTCATCTCTCACTACTCTGGTCCGATTGCAAGGCTCTCGACGCCCCTCTTCGTTTACCACCAACAACGCCCCTCACCATGTCCGCTGGCGGTCGCGGTGCTGGCCGTTCCTCTCCAAATCCCTTCGCGGGCGCTGGCAGTTCATCATCCAGCAGGCCACCGCTTGGACACACGCGGCAGCAGTCTTCCACAAGCGCACTCCGTACTGGTGTCCTGCCTGGCAGCGGCGCCGAGATCTTGCACCGTCACTCTAGCTCAATTGACCGCCGCAATAATGCGGGTGTCAACAATGCAGCAACAATCTCCAACAACGCCACCAGCGCGAATGCAAGCACGCCCAGCAGCAATGCAAATGAACGCACGATGATGATGAGCAACAATCCTTTTCTCAGCAACAATATCAGCGTCCTCTCCCCGCCTACGCTCTACTCGAACACGGCGCACATTCCATCGTCACCCGAATTGCACTTTGACCCTCGCACTGGGGCTGGCCATCCTGGGTCAGGCTCAGGCTCACCGTCGTACTTTGGCGAATCAAGCGGCGGTAGAGGGATCAAGCACGCGGGCGTCGGTGGTCTCTTTGGGTTTGGAGGGCCACGGCGTGGAGCAGACGGCCTGCACGACGATGGAGCTTCTGTTACTTCCCTCATCGACCGAGACACGGACTATGATGGCGCCTCGTCATATGATGGTCATTCGGGACCGCGGCTGGGAGGACTCGCAGGCTCTGAAGTTGGGCACAGCTCCATGTCGACGCACCATGACAATGATAGCTACCTCTATCGAGGCAGTGGAGGGCGCGCCAGAGACTATTACCCCTCCATCACGAACAAGTACATGGGACCAAAGACGAGCTACAAGGATTTTAAAGATTCAGAGCACAAGATCATTAGTAATGAAGAGTGAGTTGGCACTCGCCTCTGGCAGGATGCGCACCGTTCTATCCGCCTGCTGACTATTTGTAATCCGTTGTTCTGTACCTGCTCCACGCGGACATGCAGAAAATACAATGCATACGTTCTTCCAGGAGTGGTGCAGTTTGATGGACCAGAAGCAGACGATGCATTGCATGATCCTGGGCCTCGACTCAAAGGACAAGGGCCGGATAGACGTCTAGCAGACTCGCGAGAACTGCATGGCACCACAACCGTCTTTTCTTGGCGAGGATGGCTGAATTTCTTCGGCCTCATGCTCATCATCGTCTCTCTGGTCGCGTTGTTTGCTGTGTGAGTTGGCATTGGCTTTGTGTGTTGATTATAAGGATTAGAGCAAGGTGGGGCTGACGTTGTGTTGGCCACCCTTTTTTCACGCGTCCAGCTATCCTATCACTACGTACGTCTTGCAATTTACGAGTGGCGCCGTTTCGGACATGTACACGAATTCAACAGGGCAAATACCGTTGATACCAAATTTCCGCGGTCTGGTGGACAAGGACACACCTCAAAGCGCATACACTAAAATCGGACAAGACGGGCAAGAGTACACTCTTGTCTTCAGCGACGAATTCGAGACTCCTGGTCGGACTTTTTACGAGGGCGATGACCCGTACTGGACGGCGCTCGACATGCACTACTATTCTACAAACGACATTGAGTACTATGACCCGTCGGCTGTCACCACTGCGGATGGGTATCTCGTCATTAACCTCACCAAGGCAGACCCGGCTCTCAATCATAATCTGAGCTACATGTCCGGAATGCTACAGAGTTGGAACCAGTGCGTGACGGTCGTCCGATGCTCTCGAATTGAAGCAATTGTCCTTGGATGCTAAATAATCCTTTCTCCTGCACATCACAGATTCTGCTTTACAGGTGGCATCGTAGAGGCTAGCGCTTCGATCCCTGGCAATACAGAAGTGACCGGTCTCTGGCCTGCCTTCTGGACGATGGGCAACCTCGGTCGTGCAGGCTATGGATCCACGCTCGAGGGTACTTGGCCATATACTTATGACACGTGCGACACTGGCACGCTGCCCAATCAGACAGATTTCAAAACAACGACCGAGGCGCTCACTAGCACAGAAGGATACCCGCTCTCGTATTTGCCGGGTCAGAAGCTCTCTGCTTGCACCTGCGCTGGCGAAGAGTAAGCTGTGGCTCCTCTTTTGTCAAACGGTCTTGATTGGGAAATGGCCTATACTGGCCTATACTGACTCGCTATGGTATCCTCCTTCGTTTCCCTTCGTATTCGTCTGCTGCAGTCACCCCGGCCCAAGCAACAATGTCGGACGCGCTGCTCCGGAATTGGATGTCTTTGAGGCTCTCGTCAACCCGGTTGAGTTCTACGGTGAAA
This sequence comes from Cystobasidiaceae sp. HBUAS51001, assembly GCA_003351005.1. NCBI lineage: Eukaryota > Fungi > Basidiomycota > Cystobasidiomycetes > Cystobasidiales > Cystobasidiaceae > Cystobasidiaceae sp. HBUAS51001. The sequence continues at coordinate 168,301 of KZ857216.1, read as the reverse complement.
TCAGTCAGAGTGAGTGCTTGACTGGTCGCGATAGCGGAGTGTTCAGGGCACTTCTGCACAGTTCTGACGTCTTTGTGGCACCTTCCCGTTCGCTAGCTATGCAAGTGGCACCCTTCGACATGGACTATCGGTGGCCCAACGCTTCGGGCACCTATTTCCTGAGCGAAAGAATGAAGACTGAGCTTAATGCGTACCGTGGTGGTATTTTCCAGCAGGTGAGATGGATACCCCTAAAAGCATGACTGCTATTCATCGAAGCATGGCTGTGCTGACGTTTCACCATACAGTCTATCTCTGCCCTATCGCATACGGATCAGGAATCGTATTATCTGGTCGACCGGACGGCATTCAATACATATTCTTACGAGTACAAGCCGAGTACTGGCACAAACTATGATGGCTACGTCTATTGGCTTCAAGTATGTCTAATCAATTGCCTGTAGGACGGAGAAAATCCTCACCCGTTTTTTTTTTGGTGGCTCTGCAGGGCGATCAAGTAGATTGGTCACTCAAGGAAGCAGGCATGCATGGCAATCCTAGCATAGACATGGGTCAACGCCTCATTCCCCGCGAGCCAATGTACATGATCATGAACTTGGGCATGGCCGAGAATTTCAATACGAGTAGGTGGCTTTTCAGTTGCTCACCGTCAGGGCTCGACGATCGCAAGGGCGAAGCTGACACTATTCCGGCGACAGTCGATTATGATAACCTCCGGTTCCCTGCCATTATGCGTTTCGACTATGTGCGAGTTGTGAGTTTTCGTCAACTCGTCTGACGGAGCTAGCCAGCTGTGCACCGGAGCTTACGTGCTTGTTTCATGATTAGTATCAACCGACCAATGCCATCAACATTGGATGCGATCCGAAAGACTACCCTACGGCAGACTATATCAAGTGTGTCGGCTGTATCAATTATGCCTAGCCATCATGAGACGTGCTGACGCTTTCATGCGGTCGTCTTTTGTGCACTAGCCGACACATCGAAGGGTACACAAACTACAACCTCACCATCTGGACGGATGTCGTACCAGAGTAAGCAACACGGGTAGCGATAGTCTGCTGCATTCAATGGCCTGACCGCTTCTTTGGCAGAGGGTTCCCGAAAAATTCGCTTCTCGATGGCTGCACTTGAGCAGTACACCAAGCTTGCATCGGACATGGTAGTTTTCTTGGATTGGTGTCGCATTCGTTTCTTGGAGCGACCAGTAACCTCGCGGGCCTTGTGCGTGCTACCGCGATTCTGGCGCACCTCTAGCAAGCCCAACCAGCAATTCGTCTTTCAGTGAAGTCACAAGCAGTCAAGCAAAAGTAGCAAGGAACACCAGGAAAGGCGCAATGGAAAGGCGCAATGCAAAACACCTTCGTTCCCACGGGCGCTTTCAAGAATGGTCACAAAGCGATGCCCGCCTCTCTAGTAGTATTTGTCAGGATTCGGCTTGTATACCCAAAGCTTGCCTAACGGGCCTAATGTACCTCTAAGACATCTAGCATCGCATCTGAAGACTCCAAGAACGCAGAATTTCCATCCCTACTTGCTCGCGCCAGAGGCGCCGCTATTGAGCCTCGTGCCGTCCAATGCTATCTGATGAGGAGTAGCGAGCAAAGGCCGGATTACCCGAAGTAGCGCTCGCACAACGAATACAGCCAGAAGATGAGCGCACTGCTAGGTGCAGATCTCACGATGGTGACGCCGCATCCACTGTAGAGTCCTTTGATACCTTTGGCGCGGTATATGTCCTTGCCTACTTCTAGAAAGCCAGACTTTTGACGACCTTTTGCTAATTCTTCCCCAGCTTGGATTGTGCTTTTGATGCAGTCTGCAGGGAATAGAATGACAGTGTAGCCTGCTCCCGCTGCTGCGCCGGCTAGCATGAGTTCAGGGCTTGATAGGTCGTCCTTGGTGATGATCCGGCCTGGAGATGCCTTCTTCTGTCTCTGCGCTACAAAGACGCGCGCGAGTGCTTCGAATGCACCGAACCAGGCTACTGAGCCTCCTGCTTCCCGTATGAATGTTCCAGTCTGCCCCAGCCAGAGGCCTTTGAATCCATACTGCTGCAAGACGTTTCTTGTCAATTGCACCGGTCCAGGCAGTTTTGGCCGAACAGCAGGGCCCGAAGAAGACGCGTTGGCAGTTTGTAAAGCCAGGTTCTGCTCTTGTGCGATCATTTGCACTTGCATTCGGACCTTGACCAGCTCGATGGGCGTGAGGACGAAAGAAGTCGCGACACCAGCACAGGCGCCAGCAAAGGCGAGCTTCGGTAGACTGAGCGGACCCGGCCGCCCGTCTGCTAGAGGTGCAGTTGGCGAAGTATGTTGTCGAATCAGGTTCTGAGACTGTCCGTATACTACGAAGAGCGTTGCATTCTCGAGCATGGCGCCTATTACTGGCATCGACAGACCCTGTTGCATGGATTGTGGCAAATGTCAGAGCATGAACGGAGAGGTACAGCAACTGTCTCGGTTCAAGCTTACCCTGTACAGCCCTTTCAATCCTTCCTTGGTGATAGTCTTTCTGAAGCAATCAATAGGTCCGGTGAAGCTGGCTGGGCGGTCGAACGGCTGGCTCTGCAGGCGGACCTTGACGAGATCAAACGGATGCTGCGAACGTGCATAGTCTGTGAGCGGCAGAGGTAAATGGACAATCCGAACCACAGCCTGCTCACCTCAAAGACTTTCGAGACCATGCCAGCGGCCTGATCAAAGATCAAAGCATATGTCAAGTCTCCCTTCGAAGCACGAGGCGGCTCTTGCGGCTTGCCGTACTACTCACACTGCCGTAAGCGATGTCCTTCCATGCCGGGCGAGCGCTCGCGACAGCCGGTGCATCCATCAGCCGACTGCTACCACTTCGCTGCGCCCTCGAAGGATTACCGTAGTCGAGTCTGCTTTCGAGCTACTCAGGGCTCCATGGTAGGCTGTCGAGTCGAGCTGAACGAAAGCTGCAACGCGTCTTTGCTAGCGTGCAAGACTGGCAGACGGGATACTGTTACGATCAAGTGATAGTCGCACGAAGGTCGATGGTGCTCTCTCAAACACAACTTAATGGCTCTGATGTCGAAGCCCTCAGTATGGAGCAAAATAGGTGAGCACGCCACCAAGTCTATGTCATTTTGCTCTGTCCAGTCCCCTCTTCTCCCTCCACGCATCTCAAGATGTTACCCTGATACTGCTGAGGAGGCATGCCGCTCGACGAAGCTTTAGGTCTGAGGTCTCTGTCTCTGTCATGCGGACGACTCTGCGCGCCTGAGGGCTACTTTCATTTTTGATGGCGGAACAAGGCGTGCAGGCGTCTGTGAAGCAGGGCATGAGAGTTCAAGACCTTTGGTGGAGGGCAAATGACTCAGGAGGGGATTCCTGGTCGTTTTTGAGCTGCTTCCGCTATGATAGGGCGGTCCTAATGGACCGTCTTTTACAGATAGCTGAATGTGCATAAAGATCCTGCTTCAAAGACCTGCCTGGCGCCCAACATCGTGATCTATAGGCTGAAATGACACTCTGTGCTTCTTCAAAGGACATTGCGAAACATCGACAGACCGGCAAGCGAGTCAAAGAATCGCGAATACGTCTTGTCCAATGACATTATTGGAACCCGAACGGAAGCACATATCGAGGCCACGAAACATCTGGTCCACGAACATGTCGATGGCACCATACTGCACCTGGTGCGGCGTCAGCCTCTCGGCGTAGTTTACGCTATGTCCGGATGTCCGCTCAACTTCCTGGACGAGCGGCCTGAATCCGTCCGGTTGGTTTCCTTATGGTGATGTTGCTGCTGCTCTCTTATTTAAACGAGGAAGCGTGCTCGCTACAGTACCAATCAAATCCCGGCGCCTGTCTCATTGGTATCTGCTGTCATCATCAACATGCTCAGCAATATCTTCTACGACCCAGCTGTATGGGAGGATAAGGAGGACTGCGAAAGCGAGGCCAGCAATTCTGCCCGGGACGAAATGGCTGGTGCCATTGACTTGCACACGACATGCAACTTCCAAGACCTTTCAGAATCGCTGCCTTGCGGTGCTATTGCGACTGTGAGCTTTCGCAAGCACCATTTGGGACCCGGTCCCGAGACATGGACTGTCCACAAGGTATGTCATCTCCAGCTCTGAGATTGCCCTGGTCGGCACCACACCGACGCCTGTCTGTTTGTGAACTCTGATAGCATCGGTGCGAGGCACACAGACCAGAGTCAGGCGAGACGGCTTTCAAGATCCTCATAGGCGACGACGGGCAGGAGCGTGTGGGCAAAAGCCTATAATGGTTTTCTGGCGTCCACTGCTGGGGCCGTTGCCTAGTCTGTGCTTGATTGATACATAGACGATACTACAGACTTCGCCAGGGCCGACAGATGCATAATGCATAAGATGATGAGTGAGATGTGTGAGACTTCTGGTATGAAAGTTCATGCTTGGCATGCAATTGAAACCATCCATGCCAGACTTTGCAAGATGTGCGGCTCAGCGCGTTTGCAGCTGAGGGAACCGGTCACGAATGACTTTTTCCAGTTTCGGGTATATTTCAGCGCTGACGTTACGAAAGCAAGTATCAGGACTGTAAGCATATAGCACTTCACATGCCTTGTGACTTGATTTGCGACCTACCTTGTCCGGCCTGACAGATTGACAAACGTGCCCCTCTCCTTGTAAAACTGCTTTATGGGCTCGTTCTCCTTGTGGAATTGATCCAGCCGCCGTTGAAAGACATCGACACTGTCATCCATCCGCTTGATGAGCTTTTCCCCAGTGATATCGTCAATGCCTGCGACTTTTGGCGGATTATAGGTCGTATTATAGATGCGGCCAGAGGGTAGATGCACCCATCTATTCTCTATACGGTCAATGAGAACTTCGTCTGGGACGTCGAGATTGACGACCAAGTTGATAGCTTCATTGGTCTGTTCTAAAGCGTTTGCTAGATCGTGCGCTTGTTGCGCCGTGCGCGGGTAGCCGTCCTGCAGTGTTCGCACCGTCAGGACAGGTGATCGAGCAGTGCTGTGGAGAAAGCTCACCAATATCCAGTCTTTGCCGTCCAAGAGGCGCAGACCAGGCTTGACGACTTGCAGTATAGTCGCATTGTCCAGCAGTCCGCCCTCTTTCATGACTCTTGCAGCTCTGACGCCGACCTCGCTTTTCTTGGCCACCTCGTCTCTCAACAAGTTGCCCACGGTCAGCGATGTGAGGCTGAACTTGCGCATGAGAGAGTCCGTCTGTGTGCCTTTGCCGGCTCCTGGCGCACCCAGCAGAATGAGATGAAGAGCTTCGCCATGCCGCGGCTGAGCTGGAGAAGTCGTAGATGGCACCGCAGTGGCACTTGCGGAGCACCTGCTACATGTCTTCAGCAAGCGGTGAGGCGCGCAACGCGATCCAAAGTCGGCCAATCCTGCATAGATGGAAGTAAGAGACCGTAGGCTCGCGCCTACAAGCGCCCCTCCGTTCCGCTGCGCCATCAATTATTTGTATAGAATGGTTCGCAGAAGACAGTGGTTCTGCACGGTGCACGTGCTCTTGACAAGATCTCGCATGACACACCCTCGCTCGCCCAACCTTCTTCGTAACAGCTAGTGCGTCAGGAAAATGATCCTCGACTTCATGATTCAGCGGACTAGACTTCATGTCACGATGGTCTGTGGAATGGTCTACAGTACTCCACAACAAGAGCAAGTTTCCGAAGTACACTTGAAGTCCGCAGCAATGCTGGCCCATTGTTTTGGCGGTCACAAGACAAGCAATTTTAGGTAGCGTCATCATAACACGTCTTGGATGCAAATCCGGTTGCATCACTGAATGTGGCAAGTATTTGCATTACATCGTGCAGCTTTTCAGGCCGTGGGTACGGCGCTGGTCTGCGCTACAGCTTCGACAGGTACTGTAGTCGGGGTGGTTTTAGGCAATGAGCTCGGCTTAGCGGATGGTAGATGTGCATTGACGAGCGTGTTGCCTAATCTTGGTGAGGCATCGCGTGTGATGAACTCTGTCAAGACGGGCAGCTTGGCAGACGCCAGTCGGAGTGCTGTCGAAGGCAGAATGGGGCTTGAGTAAGACTGAAGTGAGCGCTTGAGAAGTTACTCAGGACTCACCATCTTTGGCAACCTGTTCAGCGATCCTACCTCCACCAACTTCGAAGATGACCTTGCCGATGGGTGCGCGACATGCCCAGTATTCGAAGGTACCCTTGCCTTTACCCATTCGGGTCTCATTGCCCTGCACGGATTGCAAGCATGTCAGATTGCTTGCCAGATCGCTCAGCTACCTCCACTCGAAGGTACGCTTATGGTCGAACCCACCTTGATGCAGACTGGAATATCAGGAAAGACGCGCATAAAGACTTTGGCGCCCTTGACGACCTTGATGCCTCTCCGCAAAGCTTCGTGCGCGGAATGTAGCTGCTTTGCAGTCAATCTGCTTGGACGGTCCTTGACTCTGAGTCCGTAGTCGCCATGTTCTAGTGTCGACCCTGCTGTGCTGCCTCCAGTCCTGACTGCCACTCGACCTTTGAAAGCCTTGCGGTATTTCGACCGACGCGGGGTGAGAGACGTGCGCGCACGTCGCTGTTGAGCGTTGACCAGCAGAAATGGCCTAGAGGAGCTGCTCGCCAGGCCTTGCAGGTTTGAGGAAGTGCCAGACTGGATCGACAGATGCGAAAATGCCGAGAGCAGCGACGGCAGGCCGCTAGTCGAGGCTTCTTGCGAGATAGGACCTGAGCGTGCGCACTTTGCACACGCCAGCAGAGACTGGAAGGAATTTCTGAGAAGCATCGTGAGGTTCGCTTGTGTATGGGTAGTTGCTAGAAAGGCGAACGACAGCGCGGTACAGACTGAGCGCGGGCGACGTGTGCCACCTCTTTCACTCTCTGACTCTTGGAAAACCCGCCGCTCAGCCATGACACGAAGTCGCATTATACAGTAGCTACATGGATCACACAGAGAACGTCGACAGCCACCTTCTTTCGCCTTTGGAGGCATTCGACAGGTCGCCACGAGCCTCGATTACCCTCTGAGCATTCACCCAATTCTGAGACTCTTGGACCGCGAAGCAACGGATCAGGCTTGACTGTGAGCTCAGGTACGGTGACTGTTCCAACGTCTCCAACGGATTAGCACCTTTTGAAGGCCTCTTCGCGGCGAATTCTCGAAGCTAGCCTTCTCCAAGAACGCATGGACGGGCAGCCGCGCTACCGCGATGGCTCTACGTCGATAGGACTGCCAGACCGCAGCTCAGAGGCAGCTCAACCCGCAAGCAAAATTCAAGGCATGGACAATGGCCTTGCAAATGGTATTGCAAGCCGGTACCACCCTTTCAAGGCCTATGACTATGCTCATGTGAATGGACAAGTTCAAGAAAACGGAGCAATCGCGGGTCTACCGCAGACAAGTACCGGCACAGCCGGTCATCAATATGATTTCGCGACTCCAGTACACCAAGATCGTGAAGACCCCTACGTACATGACGAACATGCGATCACAGCCAATAATTATCTTCACCAGCCACAGCAGCCAGCCGGATCAAGACGAAGTTCATCCTCTCGCCACCAGAATGACACACATGCTATGCATATGCCTTCAACGTCGCAGCACAGCACCAGTATATCTGGCGCAACGGACTTTCCGATATCCAAAGATGATGAGAACGTCCAGAGCAGCACCCGAGTCGGGCCGGATGCACTACTTGTGCAGCATACGTACGCGCGCATAGACGAGATTGGCGGTATACCTGGCGATGGCTTCGTGGACGGTGTCGAGCTCACTCGTGAACGGCGAACTCAAGCTTCCATCAATGGCTATCTGGATCCCCTATCCCTCGCTGCCAGCTGGGGGCCTTCCGCCTCTTCAGATCGCCTTCCAGCGCAATCAGGCATTCGACGAAAGAGTGAAGGCGCATCCACAAGTCTACTCTCCGTCAACCAAGCTCCAAGTGCGCAGAGTCGAGGGCGCAAATTCTCTGCTTCCTCTCGAGCCGCCAGCACGAAGACGCAGAAGGAAGAGGAGGACGAGCTCCGCCTGCTGAAAAAGGTAGACCGCTATGGCTTCTTCACTCCAGCCTACGCTTCCACGTCCAGCGGCAGAGTGGCTTGTCTGCCCCGAGAGCCGTGTATAACCATCCCCAAGAAGCCTCTTGCGACTGCCTCACAGTCAAAGGGCAAGGGGAAGTCGGCAGGCGCTGGGAATGGCTCCCTGGCTTCGCCGTACATTCATATACCGAGTCAACAGCTTGCGAGTCGCGAGGCTTCTCCCCGTTCATCTCTTCGTCCACCGAGCGTAGGCGTCTCCCAATCTACTTCACTGTCTTCCGTCAACTCCACAGCTCAGATAACTGGGGCACCAAGCATGGCAGAGAAGAAGGAGCCAGGTCGAATCCTCAAATGGTATGATGAGATGCTGGTCCCTGCCGGACGAGACGCTGGCGGCAATGTCATATCGTGGAAGTTCGGCGATGGCATAAGTCGCAAGACCAACAAGCTGCAACGCCGACTCCGCAAAGGCATACCTGACCGATGGCGGTTGGCTGCCTGGGAGGCACTCATATTGCGCATGCGTCAGCAGAGTCGCAGGGGCGCTTCAGCAGAGTCACTCGAGAGGCGGCTCTATGTGAGTCAAACTCTTAAGTGAAACTGAGAGCGCTCTTTCCTGATATGATTACATGTCTGCAGGATCTAATCTTGGAGCCGTGTCAGCACGATGTACAGATTGACTTGGATGTTCCTCGCACTATTTCCGGGCACCTTTACTTCCATACTCGCTACGGGCTGGGGTAAGCGACATGTCCCGCTACGTCAACTATTAGCTGATTCCAGCGAATATGCAGTCAACGGTCACTGTTCAATGTTCTGCATGCTTTCGCAATGCATTGTCCGGACTGCGGCTACTGCCAGGGTATGGGCAGTCTGGCTGCAACCTTCCTCTGCTACATGCCCCCTGAAGTGAGTCAAATGCTCCGTTGCACGAAAGCGAGGAATATATGGTGACAAACCTTCGCGATGTGATCAGAAAGCGTATGCTTCGATGGTATACCTACACGATTCGTACAATCTTCATACCATCTTCGAGCCCGGCTTCCCTGGCATGCTCGAATGCTTCCACGCGCAAGAATCGCTGGTCACGCTGCTGATGCCAGATGTTGCCAAGAGATTTGTAGGTGGCTACAGGTTTGAAAAGGCTGCAATATGCTAAGCGGAACATTCGATGCAGGACGATAACTTCATATCTGTTTCTTCCTTTGCGACCAAGTGGTACATTACGCTGTTTGTGAATGTTCTCCCTTTCAGCACTCAAGTCCGCGTTTGGGATCTATTCCTTTACGGGGGCAAGGATGTCCTCATCTTGACCGCCACAGCTATCATATGGACCCTGCGCGGCTACATTACTCAGCCGAGCGCCGACTTCGAACAGATGCTGTCGCTCCTCTCAAGCTTCTTCATACCGGCCGATGAGGATGCCTTTATTCGGTGGATAGGAAAGATGCTCAAACGGGAAGACGTATTGACGCACATTCAACATGCAAAAGCAGAGTATCAGGAGAATTGCAAGCAAAAGTCACAATGACGGTACAGCATAGCACTTTACACACTTGACCAAGGATTTTGATGGCCATCGTGCACAATAGTAGCGTTTGCTGGATGTAATTGATCTCCAGGCCGTCGCAGTGACTTATGTGGCAGACCGACAACAGTGACTCTGCATGCTTGGAGTACAGATGCCAGTCGTAGTAAGCACAAGTAGATGCCTTTGTGGTTCTGCGCGCTGTGCGTTGTTATCCGCGTGCATTCTATCGCCTGTGGCCAAAGACCCTCTGGCGCACGCGAGCGCTCCTTGGGCGGCGCCTGCTTGTGACCGCACCATACTGGAGAAGTCGGCTCATTTACAGCGCAAAGGCCAGGGCTGTACCACACTCGCTCTGGCCCCCAAGTTATACGATGGCAGGACCGCACCACGCGGCACCTGCGCCTTCGAGGCCAGCTCCGCCTGTACCTCAGCAGCAGCAGCAGCCCGCACATCATCATGGCAGAAGCGGGGAACGCGGTCGGGACAGGCATGGAGGCAGAGAGCAGACCAAAGTGCCCCAGGTCATCGGCGATTATGAGATTGTCAAGACCCTGGGTACTGGCAGCTTCGGCAAAGTCAAGCGTGAGTTTCGTTCAGCCAGGCAGTGAACGGTCAGCATTCGAGGGGTAGCGGAACAGGACGCAGCAAGACGGTGAAGGCTGCGCTGCAGCATAAGGAGCACGGAGCACGGCATGTGCCAAACTCACAACTGTGCGCGCGCTGCTGCTTGCTGCCAGCATTGGCCGCAGAGGCAATCTGCGGACAATGTAGCAGGCATCCATACGAACGGCGCTCGAAACTCTCAAGTGACTATATACCTGAACGCAGGAGAGTTAGCATACGTCCGTAGAGCAGGATTCACTGCCATTCCGAAGCTGGCTACTCCCCTCGTGCCTCGAAACGAGCAGCATGCAGTGCGTGCGCAAGTAGCCAAGCTGACCAGGTCTACATTGTTACAGTCGCGAAGCATCGTCTCACAGGTACATTGGTCGCAATGAAGTTCATCGCAAAGCGCAAGATCAGTACCAAAGAGTATGTCATGACAGATGACTTTCTCGCAAGCATACAGGTCTAATGTGTTCAGTACAGGATGACTGATCGTGTTCAGCGGGAGATACAGTACCTCAGCTTGCTCAGCCATCCGCACATCATCAAGCTGTACGTCATATGCTATAGCTAGACGTTCCGACGTAGTACCCACTTGTGACCCACTGACATTCCTGCCAGGTATGACGTTCTTCAGACACCCGACTATATAGTCATGGTCATCGAATATCTGGAGGGCGAGCTCTTCGATTACATTGTGAAACGAGGTCGAGTAAGCTGGCTTCTCTCCTGACCTAGCGGCCACAGCTGTCCCTGATGCTATTCCCGCGATGTCTAGATGCCGGAGAACGAAGCTAGGCGCTTTTTCCAGCAGATCATATGCGCTGTGGAGTACTGTCATCAGTTCAAGATAGTACACCGAGACTTGAAACCGGAAAAGTAAGTTGACATTCATGTCTATGACGGAGCCTGTTCGCGGAGCTGACACATGCAATAGCCTACTGCTGGACTCGATGCTGAATGTGAAAATTGCCGACTTTGGCTTGTCGAATGTTATGCGGGACGGCGACTTCCTGAAGACTTCGTGCGGCAGTCCAAACTATGCTGCGCCAGAAGTCATCAGCGGCAAGCTCTACGCAGGTCCAGAAATCGACATATGGTCATGCGGTGTCATCCTCTACGTTATGCTGTGCGGACGACTTCCTTTCGACGATGATCATATACCGTTACTGTTCAAGAAGATCAATGGCGGCATTTATTCCCTCCCTCCGTTTCTCTCCACCGAGGCTCGACTCTTGATCAGCCGCATGCTCGTCGTCGATTCCAACAGACGTATCAAAATTAGCGAGATCAGGCAAATGAGCTGGTTTCAAGTGGATCTGCCACACTACCTGGCCGTCCCGAGCCTACAACAACAAGAGAGCAAAGATAGGCAGCGGCAACGCAGCACAGAGAAGCGTTTAGACTCTGCTGCGACGTCGCGCGATGGCAGTCCCGTGACCTCAACAACCGATGGCTCTCAAGGTCCCAGTGAGAATGGCTCAGAGTCAACATCAATGTCCGATATGTCTGAAGAAACGCGGCGGGTGAAAGGCCAGCAAGTCAAAGATGTTGGCCTCGTGGACCAGGCTACCGTGCTTGAACTGTGCGCAAGGATTCCAAGCCTTACACCCGATGGGGTCTGGGAAAGCCTCAAATCTGGTGGTGATCGTGCGTTGCGTGTTGCTTACCAGCTTGTGCGCGACTCGAAGAGCGTAGATCGTAAGTGGATGTCATCGCAACAACTAAGCTGTGCACTGACACGCTCGAAACATTGTTTGACAGCTCGCATGATATCTCCTCCTCCGAAAGAAGCTGGCCGTGGAGAAGTCGAAAGCCAGCCAGGCACAGTAAGTGTACAGCCAATCTTGCATGGAGCTAATACTGACTGCTTGTATCACCAGTCATTCCGTTCAAGTACAATGCGAAGGCGGGAGGAAGAATCGATCAGCGAAGAGCCGGATGATCCACTCTTGCGTTCAAACATCAGAATCCTGGAGTCTTCACTACCGGCAACCGAAGAGACGGAGTCCTACGCGTTTTTGCACACGGGTCGTCCGCTATTGCGCAACAAGAGGCTTTCACCCCTCTCGGAAAAGCCTAATCCCCTTACTCCAGCGAATGACCAAGCCAGCATCAACTCTCCGGTAGCAGGCACCCCAGCGCCCTCAAAGAAGAGCAAAGTAGTCCGATGGCACTTTGGCATTCGAAGTCGGAGTGAACCTCTGGAGGTGATGCTAGAAATCTATCGCACGCTCAAAACTCTAGGCTTCGAGTGGCGCGCCAAAGATCCTGAAAAGCGCATCTACATGGAAGACTACCCCGATGACGACTTTGGCAGTCATCGTGGCTCCAATGCTTCCGAGCTGGAGCATCGTGGGCGAGAACGCGAGCGAGAAAAAGGCGGGTATGACCGGGAGCGGGAACGCCAAGAAGCTGACCAACATCGAAAGAATAAGCGCAAGGAAGAAGAAGAGTTCATGAAGAAGGCACAGGCTCTTTACTTCATTGAGACAAGATGCAAATTGGACGATGTTATTGTTCGCATGGACCTGCAGCTCTACTCGATCGACACAGAAAACTACCTGGTGGACTTCCGTAACGTAGGCTACAGAGCCATCAGGGCCAGCCCCCGATTCAGTGGAGGTCTTAGTCACACCTCCTATGAAGACCTCCACTCGGCGTCGAGCCACCAGCCGCAAACGCCAGACGGCAATCCTCAAGGACAGGCTGAGAGATCGATTGGCCGGGCCGTCATGCCTCCTGGGGCACAGCTAAATCTTTCGGAGCTGGGACAAGTCCCTCCCATGACCGAGAGACAGGCAGGCAGTACCTCCACAGCAGGTCAGGCAGCATCATTACCTCGATCAGTGCCTACTTCACGTCGGCCATCGCAAGATCCTTCCGCTGGGCCAGACGCCTCTTCAGATGCCACGTCCAGACAATTATGGGAAGCTGCAGCAAAGGCTCGCATGCTGGCTGGCGGAGGCAGACCTAAATTGTCACGGACGACGAGTCATCACTCTTCTCATTTCGGCAACGGCAGTGTATCTTCCCCCTTTTTGTTTCTCGAGTGCGCTTGTCGTCTGATTGTCGAGCTTGGTGAGTCACACTCCTAATTGTAGATTGTTCACGCTCAATTTACTGATGATTGGTCTTTCCTTCTGTTTCCAGCGGTCGGTGGCTCCGGCTAGCTCTCTTGTCCAGCTGAGTGCGTTTCGTGCACTTCGACAATGCTTCAGTCAAGTTTCAAGTTCCCAGGCTCGGAGTTCACTATATACCCCACCCCTGTTTCGCCTACATTTCCAAGAGGTCGTTGTCTATGTAAGGTCTGATGGCCAAATTTAGCTTGTGTAGCGATAGATGCCGTGCTGTTGTCACTGGTGCGGACTGCAACCAGGTACCGCCCGAAGCGCTACCATGTCAGCGCAGGCTCAGACCAGTCGGTGGCGACGCTCGAACGCGATCACGCTCGTCGCAACCATAAACAAGACTTCGTTGCGCATCAACACACGCGCATGGCAAGGTGACACTGGGCAAGCGGACCGGCTGTTCGCAGAGACTCTCACAAGTATGCACAGACTCCGCGCCCGCCCATAGCCGCTTCAATTGACAGCAGCTGGTGTCTGTCCTCAGTGCGTATCGAGGAACTCATTCTCGATGGCTTCAAGTCGTACCGTAAGCAGCAGACGGATCATGATTCTTCTTCCTGCGCTGACATTAAGAACACAGCTGTACGCACGAGTATCTCTGGCTGGGACAAGTCTTTCAATGCGATGTACGTGTCAACCGACCTCGATCACGCGACGCGACAGAGCTGGACTGACTGCTGTGACCGTGGCCTTGCAGAACCGGGCTGGTGCGCTATCTATCGGTCATGGACAGAGATGTGCAACATCTGAGAATGCCCGCTGAGTATCTTCCCTGCTATATAGAACGGTTCCGGGAAGTCCAACATTCTGGACGCTATCTGCTTTGTTTTGGGTATCACAAACCTTCAGGCGGTGAGGCTTTGGCTCGGTTCAGTGCTTGTAACAGAGGTGCATCGGCTCATTAGCAGGACAAACTTGATAGGTACGCGCCGCTAACCTGCAAGACCTAATCTACAAGCGCGGGCAAGCTGGCATTACGAAGGCGTCTGTTACAATCGTCTTTGACAATGCCGACCGCGACAAGGCGCCTGTGGGCTTCGAAACCTACAAACAAGTCACTGTCACTAGACAGGTGAGCTCGCATAAATAGCGGCAGCAACTTGCAGCTTGCGCCATTAGCTTTCTCTGAATTGTTGTGTATCGGCAGGTGGCTATGGGAGGCGTTTCAAAGTACCTGATTTGCGGGCATCGCGCCACACAGCAACAAGTGCAAAGTCTCTTCCAGTCCGTTCAGCTGAACATCAACAACCCGAACTTCCTCATCATGCAGGGCAAGATCACCAAGGTCCTGAATGTGAAACCTCCGGAGATTCTTGGCATGATAGAAGAGGCTGCTGGAACGAGCATGTTTGAGGACAAGAAGGATAAAGCCAGCAAGGCAATGTCGAAGAAGGAGAAAAAGATGGAGGAGATTCAAGGCGTGCGTCCATACCTGGACTGTCATGAGTCTTGGCTTTTGCTGACTTCTGTCCATAGCTTTTGAAGGAGGAAATCGGGCCTAAGCTGAATCGCTTGCGTGAAGAGAAAAGACAATATTTGGACTATCAGAAAGAACAAAGCCAATTTGAGCGCTTGTCGCGCTTGGTCGTTGCACACGAATGGGGTATTCTCACGGCGAAGTATGTGGCATACCATCTCTTTTGTAGTTGTTGTGGCAGAGCTGATGTCCCGGTCATGTTCGCAGAGTCGAGAAGGTCTCCGATCAGATCCAAGCCAAGAAGGATGCTATCAAAGCTGGCGAGGAGGTTGCAAAGCGACTTCAGGAAGAACTCAAGCGGATAGAAGACGAACGTCTTGAAATCACGAAACGCCGGGACAAGGAGATGCAAAAAGGCGGCAAGATACAGACTTTGGAGAGCAAGCTGAAAGACCTTGCAAAAGAATTAGCCAAAACTCGGACCCGGCTCGATCTGAAGAAGCAGACTATAGCCGAAGACGAGAGACGAGTGGGCGAATTAAAGCTTGCCAGGGCAGAGGTCAGTGACTCGAAAGGCTGCTGCGCATTTCTGAACTTACTCTGGCCACCTTCAACAGCTGGAGACACAGAGGCAGGAGAAGAGATCTGCTATGAGCAAAGCTTCGGACAAATTGGCGGCCATCAAAGGGACCTACGATGAATCCTCGAATTCGCTCAAGCAGACTGAAAATCTGCTGCAGACTCTGATCACCGGTCTGTCATCATCTTCTAGCGATGCAGACTCTGTGTCCACGGGGTATATGGGGCAGATTGCCAATGCCCGCAATAAGGCATCAACTTCTGCGACAGAAGCCGAGCAGGCGAAAGCAAGGATCGAGCATGTGCAGCGTGAGCTTCGGGAAAAGGAGCCGAAGGCAAAGAAAGCGCTCGCGGAGGACTCAGGTCTCACGAAGGAGCTTGCTAAAGCGAAAGACATTGTCACCAAACTCGCGGAGGAGCTGAGCAGGTTGGACTGGGATGACACTCGCGAATCAAACCTCCGAGACGGAAAAGATAAAGCTGGCGCGGCAGTCAGGGAGCACTTGGAAAAGCGCGATGCGCTCAAAAGTCGCTTGGCCAGCCTTGACTTCAACTATTCTCTGCCTAGTCGAGATTTCGATCGGACAAAGGTCAAGGGTCTGGTTGCAAGTCTGGTCAGCATTGATCAAGCCAATTTCGAGAAATCGACTGCTTTGGAGGTCTGCGCTGGAGGCCGTCTATACAATGTGAGTGAGAGCTGCCATCATGCTACGTGGACATGGACATTGACCGCGTTCACAGGTCGTGGTGGAGAACGAGAAAGTCGGCTCTCAGCTTCTCGAGAATGGCAGACTCACCAAGCGTGTCACGATGATTCCACTGAATCAGATACAAGCTTTCAAGGCCTCAGCTGAGGTGACTGGCTTCGAAGTAGCTCTCATAGTGCGACACTGACACGTTGAATAAAACAGAAAATCGCAACCGTCAAACGAGTGTCAAATCAGACTGCTGATCTCGCTCTATCCTTGGTTGGCTACCCAGAAGAGGTCTCGCGTGCCATGGAATACGTCTTTGGCAACGTGTTAGTTTGTCCAGACGCGGAGACGGCCAAACGCGTCACTTTTCACCCTGATATCAAGATGAAGAGCGTCACTTTAGATGGTGATGTCTACGACCCCTCTGGCACGCTCAGTGGTGGTAGCAAGCCGAGCACAAGCGGCATCCTGATAAAGGTACAAGAATTGAAGACTGTCGAGGAGGCGCTCAACAAGGCCAAACGCGCCCTGGAGCAGATTGAACGCGAGTGGAACAGCGCGCAGGAACGCATGAACCGCTACAAGAGTGCCAAGCGTGACTTGGACCTAAAAACACACGAAGTCACCCTTCTGGACCAGCGTGTCAAAGAAAGCAACACAATGCGCGTGATAGCAGAAGTCGAAGCCCTGAAAGAGCAAATACAAACCCTCCAAGCTTCCATCACTTCAGCGAAGGCACAGCAAAAGGATGCCGAGGCGGAATGCAAACGTCTCGAGAAGGAAATGAAAGAGTTCAAGAACAACCGTGAGGGCAAGCTTGACGAGCTGAAGAAAGACATTGCGAAGAAGAAAGCAGATCTTGGCAAGCAAACCACCGCCGTGAAGGCAGTTCAAAAGGAGATTCAGACCATCGAGCTAGAAACAGAGCAGCTCGACAAGGATGTCCAAGTCAGCCAAGAAGAGGCGGATGAAGCGGACAAGGCCGTTCAGCGCAGCAAGAAAGAGCACACTGCATTGAGCAGCGCAATCGACCGACTGCAGAGTGAACATGATGTTGTCGAGAATGAACACCGTGAAGAGACCAAGCTTCTTTCGGCGTTCTCGCACGAGCTGGAAGAGCTTGATCGCGTCAAGAAGCACAAGGAGTCTGAACTTGCCAACATCGATGTGGAGGAGAAGAAGAGTACTCACGATAAGGAAAAATTGGAAAGCGAGATCAAGAAAACCAAACAAAACGTGGTCAACTATGAGAACAAGTACACCTGGATCAAAGAGGACAGTCCTTCTTTTGGCAAAGTCGGCACACCCTACGATTTCTCTGAGCACGATATGACCAAAGCTCGTGCAGATTGCGAGGCAATGTCGGATCGGCAGAAGGGCCGTGTCAAGAAATTGAATCCTAAAGTGATGGTCATGATAGATCAGGTCGAAAAGCAGGAGAAGGAGCTGCTGAAAATGTATCAGCAAGTGGAGAAGGACAAGCTAAAGATCGAGGAGACCATAGAGAAGCTGGACGCATACAAGAAGGAGGCGTTGACGAAGACATGGGAAAAGGTCAATGGCGATTTTGGCGGCATCTTTGGCGAACTCTTACCAGGCAACTTTGCAAAGCTGGATTACACTGACCGGCACGATATTGCGAAGGGCTTGGAGGTCAAAGTCCGGCTAGGACAAGTCTGGAAGCAGTCTTTGACTGAACTATCTGGCGGTCAGAGGTACGTGCAGTATTTCGCCTTTTGAACTGAGTGTGCGGAGTCTAATAATGTCTTCTTCAGATCCTTGATAGCTCTTTCGTTGATCATGTCGCTGCTGCAGTTCAAGCCTGCGCCAATGTACATCTTGGACGAGGTAGATGCCGCGCTGGATCTTTCCCACACCCAGCACATCGGGCACCTGTTCAAGACCCGCTTCCACGGATCGCAATTCATCGTGGTCTCGCTCAAGGAGGGTCTGTTTACCAATGCAAACGTTCTCTTCCGAACACGGTTCAGAGAAGGCACATCCATCTGCGAGAGAACGGCACAGAGGTCCACAAACCCTACCACGGCGGAAATGTACCGGGAGACAAGACCAGAGGGTGGCGGAAACTTGGGTCGTGGGCGCGCGGCAGTGATTGCACATTGAAATATGCAGAACACTAGCAATTAGGTCTGATACTATCTTGGAGAACTCGACATTGTATCATAGCAAGCACTGCTTTGTCTTGTGTTGGTGTTATTGTGCCCATCAACTGCCAGCGCTCTCGCCACCAGCTTTCTGCGACGTCGCAGCTCTGCTTGATTGCAACTGCTCATCAAGCTCGAAGGCGACAGCAGCGGAGGGCTGGTTCTCATACAGTCTCCGAGCCACGGGCTTTCTGGGCAGCCATGGGTAAGCCCGCTTTCGCCTCCTGCGTGTGCTTGGTCGCGTCACTTGCGACAATCCACTGTCTTACAGCTGAGACGCGTCAATCTGCCTGCTCGACAGTGCTCGTTCTCGTGGTGGGCGATCTGCACATTCCTGTCCGGTCGCACGACCTGCCACTCAAGTTCAAGAAGCTGCTGGTTCCCGGCAAGATCCAGCAAGTCCTGTTGACGGGCAATGTCTGTGATGGCGAGACCATGGAGTGGCTTCGCAGCATATGCAACGGCGACGTGCGGGCAGTCAGAGGCGATTGGGATGATGTGAGATTGCTTTATAGCTCTCAATGCTAGCACAGTGCCCGACTGACAAGGTACTAACTCGTCACTATTCGTCCGCGATTGTTACTTCGCAGCTGCCGACGGCGCCACCTTCGCAAGTCATCACACATGGACCTTTGCGGTTGGGCGTCGTGCATGGGCATCAAGTCGTTCCTCTTGGTGATACCGAGGCGCTCTCAGCAGTTGCACGCAAGCTAGATGTGGATATCTTGATATCAGGCGCTACACACAAGTTCGAGGCTTTCGAATTCGAGGGCCGTTTCTTCCTGAATCCTGGTAGCGCTACCGGTGCATTCACTTTCAATAAACTCGAGAGCTCGACTGAAGGTACGATAGGCAAACGTCGAGGACCGAATGACGAAGATAAGGACAAGGAGAAGCAAAGCGATGGCGCCTCGAGCAATGGGGCAGAGGAAGCGAACAAATCAGCTCGCTCACAGGGGGCATCAGCACAGGATGGATCCAAAGGAACAATACCTAGCTTTGCACTCATGGACATTCAAGGCAGTAACGTTGTGACGTATGTATATCAGCTGGTCGAGGGCGAGGTCAAGGTGGAGCGTGTGGAATTCAGAAAGGATTGAAGGCCTGGGAATCCGGAGAGCATTGACCCTATGAGAACGCTCGGACGCATCATCTACATGCGACAGTACGACTGTTGTCTTTTGTCGATGTGCTTAAATTGCCTGCGATATGATATGTCTCGTTGTGGCGCCCGCACTCCACACGATCATCCTACCTCGCTGGACATGCGCGTCTGCAGCACTCCGACTGCAGTCCTATAAGTCGATATCGCGCAAAGTGCTACAGTCATGACTGGTCATATTGCTGCTCGGCATCTGGCCGCTGCTGCTCGAAACGTGCCATGTCGGCGTACGCTCTCACAAAGCGCTGCTCGTCCGTTTTCAGCGGCCTGGGACCTCGCCTCGCCATCGGCGTCTACCTCTGCGCCAGCAGGCGAATCCCCTCGACAGGCATCAAAAGCGACTACGTCGGGCTCAACAACATCTCCTACGATATCGCAAGCTTCCGCGTCTGCCCAACCTTCAAAGTCGGCAGAGGCGTCATCTGTCCCTTTTGACGCCATACCACCACCAGCGTCTGCTCCACCAGGGGAGACTGCACTACACGACTGGTCGCGCTCGTTCCATGGTCTGAGCGCACAGCCTTTCCCCAAGGAGGTGGCAGACGTCCTGCTGGCACCTATAGATCCCAATGATATCGAGATCAAACCTGGTATGCCTAGACAGTTAATTGCGCCTGAGGCCACTTTTGCGGATGACAGGCGTGCATTAGCTTATTGTGATAATATTAATCTCACTACAGATGGTCTCATATACCTCCCAGAGATCAAATATCGTCGAATCCTGAATCGCGCATTTGGACCTGGCGGATGGGGTCTCGCACCACGAGGAGAAACGAACATTGGCAACAAGATTGTGTCTCGTGAATATGCACTCGTATGCTTGGGTCGATTGGTGGGCGTGGCCAGAGGGGAACAAGAATATTTCGATCCATCGGGCGTCGCAACAGCCACCGAGGGTTGCAAGAGCAATGCACTCATGAGGACTTGCAAGGATTTAGGTATCGGCAGCGAGTTATGGTGAGCTGGCCTGATATGCTTTGTGGGCTCGGCCATGGCTTACCCCTTCATGGCACTTCCTCGTCATCTTCAGGGATCCACGCTTCATCAGCAAGTTCAAAGCCAAGTACGGTGTCGAGGTGTGGGCGGAACACGTCGTCACCAAGAAGAAGCGGAAATTATGGCGCAGAAAAGACGATAAACTCAGTTCGCCGTATGAGGAGAAGAAGTAGGGGCGAAAAAGGTCGTGCGCGCGTTTCAGTGCTTGTAAATTGTCTTTGTGTCGCCGACGGCTCATGTCTAAGTTTGCAGGATACCCCAACATGTACAATACTTTCAAACCTAGTCTCGGCTTCTGACAGATAACCAACCTTGCCGGAAACGGGGTGCAGCTCACGCCCATTTGCTGAAACCGCCATCAACCTTGAAGGTGGAAGCGGTGATCCAGCTAGCTTGGTCCGATGCCAGGAATAGTATGGTCTGAGCGATCTCACTGGCTTTACCAAATCGCTGCAAAAGCACTTGCTTTTCGAAACCTGGGAGAGCATCGGCGGGCAGCTTCGCCAGCATTGGAGTAGAGACGGCTATGAAGAGGGGAGCGGTAGGGTCAGTACCGTGCCAACTCCAAATACAGTGATGAATGACCGACTCACGACCGGGCGCGACTGTATTCACGCGAATGCCTGCTTCTCCTAGTTCAGTTGCCGCTACAAGGCTGATGCCTCTGACCGCGAATTTGGAGGCACTGATGGTGCGGCGACGGAGACTTGTTAGAACATGCCTCTTAAAAGGCATCTCAAAAACATCCATTAGCAGCTTACCAGTAGCCAGCTAACAGGGGCGCCCCTGAATGCAGTTTGGAAGCTTAGGCTCGACATCCATGCTCTCTATCCGTGGCCATGGACTCACCGTCTAGACCCAACTGCGAGCCAGTCAGGACTATAGAGCACCCTTTGCCTTTCGACGGGGAGCTCTTCATTGCTCGTGCGGAGTGCTTTACGCCCAAGAATGCTGATTAAGAGGAATTCAGCAAATGGCATTTTGGATTGATGCGCGCCTTATTAGCAAAACTCACGCGCTCTGACATTGACACGCATCAGTCGATCAAAGTCTTCGGCACTTAGGTCTGTGATTCCGACAGGTGCTTGCGTTATGCCTGCGTTCTGTACCGAAATGTCGAGTCGTCCAAAACGTTTGACGGTCTCCTGAACATATCGCTCAGTGTCGGCCTGGATGTAGTCGGAAAAATTGGGCAAAAGGGATGCTCTGTCAGTCATCTATCAGATGCGAACGTAGGTGAGGACGGGCGCACCTCATTGGAAACATCCGCTGCTATCAAGAGGACGCGTTCTTTGTCCGCAGAAGTTAAGGATGACGTTGCTGCCTCGAGCGCTTCGCTGGACAGATCTACCAGAGCAAGCCCATCAACTCCAGATGCGAGAAAAAGGTGCGCAGTAGCTAGGCCTATCCCGGAGGCTGCTCCCTGTAGCAGGGCGAGCCACGGTGATCAACTGGCTGCACGTGACAATGAGCGCAGTCGTGCTCACGGTGATGATGGCGACCTTGCCAGCCAGTACTTGAGCCATGTCAAGTTGTATGCTCGCGTGAACAGATGAAGGAAGTACTGCGTGGAATGATTTCGATAGAAAACAGGACAAGGGCATAGAGACGCAGTAGTGGGCGCCGGAAGGTGTTCGGCGGGAGCGTCTTCCGTCGGCCGCTGAACCCGCCGTGGATCCTCTTCAAGAGGAGCACTCTTACACCCTCCTTGAAACCTCGCAACGCAATGAGGTGCCATACAGTACGGTACTGGAACGTAATCAGCTCGGTACCTGTGCGCGAATCCTCATTTGAGCGAAAGTCATAGTGAAACATTTCTAAGAGAGTTTCGAATCTAGCTGAGAGGGGAGCAACGATCTACTACTCTATCAAGACAACACCTCTATAACCTTGTCTGAGATGATACGATGGAAGGCAGATGTTGGATGCAGTCCATCCATCCACATCGCTCCTCCAAAAGCCTGACCCACATCTTCTTCGGAGAAGCCATACTGTGCTGGCTTCTGAAAAACATCGGTAAATAGATCGAAAGTAGGCAGCATGAAGACAGTTGCACAGGGATAATTCTCCTTGAACTTTTCGCATTCAGAACGTAAAGCCGTGTTCCAAGCACTGATCTTTTGCGAATGGCTAGAGTTGGTGGCTCGCACGCCAAACGCCTGCATGCGGGGAGGATTGTCGAAGATCAGAAAATTGCGGGCGCCTTCTTCGTAAAGAGACAGTATCGGTCTACTAAATAGTCGCGCGACGGTGTCGCTAATGTTCAATGGGAAGCATACGTCGTTGATGCCCACAAAGATAGCTGGCGTAGCGAAAGCTGGTCAGCGGAGTCGTCTCATTTCGCTGCACAGACGGGAACAGACAGGCGTACCGAACAGTGTATCGCGAAACCGCTCGGCGAGAGCGCTTCTACTAACTCTCGCACCGGCTGAAAGAGCAAACTTCTCCGGCATGTGAAACAGAAATTCATCCTACAACGGAGCCGTGGCGGCGTTGGCCACCCTGCGTCAGCATTGCAACATCTGTTCAAGCGACTGCAACGCACATCAACTTGTGACTCGACACCACGGACGGTAGCACCGCCTAATGCATAATTCCAGACTAGAAGCGGCTCGCCAGGCTTTGATTTGACGAAGTGACCGACCCAGTTTGGTTTGTCTGCGCAACACACCCAGCAGGTTTGGTCATCGGGGTGCGGCGCTGCCGAAGAGCTGTTAATCTGCTCACCATCCTCGTTGTACGTAGCGCCAGGCCACTTGACACCGAGTGGCCTATCGTGAGTCGGTTCTGGCTGCTTGGCACGACGAGGGTAGACTGTCTGGCAGTACGAAGCACCGAATCTGCGACCAGTGAGAGACGAGATGTCAGATAAGTAAAGAGGCTCCGTGTGCGTGAGGTCGTCCTAAGGCAGGTCCAGAAGCGAGCTCAGACCGCTAAGCGTGCGCGTTGCTATGTTGTAAACAGTGCCAGAGTGCGTGCGCTGGCATGCGGGCTGTAGACGCCTCACACGATGAGATGACGAGCCTCGTTCAGGCCTGGCCAATACGTGGTTGAGGCTGACATGACGAGTGATAAAGATGACAGGTGCCCAAGAAGTGACGGGCCAGATGCGTGCTGTACACGCGCTGAGGCTGAGCCTATCCCGGCGACATCAGCTCGTCCGGAGGCAACGACGCATCCTGTTCACGCAGCGCAGGACTCAAGTCTGCCCCAACTGCACGGCTGCGCGTACGCGTCGATGCACGTCATCCTTTGCAAGTGGACTCGCTACTGGATGCTCCACGACAGAGGCAGGCAGAGCAGGCATCTTTCGGCGGTCGTCGACGCTGATCGACCTCGCTTGAAAGGCCAGACACGGAGTGCGTACGAACCCGGACCATTTGGCATGAACAGCATCCTCCTGCCTCTTCACGGGACCACGCAGCGCTTGTGCAAGGATGCTGGACTCCTCCTGGGTCCTGGTGGCGATTGAATCGGATGCAGCTTCTTGCACCTGACACTGAATTCGCAAGAGCTGATGTGCGACCGATGGGATAGAGATGCAGGTATCTGTGCATCTATTTGCTTGCACCTCCGCGGTAAGTCTTCCAGTCGTCACTCGCGCAAGCGGGAGTGGATGGCCTGCCTGTCTTTCGGGTGGTCTTTTTGTGAAAATCGCTTCCACCGACAACTCACGCTTCGGCGGGTTCTGGCTCTCGTGGCATACGCAGACGTCAAAAGGCACAATGACACCTCGACAACATCGTGACGTGGTACAACCTCCCGAAGTCCTGACAATCTCAACAGAAATGCGCCTCGCGACCAACTTCGTGTGATGGATACTGCTGGTCAAAGTGCCCGATTAGGCAGGTTCCAGCCAGGAGCTTGGCTTTTCGACGTTGCGACATCAACCTCTTGAAAACCTCGCAGCTCACATTCCTTCCAAATGACACCAATGCATTCAGCATCTTGACTCTTGAGACGTCCAGTCGCTTCCCCTTGCAGACGCTATCGGTTCCTGGCAGACCTTCGATGCCAATGCATTGCTAAAAGCGGCGACGTTTCACGAAAACCAATAGTATCGAGGATGGCGCATCCAAGCAAGAGGTGCAGCAGACGACAGTTGCTTGGAGCAACTCTCTCGGCTGGCGCTTTGCTGGTCATCTTCATTCTGTGCCTGGCCGGAGCATCGCTCCCGCCATCGTCAGCAGATGGACACTTGCAACGAGATTGTAGGCCACCAACGGTCCAAGTTTTCACGCATGCAGATATCGCTGACGACTTGTATAGATCACGACAGCGTCACGCCCTCTCGTGTCAGAACCTACCGACGCCGGCGATCCGCTCATCATGCTATACATTGGCATGCCGACGTCGCGCAAGCTCCCCTATCCCACACTGGACCCTGTCGCTTCGACCGTCAGAAGGACAAACGTTGGGACATTGCCGATCCCAGCGTAGCATACCTCTTCTTGGCACATTCTGAAGAGACCGTCTCTGGCATGTTCGAAACGTTGGAAGAGCTTTGGCATCCTTCAGACGTTTTCGTTATACATGTAGACATTAAGGTCGCAAGTGAAAATGCTATGCACAAGCTGCAGTCCATAAATGGGACATGTTCAAACATCTATTTCACAGACAAGAGTGAGTTACCCGGCAGTCCATTATTTCGGCAGTGCGGTGCTGATACCGCTCTTCTGTCTCCAAAGGGATGGACGTGGTCTGGGCCGAGGCAAGCATCGTAGAAGCTGAGATGGCCCTCGTGACCAAGGCATCTCAGCTAGACCACCCTTGGACATACGCTTTCATCCTCGATGGGTAAGTCCCATAGAGCTGATCAAGTGAGTGCTGTTCGGACGAGAAGGAGCTGATCTTCCAAATCACGCATAACAGATCTGCCATCCCTACTACCACTCGACAGGCGCGACGGGATTGGTTGCGCAGTCATCCTCCCAATTCCAACGGCGTTCTCTTTGAAGAGCTGCAAGCAACTTGCAGCTGGCGTGGGGAGGATTGGAGGCCATATTGCTCCAGGACTCCGGCACGCTGCCTAAACGAGGAATGTTCCGCTATGAGCGGAACACCGGGCAATGCTCCTGTTTACCGAGGTTCTCAAGTAAGTGACATCTCGACGCTGTGCTTGAGCTTTAACGCTGACATTCCCGCGCAGTGGGTCTGGTTTTCGAGGCAGTTTGCTGATTACTTGAGCAATGATCCGAGCACAGCTGCTTGGATGGATTTCTTTCAATATACCGTCGTCCCCGTAAGTCTTGCAGGAATTGGTGGACTGTCTTCCGTCTTTGTAGCTAATACTTCACGAAACTTCGCATCAGGACGAATCTTTCTTCCAGACTACGTTATATGCATCCCCGTATCGAGGAACATCGGTCATCAGCTCCCACATCTATACAGACTGGCAAGACGAGTGCCAGTCACACGTGAACAAGCATCCTCACAATTCGCCGTGCTACCTAGGCGAAGCCGATATTGGCGCGGTCATGGCTTCAGGTGCACTATTCGCACGAAAGTTCTATGCACAAGAGCCGGCACGGGCGATGATACGCCGAAGTCTAGCAATTTTGGAGCATATTGAGAATGCACAAGTACACGAGGAATCATTAGAGCGGAGAACAGTGGGGTCAAACACGCGTAAACGCATCGTGTAGCAGTTCAGTGCGGGCTGTTTTGTGCACACACACCCTGTAGCAATATCCATGTGTCAGATTATTATAAAAGGGCAGAAATGCACTAGACAGGCCTTGACGGCGGTGGTGACGCTGCGAGGATCTACCATCATCACCTTGACGGGCGAAACCACTGTCCCGCGTTGTGAGCATGCCTCCAGCTCCGCGGAATTTCGAAGCCTCGTGGCAAGTGAGTATGCCACTGCGAGATGGGCAGCAGACCACAATGGAACGATGATGTTTGCATGATACAGTGGGAACAGACCAACTGAAGTGTACATGACGCGCGTTCCCAAATACGCCATTGCGGCGCTTGCAGTGTCTCCCGTGCTAGCGGCAGACGAACGATACCGATAGATAGAAACAGAAAAACCCAAGATAACCGACCGCTAAGGTCAAGTGCAAGAATAGGAGCCCCTCCAAGTAAGGTACTTCACTGTTCACACCGAGTCATTGCGTCTAAAGGGGGATGCAGTGCAGAGTGACGAGAAGCTCTAGGCTTGATCTGCGTAAAATTCTGGCGTAGTAAAAGAGCGATTGAGGCTCGGTCGCGTAGGCGATTTTGGTGGGGAGCTTTGACGCTCTGGAATATGAGCGAGGCTACATGCGGATGGGGGAGGGCTAGGAGAGGCATAAAGACTGCTTTCGCGATAAGGATCTTCTGCAATAGCAGTGAACGACAGACGAGATCGTTTGAACGGATTGTGCTTGTGTGCTGGATTCAAGAGATGGGCACGCGAGGAAAAAGTGTCGTGGATGCCTGGAATAGCTGGTCCGGAATCTGCTTCGATCGTGTCTTCTTGCTCACGCTGACGGCGGAGCGAGGGAATGTGAGCAGACGTGTTCCTTCGTGCGATCCTGGGTCGCGGCGAAGGAGACGGTGCAGAAGTTGAAGTAGAAGCTTGGCATTGCAGCTCAGTCTGTTCAAATGAGGCGGAAGGAGCGGCGAGCTGCGCTTCAGCATTCCACTTTTGCTTGAGTGCATTCCATTGAGCCTGGGTAGGGGCGGGAGCAGAGTACGAGCGCGTCATGGAGCTCGAAGAAGAGAGCGAGGGTGCCAACGAAAAGGAGATTGCATTGAACGAAGGCATTGCAGAGGCAGGTCCGGCTGCAGCTGCTGCACTAATGGATGCGGGAACCGCGACTGGCGTGTCGCTGTCGCGAGAGTAGATTGAAGGAGTGCAAGGCGTGGAAGAGAGCTGTCGGACGAGCGCGGTGTCGAAAGGAACGCCATTCTCAGAATGCTGCTCTGATCGAGGTGGGAGACCGAAATAGCACGAAGAAACGCGCTCGAGGCCATGCGAAGGTGTCAAGCTGCCCGACGAGTGAGAGTAGGGAACACTTTGCTGGGTCTTGCGGTAGTCGTGGCCTTCAGCTGGGGTGGTGTTGAGAGGAGTGTCGAGGGTCGAGTCTGAGCTGGTGTCAATGCTATCGTCGTCTACAAAGTTGTCGGCGTCGACCTCGTCCTCGGTTCCGCAAGCGGCCATTGCAGCGAGAATCTTTTGTGCCTCGGACATGCCATCTGTATCACCAGACTGGTCGTTGTACGAGCCCGTGACAGGATTGATGCCATGACTGGGATGAATGGTGGCAAGATCGAAGGACGCGCCGTCGCTGGCCAGACCGCTATAGCTTGCCTCGTCGTGGCTGGCGTCGGGAAAGAGGTAGTGATGACTGTGCTGCTTGTTGCTAGTCGCAAAATGCGAGGGCAACTGAGGTGAGACGACGGCACTCATGCTTCCAAGAGTGTCTGCGTAACCTGAAGCGTGATCAGATGTTGGGAAATGGCGATAAGTGAGGAGTAGAAGCGAGAAGCAGGAGGGCGGACTCACAGAGGTTGGACGCAGGTACTAGACGTTCACAAGGAGCAAAAAGAAGTTGGTGGATCGTGGTAGTACGTGATGGCGCGTGTGTCTATGCCAGAATGCCGAGTGAAGCCAGACCAAGAGACTGAAAAGCCGCCGCGAGCGACTGCGACGAGCTGCGAGGACTAGACGTGCGAGACCATGCGAGACGAGCTGACGCAATGAGAGTATGAAGCAAGCAGAGCGTGCGAGCGCTTTGGAAACAGGAAGAGGAAGAGCGAGGTGCGGGACTTTGCTCTGTGCTGTGCTAGCCTGCAAAGCGGCGAGGAAGCCGGGAGGGAGGGAGGGGAAGGGCAATCGAGGTGGAAAGAGGGACAACGAGGGAGGCAAACTGGTCAGCGGGGGGTTCTCTGTGAAGCTGCGTCAATACTCGCTAGTGCCTGGTTAAGTCTGAACATCCACCCTCGCTGGGCATTTGTGTATCGTGTGCGCGCGCTGTGAGGGCAGCCTCGCAGCTGGGCTCGGCGTGATTGATGGCACTCACGGGATATACACGCGCTCCGATGCACCAGAGAGGTGGATCGTAGCAGATGTGCTTGCTCGCTGTGGGCGTTCTGAATCGCTGATCTGTGCAGCAAATGACTGGCAATTAGTGGTGCTGATGCAGGGCCAACAACGCAATCAGACGCGTAAATGAATGGCAGGTGGCGAACCTTGTTGACCCGACTCTCTTGGAGCTTTGTTCGTTCTAGATGCTGGCGGGCGTGCAGTACTACGTGCGCACAGAGACTGGCGATATGCACGACAGTGTCAGTGTATGTCTGGAGCATGCGCTGTCCGTGCTTACAGCTTGACTCGGGCAGACTGATGAAGCGAGAGATGCGCGACGCTGCTGATCTGATCTGCTGGAATGGACAGGAACATTAGATGTGGGCTGCAGCCTGAGAGCTTTGCCTTATATCCAGTCTCCGCACACACCTGAAGACTGACGAAGAAGACTGCAGCTTGACCCGAGTACCTTGACGCAAAAGAACCCGCTTGACTGTCCGAAGGAACACGACGTCTTGTCAGAAAGTGAGAGAACGCAAAGCACAACACGCGCTCAAGTACAAAGACGTGTGCGTGCAAGGGTCCTGAAGAGAGGAGCAAGAAGCAGAAGCAAGCCAGTTCCGTTGGTGAGGTTCAAGCATTTCAGCGAGATCTTTCTTCAGCCCATATTCAGTCATAACGCTATCGCGCATTTTGAGTTCCGTCTCAACCATGGCGGCATTTGTCGGCGAATGCTGTGGTAAGACGGCAAATGTGCTTTCGCCCGCATATCTTGCTTCCAGCTGTCATTTCACTGGATTGCGGGACACCTGTGACTGTAATACCGTAAGCCTGCGGTGCCCTGCCACCAAGCACCAAGTGGGTCACTCTTCAAAGACGGTAGTCTTCCCTTGATCAGATCACCTCTTCCGATGCAGGTCTGATGAGCTCGAATGCGTGCCGTACCACCGTACAGACCTCACAGTGGGCTCGCAACACGACACCGCTACGCGCAGCCGTACCGCACTGACTCTTGACCTCGCATCGCTTGTGGGCACCTTACAAATATATGGTCTATCAGTAGTAGTATCGATAACCCGGGTGAAAAAGCGCCTCACTCGGAGGCCACCATCGACAGGCGGACGCGTAAACTCTCTGATCTCAAAGCTTAAGAAATGGAAGACTTGGTACAAAGCGGTTCTTTAGGCGGAGAAATACACCTTCAGAGCGAGCTGACCGTACCACTGTACCTGGCCATGGCGTTACGATTGACCTCTAGGCGGAATAGAGGAGCCCCGCGACTGACTTGCGGTGTGGCGATCCATCCACCCGTCGGAGGTGGGCGTGAGCTCCACAACTTGTTCCGCGCATGAGATTCATTTGCGCATGGCCTAGCCACGTTGGCAATAGTGAAGACCATGCGCTGTGTAAGCTTTGTAATGAGATGCCTTAATGCTGGCAAAAGCCGGGATGAAATCGATTTATGCTCGCTGGTCACCCGACGCGATCGACGCCCTGCGCATGCAGGCAGGGACGGCCAGTCTGGCGCACCGCTTTCTGCAATCGAGATCTACTGAGTGTAACGGATTACAGTCGTAGTGGAATCAGTTGTGCGACCATCTTCGTTTTTGTGGGTTGCGGGTGGTGACTCAGATTCCCTATGGCCTTTCTACAGCTGCTTGAGACCTGGCGAAGAACGTATGATGAGGTCACTCTAAGTTAAGAGCATCCTACGTACAGTATTCACTGGCGACGAGACAGCAGGGATACCACATTGGACAGCGCAGCGATCAGAATCGACACGAAATTCCAGAGGAAAACAAGCGTCCGGAACAGCGGGTACAGCGCAGGGAGTATCTGCAGATAACATTGGACAAGCAGGACCCGAGCCTTGGCTACTGGGTGACGAATCCAGCTCAGGTGACTCAGTGCTGAACGTGTGCGGGCAAGATCTTGCAGTCGATAGGCTCGGATGTCGTCTGGCATCCAGATATTCCAGCGCCCTCTAGTTGGAGCAGCCTGAGGTTGCGGTCTCTCGAAGCGACGCATCGGCTGTAGAGGGGCTTCTGAATTCAACAGGCTGGCTTTGACGCTACGTTCTGGTTCTTCTGGAGCATGACGCAATGTTGAGGATGGTTTCTCAGTATCTCGTACCTCGTTGCGCTCCATCGTGTCGTGCGGTCGTTGTTGGCGATTACTGCGCGGAAGCTTCTTCTTGCTGGCTTGCATTCGGCACACACTTTTCCGCCGTTTGGATTTGCTCGTCTCGGACTCTTGAACAGGTTGCGGACTTGTGAACTCGGCCAGGCTGACCGTAGAACCTGGCTCCGAGTAAAAGGAAGCAAGTCTTTGACACACAGAGAGAAAGTTTCAGGCCAAGACAATATTCTTAATTGTGCATACGATCGCTGAGACTCACACTTGCTCAAATTGTGCGTTGATTTGAGCAATTTCGCGCGAATGAGCAGTATCATGGTATTTGCTTGCACCGAAACTCTTGCTGAGGTGCTATATTTGCAATTTGTTTAGCAGAGGGGACAGAACAACAGGCAAATGAGCTAAGGCTGCCTAAAAGACATTCTCACCTCTTTCCAGGCATCTTTGACTTCTTCGCGATTGTACGATTTCGCAGGGTCGAGGCCGAATCTTCCCCATGTCTGCCTCAGGCTGTCCTTTGCTGATTCAGACAATCGATGCGTGGTGCTCTTAGTACTGTAGAGATGTCGAAATCCCTTTTGAGGTATTGCTGGGCGCCGTTGCGCAGTCTCTACAATCTTGAACTGTGCACGTGTCGTTTTGTCGAATGCAAGTCGGCATTGCCTGCTGCTTGCCAGAGTGGCTGTCATGCGGAAGAGCATTGGCTAACAGATTGCTGCTCCGAGAGCTTCAGAGTGAGAGCAGTAAGGTGGAAATTCCGAGACTACTCGCTGTGGATAGCTGTTGCGGAAACACCACCACTGCTGATGGGAGTCTTGTCACAGCGAGGCAGACATCATCTTTTGGAGGACTGTCCAAGTGTTCGAGAAAGCAGTGAACTCGAATAGCTTCTGGCATTTGCGCAAAGGAAAAGGAGCATGATTGCAGCCAAGCGGCGCTCGGATCACCGTCTATAGCTACCTAGGATTTCCCTCCGTAACTTAGGACAAGACTTCTTTTGTTGCCTGGTCCGCGGGACCGATCGGCCTATTGTGAACATTATGCGGCAGAGAGCTCGCAAGCGCGATAGCATTCGTCGCCTGATGTGAGCTTGATTGGTGTGTTCGCTGATGTCGCATTTCACAATCGTAATATCCTGTGCGACGTCCGAATGGACTTGACCAACGAAGACCTATGTAGTACTTGGGAGGCGAAGCGGCTGAAGGTGACGCGGGACGTCCATTTTGCGGCCTGTTCATCGAATCTGATACTTCGCGGTGTTCTCTAAGTGGATATCATTATATCTCGCTGGCTCGCCAAGGCTGTAGAGTTGTCTTTCGCGCATGGCCCAACAGAATAGTGCCAGCTGATGGGTTCACGTGAGCCGGCTTGCTCTTTGACGCACTGCAAGCGTCGCTGAGTAGGATCCGAGCAGTCAATGTATGCCATCCACAAGCAGGCAGCTCCGCCCTCGGGCGTAGCGCATTCGCTCAGTGCCAGGCTTACGCCGAGCTGTCTGCAAAGCACTTCATCGTCAAGATCAAGGATCTTTCGCAATCTCGTGACGGCCACGAATGACTACTTGCAGCTGTTCGAGATAGTTGAAGAGCTTGTGCCTCTCGCAAGTACTGCGGGCGGAGTCGCAAATGGTGCAGTGAATGGGCATGCAGGAGAGCCTGGAGCCGAGCAGCTCGACGAGGATGAAGATGGTGCTCGAGGAGAAGGCCAGGTCAGTGCTACGCTCCGGGCGTGGAGAGAGCCTTGCAAACGTCGTGCGCGCGACAATGGGAACGGACATTCGCTGACATGCATTGCTATACCTGCCATGGCTGTCTTTGCCCTCGCACTGCATGCATACATTTTTGGCCACCTACATCCGCTACAAAGCAGAATGGGCAAGCAGAGGCTGCGGCAGGGAATGCGAGAGCTCGGTTACAACTGGTCAAGGACTACAAGCTACACGGCACTATAACTGGACTGCAGCGCGTACAGACCGTCGACACGGCTCGAGACGGGTTGGACAGATTGCTTGTATCGTTCAAGAACGCAAAGGTCCGACGATTCATCAGCATACGCATTCGGGACTTTGGACTGACATGCCTGCTTTCAGGCTTCTCTGCTCGAATGGTCTTCTGAAATCTATGATCTAGTCACTGTATCTCTGCATACTTTCGAGAAGCTGCCTCAGCTCGTGAGTGACGCCCTCCGGTGTAGTCTTCGCTAGACGCCTTTTCATGCCGACTTTTATCCCGTCTCTTCGACAGATCCAAGGCGATCTTACAGGGTACGCAGGCCTGCTTCGAACAGATCCGCTGAGCCGATGTGCAGCCCTCCTGTTACCGCAAGACGCCCTGGCCATTACGCCCTTTTTCCAAGACCAGATTGAACTCGAGGGAGCCGATGAGAATGTGGCCAGGTGCTCATTATCTTACTTCTCTTGATTACGGTATATCTACAGCACGCTAATTCAACTCTCGCATCTGCAGTCTGCCCTACGCGCCATCGTCAGTCATCGAGCTTACAGAAATCAGCCCAGAGCTCCGCAACGTTGTCGATTTTGTCTTCCTTTCTGGATTCAATGAGCCAACGCTTGCAATACTCACTAGGCCAACACTTACATGGACCGGGTCAGACTTGTCTCACTTCGATGCAAAGGTCGACATGAGCTGATACAGGTTTATCTATCTGCAGACGCCTTGAAAATGCCAAAGATATTATGCAATTGTTTCTTGTTACAATCGATGTCACATCGTCACCTCCATCGAGCACCATTATCTCGCAAACATCGTCGCTCCCGTACGATTGCAGACATCTCACAGCCTGTCCGCGCGATCTCGGAGGCGTTCTAATAAGCACGAACAACTCTCTTATTCACGTGGATCAAGCAGGCAAGAGGATCGGTGCTGCTTTCAACCCTTGGGCAAATGCTGTGACCGATACATGCAACTTCGACCAAGCTTCTGGCGAACCGGTGGCACTGGAAGACTCGAAGACGGTATTTATCACATCCGAAGTGGCCTTGCTCTTCTTGAACGATGGGAGGGTATCAGCTATCCGAGTACAGCGTGACGGAAGGACCATCTCCAAGATTGTCCTCCTGCCCGATGTATTGGAGCGGGTTTCTCCCCCAAGTAGCGTCGAGCTCATCCGAAGTCATCTGTCCGCAAGAGCAGCCGATGGATCTGTACAAGCATGTTATATTTTCGTGGCCAGCGTTTTGACGGATAGCCAACTCGTCAAGATTAATTTTGAAACAACAGTTGATCAAGCAGAGCTGGAACGATCTATGGAACAGGCTGATCCAATTGAAGATTCGACGATGCAAGACGACGACGACGATATAGGTGTGCCTCATTCGCAGCATGCGCTTTGAAACACGTCTGACCCCATTGCAGATATCTACGGGTCGTCCGAAGCCAAGCGGGCAGTCGTGTCAGATGCATTAGATACACGCTTGAGAGCTGCTACCCGGTTTTCCGTCACATTGTCCTCGTCGGCCGTCTTGCCAGCCTATGGCCCCATACGACATGCGACCATGGGAATGATCGAGGACGACGTATGTCGAGTGCTTAATACGACAACAAGCGTGCCAGCTAAATGGCAATTCGCAGGGTCCGCACGAGCTAGTTGCCTGTACCGGAGGCGACGGCTCCTCCGGAGGCCTCACTGTGATTCATGTAAAAGAACCCCGGTCATCGAAGTCACGCCAAAAGCCGCACTAACGAATTGTCCCATATACTGTAGAAATCGCTTCTGCCTACTGCTAGGCAACGCGTCAACCTCGATCATACAACGGAACATGTCAGCATTGTGCACACTCGTGCTGCCGAGGGCGAGCCAAGGACTTGGCTGTTCACCTCCTCCGATGGAGAGACGCAGGTGCGCGAAGACAGAGGTCGACGAGGAAGTTAGCTGATGACACTCTACGCACCTAGCTATATGCCATTCTCGACTCAGATTCCGTCGAGCCAGAGTATGTCAGAACTTTCGCGAAGATGACGCTTTCTGCGCATACATTCCATCATGCCTCTCGTATTGCATATCTCCTCCGCGATACACTAGTGGTCACCGATGCAGAAGCGCAAGTCTTGCAGAAAATAGCCTTGCCAGAGGGCCGCAGAGCCATAAGAGCGACTGTGGCTGGGGACTATTTTCTCGTCGATTGCGAGGACGGAAATCACATTCTCTTCGGCGAAGACGACGGAGCAATGAAGGCCTTAACATTACCTGACGATGTGAGCTATGCATCTCGAACCATACGATTGGAAGCTGAGAATGTTTGTATTGGACATATGTGCAGGGTGCAGCCGCGATCACGATTTTCCACGACGAGCAAAGGTCGTTCCCAGCGCTGTCAAGGGCAGGACTTCAACAAAAACGACACATGCTGTTTAAAGGCAGTGCGAATCCTTCCGAAATCGATGACCAGGACGACGATATCTACGGGGAGTCCGACATGCAGACCGGAAATGTCAGTAACAAGCCGGCCGTAGATCAGAACCCCGCAGATGACCTGGACGAAAGTCCGGAGGCACTCACATGGCTCTGCTCAATTACTAAAGAGGGACTAATCAAGGTCTGTCCAGCCTCCACTGCTCCTAAAATCTTCTTCCCACTGAGTTCCAGCTTGCATCACAGATTTATCTACTGCCCGACTTTGAGGTTGTCTTCTCTTCTGGCGATGCTTTGTCACACCCTCCGACCATCAACGATACTCAACAGACCGCATCATTCGAAGAACTGCCGGAAGATGCCGTATTGAATCGGGCACACCTTTTCTACGCAGGGCAAACCCATCTGAGGCCACATCTGCTGGTGAGTAGAACTAACAGTACCTTTCAAGTGACATTTCTGTGCTGAACCACGCCTACAGCTACTCATGGAAGACGGAACATGCGTTGTTTACGAAGCTTGCGAGGACTTCGCTCAAAGCAGTTTCCGAACTGGGCCCTTACGCAGCCTAGCCATCCGATGGGTCAAAGTTCAGACATTTGCATTGAGCAACACCAAGCGAGCCAAAGCTGCGGCCGATGATCTGGAACTGGCGCCAGCCGAAAGGCGCCTAACACCGTTTGCGGAACTCGATGGGTATACAGGGGCCTTCCTCATGGGGGAGCACCCCATTTGGCTCGTGAGAGACGATGCCTCCTGTATCCGCGCATACGAATGCGACTTGAAGCCTGCTTATGGCTTCACCACACACGCATCACGAGCTTTCATAAGCACCGGTCGAGTGAGTGTGCCATTGCGGCTTTTATAATTATTCCGAGTCAATACTGATCTAAATCCTGGCCTACTTACTCAGGACGTAGTCGTTGGCGAGATGCCGAACAAGACTTGCATGCAGAGAGTGCAGCCATTCACAAAAGTCATCGAGGGCAGACTGTACACGGGAATAGCGTACGACCGATCCAGCAGATGTTATGCTGCAATTGCTGCCTTCCAAGCCCCTTTCGAAATTTTCGATGAAGAAGGCCAACCAGCACATCCTGTTGACGGCGAAAAGGCTCTCGAACCCACTGGCACACGTTCCACCCTTGAACTGATCGAACCTGGTAGCTGGACAACTGTCGATGGGTACGTGTATCTGGATTAATATTGAGTGCACAGATCTGACTGCGCTTTCAGGCACGAATTCCGACAATACGAGACTGCCCTATGTGTCTCCGTCGTCAGCTTGGAATCAAAGAGTACTACATCTGGATTCAAAGACTTCCTGGCAGTAGGCACCATCATTGCCCGCGGAGAGGATCTCGCCTCGAAAGGCGCCGTAAGTGGACATGCACTGGCCGGACCAGCTTCATTGCTCACATTCGGCTCCAGCTCTACATCTTCGAGATCATGACAGTCGAGCCACGCCCTGGATCCGACACCTATGCACGGAAGCTGCGGTTGCTTCTGACGGAGGAGCTAAAGGCTCCGATATCCTGCGTTGAACGCCTCAATTGCTATGCACTACACTCAGTCGGCCTGAAGATGTACGCAAAGGCCTTTGATCAAGACGAGCGGCTTCTGTCTGTCGGCTTTTACGACGTAGGTGTGCACACCACCTGCATCCGATCACTTAAGAACCTTTTCGTGCTGGGCGATGCCATGAAGGGCCTAAGTCTGTTCGCGTTCCAAGTAGGCTGTTGATTTCTTCCACACCGGTACGCAGCAGCTGATCAGTTTACTGCGTTTTTCCAGGAGGACCCGTATAAGTTCGTCCTCTTAGGTCAAGAAGTAGTCAACACGCCGATAGCTACAGCCGATTTCTTGGCTTCTGAAGGCAAAGCCCAGTTGGTAGCATCGGACACAAATGGAAATCTCCGCTTCTATGAATTCGACCCCTTGCGTAGGTGATGCTTACCAAAGAGCTTTTACTGAGTGCTACTGACCTCTTGCCTTTCTGCAGGGGCGGAAACGCATGGTGGCCGCCGCTTACTGCCTCGGATAGAATACCACACCGGAATTGATGCGACATGCAGTCTTCCATTCGCGCGCGCAGCTGGCGGAGACGTCAAGCAAAGTGGCATACTCTTGCGTAAGTTCTCTGAAGTGTTTTCGTTGCTGTGCACGTCCGTAGGCAAGGCTGACCTATCTCTTTGACGCAGTACACGCTGACGGATCAATGAGCACCGTAATGCCAGTCCGTGATGCAGTCTACAAGCGGCTGCAGCTTCTTGAACGTCAGCTTATCCGACACACTCATCACTTTGCGGGTCTCAACCCGCGGGCATTCCGGTAGGTCTTAATTTTAGGGGAGAGATATGGCCTTGCAAGCTGATTGTCCATTGCTCGTTTCAAGTACCGTGCGGAACGATTACGTCCCTCGACCGCTTAGTAAAGGCTTGTTAGATGGCGACTTGCTTGCTGCATATTCTAAGCTCAGCACTGTCCGGCAGCAGCAACTTGCTGATCGTGAGTTGACCGCATGCACAGCTTGTGCGCAGTCAAACATCTGACGAGATTGCATTGTTCTCCAGCTCTGGGATCGGAAAGCGACACAATCAACTACAACTTGCGTTCTCTGAGTGCGCCATGGTAGTAGAGCAATGTCTCTGTATAGTGTCACTCTACTTTTGGCAACTGGCTAAAAACCTAGAGCAGAAAAACTAGCTCTAGCGTTGTTGATGCAACAAACTCAAGTCGAAAGATCCACATCATCGCATGTCAAAGCTCCTTCTTCGAAAAGACCGCAAACAAGCATGCCAGTCTTTGTGTTTGACTCTCGGAAGGCCACAGCCGTCGAAGAAGTGCCATAGAAGCTACCAGTGCTTTCGAACACGAGCTGAGCCTCGGGTGACAAGCGGGAGAAGAGATCCTTGACTCTGGTCCATAGAGACAGCTGTTCTGGTTTTGCCGCGACCTTGATCTTGACAACTCGCGATGGCGAACGATAAGGATTGCGCGGGTTCTTGGCCACTTTGACAAAGTCCAAGCCACTCGGATGACCAGCACAGAGCAATGTCTCACTTGCGGGCCTTTCTTTGCCATCTGAGAGTGGTTCTACTCCGCCGCTGCCACCAGTCGAGGCTTGAGCTGCATCTGGAGTCGGGCAAAAGCGGAGATTGTCTACTGCCATACCAACGTGAATCACCCGCCGAAGCTTGCAAGTCGAGTGGGTTGGCGAGTAAACAATGGTAGGCTCAGGGACCATATCGACGTCGTACAGCTTCACGTAGGTAGCAGTAGTACTAGCTACCGCTAAGACTGTCCTGCTTGCATTCATGGCCAGACCGTTGGCTAGTGCTATTCCACTAACAATTCTGTCGCACAGCACCTGGTCGTTTAGGGGAGCGAACCGAGTCAGCAGCTCGACGCTTCCTACAGGTAACGCCAAGTACTGCTCCAGGCTGAACAGAAGCTTTGACTCGCGTGGGGTGTACTTGTAGGAGTTGGTGAAGAGGATCTGGTTCTCGGAAAGGACGACTAGAGCGTTTGGAGCTTTGATGTCCGGGTGTTTGAAGGTGTGGAGGTGTGTGGCCTTTAGTGACGCAGCAGCATTAATACCACCGGCTTCGGATGCTGAAGTGTACTCGAGTTGGACAAGCTCAATGAAGCATCGCTTCTTGGTACAATTGACAATGCCGAGCAATGCCTGTGTCCCAGGTACCGTCTCGAGAATATTGATCCCGAGAGGGTGTAAGGTGTGCCCTTCTGGCCAATTTTCGATGTGCAGGTCATTGTCAGATGATTCAGAGGTGGATAGACTGGTGATGGAAGCGAGATCCAGGACTCTGAGAGCTCCGTTGCCCGCTTGTGCCTCGTCGCCTTCGCCAGTGAACGCATTGAACACCGGCCTGCCAGGATCTGTCGAGAATATGGCAAGAGTGTCTTTTGGCCAAATGACGACGTCTTCTGCGAGCTTGACTGTGTCTTTTGCGATTCGACGCGCGTGTGGGGTTGCATCGACGAGCTGTCCTGCTTGCAAGAGTGCTGGTGGCCCCCGCGGACGTCGAGGAAAGAGCACGCGACTGATCTGAACAATGTAGGAGGGAATGTGAAGGAGAGTGAGGAGAAGCTGGACATGCAGAGGTCAGTACTGCGCGAACATTGCTTGCAGCCAGGCCCAGCTGTGTCATCGACGCACCTCTGCCATGTTTGCTCGTCTTCACGTGACGGCAGGCCGCAGCGTGTCCACAACAGCTCTGTGACGGCGTTGCTGCAGTCGTGTCGTGCGTGAAGAGAAACGAAAGAGACAGAGAGACTAGCCGCCCGGAGGCCAGCTGTGCAACCCTTCGCACTCGCCCTCGGTGGGCCCTTGGAGCCTACCGCCCCACCGATTACACGGCTTTGTGTGCGTCGCTTTGGTCGCTGTAGGCCTGGAACGCTGCTACTCATAGCGCCAGTCTGCAGATGGCTGCTGCAGACGACGTGCTCAAGTAGCACACGAGCCATGGACAGGAGTCGCCCTACGTTGTTCCTGGCCAT
Source organism: Cystobasidiaceae sp. HBUAS51001 (assembly GCA_003351005.1). Taxonomy (NCBI): domain Eukaryota; kingdom Fungi; phylum Basidiomycota; class Cystobasidiomycetes; order Cystobasidiales; family Cystobasidiaceae; species Cystobasidiaceae sp. HBUAS51001. The sequence goes on along the minus strand of KZ857216.1, from coordinate 128,965 downwards.
CCGGCTGCTCTTCAAGTTTGTCCTCAAGGTCCTGCTCGGTCACACTGTGTGGAGACTCGGACGAGCGGCTGACTCGCATCTGCCGACAAACAGGTCTTCTACAGCAGCATCGTGGTTGAGAATGCGCACTTTGTGCCGTCGGACGGAGTGCCGTGGTGAGTCCAGACCTTTCGCGTCTGAGAGAGCGGCCTAGGCTCGCGCTTGCTGCACGTCAATGCAGGCTACAAGCTGATCTTCACATGCCCTCAGCATACTATGCGCGAACCACTGCAAGTGACGATGCCACACAATGACGACATAGAAGCGTGCTGACCGCGCTCTACAGCCAACTCCCTCACCGATGCCCTCATCATGATATGCTCGGTGCCGCTGAGCAAGCGGCGGTGGTTACGCATGACGGCGAAATCGACCCTCTTTGGCCTGGGCACATTCTCAAGTTGGCTCATTGAGTCTGTGGGCACTCTGCCTGTCAAGAGACCCAAAGATGCCAAACCTGGCGAGAAAGTCGACAACTCTGCTGTCTTTGAGACACTCATGCAGGCCCTGGAAATGAACGGGGATATGGTCTGCATGTTTCCAGGTGCGGCAGCTTCGCTCTAATACTCTATCAACTAGCGCTGGTCGTTACCTAGCTATCGTGCACAAGTAGCTGACATGCTCGGCTACTTGCCTACAGAGGGCATCTCGCACTACTCCCCTTCAATTGCACCACTCCGCAGCGGCGTCGCTCGCATGACCTCGGATCTCCTCACACGCAACAAGGACAACCCCGACTTCAAGCTCGTGCTCTTGACCTGCTCCATCACTTATCTGCATCGAGAGGCCTTCCGAAGCGATGTGCTCGTGTCGTACAATCCGCCCATCGAGCTCAACATCAAGGACCACTATGCTCTTTTCGCGCAAAAGTCACCTTCTTCAGTGCACCCCGAGACTCCGGGTCTAGGCTCTTCTCCGGAAAAGTCCACATCTCAGCCCGTTCTGGACGGCGTCAAGCAGCTCACTCACCTCATGCAAGAACAGATCCGCCAAGGAACGATTGATTCTCCCGACTTTCGGACAGTTCGAGTCGCAAACACCGCCAGGCGCTTGTATGCTCCGCTTGGCACGCAAGTCAGCCTCAGCGATCATGTGCATCTCACACAGCGCTTCGTAGACGTCTTTGCACAACGAGCTCTACCTGTCCAAGTCGCCCCGGCCGATGCGCTCATGACGCCTCTGCCAATTGAGCCAACGACGGCTGCCAAATTCATTCTGCCCGCCGAAGCCAAGTATACGTCGGCTGTGACTATGCCAAACTCGCCTAGAACCAACAGGAGTGCACGCTCTTCGGTCACTCTCGACAATGACTATTTTGCTGCCAAGAGCCCAGAAACGAATGGCGAGGAGAGGGTCACCGAGGAAGAAATTGAGCAGCTTAGGCTCGACCTGCATGTGAGTGATGAGCAGCTGTCAAGGTCAACATAGTCAGTGATTGCAGCTGATTTGAAAGACGCCTTTTCTTTCACGATTGCTTGCACAGGCTTACCAGGACCTGCTGAACCACCTCGGTCTGAAAGATGATCGTGTCCGACAAACTCCCCCAGAGCGACGAGTGCTCCTCAAGCGGCTACTGGTCCGAATGTCTGGCGCAGGAGCGCTCTTCCTCATCGCTAGCCCTGGATTGGTCTTCTGGCTTCCCATCCTGGCGACCGCTGGCTTCTTTGGCTGGCGGACTGGCAGTAGCGGGAAACTCGAAGACGTATGGGACGAAGTGGCGCACACGAAGCTGTAAATCGTCGCACTCAACAAGGCAGTTCGATTGAGTTAGACATGCGCTGCCATCGCTGACACGTTCTTGATATCAATCTGCAGCATCTTTGGTCTGCTGAGCGGCTGTATCGTTTGGCTGCTGGTCACGCTGGCAACGCTACCCATCTCATGGATTACTGTCTTTGTCTTCCCGCTATTTATGTGGGTGAGCCTACGATGGCTTGAAGCCTGCCTCTCTTCCCTCCGCGCAGCAGTCGCTCTGCTGTCCATGCTGGCGATCGGCAAGAAGCGTCTTCGCGAGGTCCGCAAGCTGCGGGAGAAGTTGCATGCACGGGTCGTCCTAGTCGCTGTTCAGCGTGCAGAGTTGCCGGAGGATCCACTGGTTTTTGTGCAAAACATGAAGGACAAGGAGAGCAAGATGCACAGCAGAGAGCAGGGTGGCAAAGTTGGACGGTTGGGCTATTTCAGTGTTAGACGCCGACGCAAGAAGGACTACAATGAGGTGAGAGTTAGACTGATGACGTGGCATGTGACAATTTGATTGACCCGCAAATGCTTCTCTCCTTACGTCTCATACTCGCTGCGCAGATCATGCATCTCTGGGACAAGTCAGAGTACGCGACGTAGAAGATGTAGAAGGCTGTTCAGGGGCTGGCTCTTGCAGTGCAATCATATCAGTTTCCAGACTTCACAAGCTGCAGTATCTCCAAGCGCAGAGTGTGCACGAACACGTCATCAAACAACAAGGACAGTAGCTCGCTCCAACGTCTACTGGTGGCGATGTTCTGACATATTCGCGGAGGCTCTCGGCGTCGGACACCAGGGTCTGCGAGACTGACAATCAGCACAGAAGCAGACCAGGCCAGTCAACGGCTAACGAGCTCTGAAACTTCGCACAGGCCGCACGTTCAGCGGGCTCAGTTCAGCTCGGGCGCCGGTGTTGCGCCGCCGTTTTGAAGGGGGGCCAGGGGCGCTCGGACAGGACGGTGCCTGGCGAAAAGTGTATGACGGGGCACGCCAATTGGCCTCGATCGCTGGGACAACGAAGCGAGCGTCGTCCACTTCATCGCTCCTCTCCTCTCTCTTCTCTTCTCTTTTCTCTTCTCCAACCCACCTCTGGTCCACGGCTCTTCGGGGTCATCAGAGCGTCATCGCACAGGGTCTTTTTCGCCTCTTCTCGTCTGACGGCAGCTCGTCGGACACACACTCGCCTGTGCACCAGCTTATCCACCCGCTTCAAACGCACTCTGTCGGACACAATGTCGCTTGTTCAAGGAAGAACCGCCCCTGGCAAGTGAGTGCTCTAGACTGTCCCCTCTTCCCCCTTCTGCTTGTTTCCCATCTCTACACGTCGCTCCATCGTCTTCAGCCTTGGCTGTCTTCACGCTATCATCCATCTTCTCGTTACTGATGCCTGCTCCATCTCGTCGACTGCAGGTCCGGCAGGCCTTTCAAGCTCCAGGCCAACGTCTTCGAAGTCCAGTTGCTTCCTCAAGGCAATGTCCAGCACTACGACGTGAGTCCTGCCATCGATATTTCCCATTCTGGCATACTCTGCTGCAGCTAGTCTCCTCTCTGCTTGCACTCGCTCATCTGCTGACTGTTGACTCGCTTTGTCTTTTCGTTCCTCCCTCCACCTCTGCCTCCGGCCTATTCTTACTTCTTCACCCACTCCGTCCTCACTGCCTATTTAACTGCTCCTTCCACTTCCCCACTGTCCATCACTTCTCTCTCACTACTTCGTCACTACTCCCTCATCAACCCTCACCTCCCTCACCTCCCTCACGTCACTCACTACTTCCTCGCTCAATCCTTCCTGCATCATGACTTCACCTTCACTCTGTCCTAACACTTTCACCCATTCATCCTTGTCTGTTCTCCGATTTTGCCTCACCTCACACACGATTCTTCACACTCCCCTTCGTCCCAACTTTATGCATCCCCGCTGTCGTCTCCTTCTACACACTTGTTCATGTTCATGCACCTATTTACACATTCGTCCACCACTCCTTCATCGACCAATCCCATACACCCTCAACATACTCGTCCACACGCGCATCTACGCACTCTTCCAATTCTACCTTTTCACGCTCATACTTACACTGCGCACATCCTCGTCTATGGCTACATCCCCGTCTCTGAAATGCAGATCGACTTCCCGTCAGGGATCAAGAAGCAGGACAGGAACCAGGCCATCCAGTACCTGGTGGCCAAGAAGCTTCTCTTCCAGGGCAAGCCAGAGCAGCCAATCGCTTTTGACGGCAAGCGGAACCTCTACATGCTCGTCAACGCCAGCCTTCCCAACAAGGCCTTTGTCGTTAACGAAAACGATGTCAAACAAATCAAGTCGCAGAATGGCAAGCCAAAGGACCTCACAATCAAGGTGTGTAAAATGAAGCAGGCTACTTTGGTTCCGCCGTAGAGCTGAGTCTGGATTGTCTTCGTCTTGCGCTTCCCCACTTGTGTTTCCTACTTCCTCGGAAATTTGCAATAGATGACCCACGCCAATACAATCAACATGAATGTGTTGCTCGACATGATTCAGGGGAAGGCCAGCATTCATGAAAGTGAAGGGTGAGTGTTCTCCTCAGACTGTGTTGCACAATGCTGACCAATATTACTGTGTAGGCCTATGCAAGCCATCCAAGGTGAGTCCTTCCCTATACCAATACCTTCAACAATCCGGTGCTAATTTGCTTTCTCCTAGCTCTCAACATCGTCATGAAGAAGCCGCCCGTGTACGACAGCGGATTCCCGTTCAAATCGGCCACCTTTTACGTTCCCAAAACAAACCCGATTGAAAGCGAGCTACTGAAGAAGCTGTTCGAAGGCGAAACGATGAAGCCCTATTTACAAGGTGCTTGTGATGTTTGGGGAGGCTACTTTTCCTCCATCCGTCCTGGTATCGGCCGCATGCTTCTCAATGTCGACCGCGTCTCGGGTCCTTTCATCAAGCCAGGCAACCTCGTGGATATCCTGATGGAATACATGAATACCAACTCAGTTGACAGGATCAATCCGAGGAACCCCGCGATGCCCGGTGCTGTCCGCATGAAGGTGTTGCGCTTCCTCAGGCGCCTTTACGTGCGCGTCAAGACTCGTGACCCCAAGCTCAAGTTGTGGGTCTTTCCTGCTGGACTGTGTGATATACGCGTTGGCCTCTTTTCTGACAATCACCTGCAATAGCACCATCCAGACCGTCAGTAAGGAGTCTGCAGTCACATTCCAGTTCGAACAGGAAGCTGGCAAGAGGACAAACGTCCGAGATTACTTCAAGGCGACTCACAATGTCACCCTCAAGTACCCTGACTTGCCCGTGGTCCAAATCACAAAGAATGCGTTCGTGCCGATGGAAGTGTGCGACATATCGCCCGGATCGAACTTCTTTGGGCGCTTGAGCCCAGCACAGGTGGCTGAGATGCTCAAGAGCAAGTGTAAGTCTGGAATATCCATCTTCAAAAGTCAACAAGCCTCAAATTGAGACTGCCTCTCCTCTTCTACCTTCGATGAACAGTCACTACCCTCTCGCCGAGGCTGAAGCGTCAGGCTATCGAGCTTGGTATGCGACACCTAAGCCTCAACTCGCCCTTCCATAAAGGCTGGAACCTAAGGATCAGCCCCGATTTTGCGGAAGTCAACGCTAGGCAACTCCCATCCCCGGAGCTGCTGTACAGGAACAGCAAGGGCACCCAGCAAGTCGTGCCTACCCAAGATGGAGCTTGGAGGACGGCAAACCTGCAAGGCACCAAATCTGGAAAAAAGGTTGAGCGCCTGCTTGTCGTTGTCTTCGCAAACAACGGTCCTAACAAGGCTCCCAAGTGGGATGGGTGAGGTGTTTCGTTCGGTCGGCATGCGATTTCTCATACTGACGATGGCTTGATTTACAGTATGCCAAGAGCACAGGTCGAAGACGCTTTGATGGGCTTCTTCAAGGGATGCAAGGAGTTTGGTATTTCCTTCGCCAACGAGAGGCCCAACATCTTTCACGCTGGAGACGTCCAGCAGGTGAAGGAGGCGATCATCGCTGCATCCAAGCAGGCGGGCTACAGCCCTCAGACGCCTCCCGACTTAGTGATCACATTCGTGAGTGACACAGACTCGTGTACTGGATTGAGACCTGCCTAGTAACGGCCTTCCTCACTCTTTCTCAGTCGAGTGGCAGCAATCAGTACGACAAGATCAAGCAAGTCTGTGACGTCCAGCTGGGAGTCGCCTCGCAGAACCTGGCTATTGGTATGTGCAATCGAGGAATGCAAGGCGAAGCCGTGGCCACTGACATTGCCGATTACACACACTCAGGCAAGGCCAACGGAAGCCGAAATATGTACTGGTGTAGGTTCACGCGACAAAATTGGCACGGAACACGCTCTGAGTATCATGCACGACAGCGAACGTGGCACTCAAGGTCAACGTCAAGCTCTTCGGCGGCGTCAATCAGATCATCAAAGGTGGTCTTCCTGGTTTCAAGGCCGCACCTACAATTCTCTTTGGTGCCGAGCACGTCTTTCCCCTTCATTTTCTACTTGACCAAGCTCACCGTCTGTTCACAGTGTCACTCATCCGAGCCCAAAGTCGCTGTCGCCGTCCATCGCCGCTGTTGTTGCGTCCAACGACCCTGAGGGTGTCCAGTACAAGGTCTGGACCCACATTCAAGATGCTAAACAGGAGATTGTACGTCGGGGCTTCCCGTACAATCAGCCTCTGGTACTGAAAGCTCGTTTGTTCATCATCAGATTGATGATCTCAGCACTGCTGTGAACCAGCATCTCAAGGCGTTCCACATGAAGAACAACAAGACCAAGCCAAAGCGGATCATTTTCTATCGCGATGGCGTCTCGGAGGGCCAGTTCAAGGAGGTCACCGAGAAGGAGGTCCAGGCGATCAGAGGTATGGATTTGGTCATTCAGCCTCGCTACATATCAAGGCCGATGAACTCATAATCCGACAGATGCTTGCACTAGTCTTGATCCCAACTATCGCCCTACCATTACCTACATCATCTGTGGCAAGCGCCACAATTACAGGTCAGCCAGGCACCTTGTGTGCTGTACCGCACAATTACTGAACAAGTCAACAGGTTCTTCCCCATGAACGACAAAGACGCCGACCGAAGCGGCAATGTCAAGGCTGGCACCGTCATTGACACGCAGATTGTTCACCCCGAGTTTGACGACTATTACCTGCAATCGCATGCAGGGCTTCTTGGCACGTCAAAGTGCTGCCATTACACCATTCTGGCGGATGAAAACAAGATGGGCAAGGACATGATCGAGACGCTGACTTATCAGCTTGCGTACCTCATGCCACGAGCAACACGATCCATCTCAATGGCTGCGCCAGCGCAGTGAGTTTTCTCAAGATGCCTATCAGGCATGACATTGAAATTAACCTGCTGCAGGTACGCACACATGGCTTGTGACCGTGCGCGAAAGCACCTTGGAAAGCAGGATGACGAGTCAGTCATGGGCGATTGTGAGTTGGCTGCACATCGGTATCGTTGGCAGAATTTGATCTGTTGCTTCGTGGTTCTGCTCCAAAGCGCAAATTTCGGATGATGAGCGACGCAAGGCTCTTCTTGATGAGGCTCGCAAGCTTCACTCGCAAGTCAACAACAAAGTCTCTGACGTGAGTGTGATGCAAGCGGACAAAATTTTCTGGCTGACAGCCTCTCCATTCAAGGTCCTCTACTTCATGTGACTTCGACATGAAGACTTGGGCAAACGCCAAATCATACATCGAACGAGCGCGGGACAGGTGCACGCGCTAACGTCGCAAATGCAAATCACATTCTGCTGTTTGGGAAAACTGACTTAGCCGCTGTCATGGCGGCAGAGTCAGTGTCCCAGCAGCGGGCTCCGGCCTATCTTGACCTGAAATGACATGCAATGAAACGAAGTTGATTACGAAATGATGGCTGCCGGAGCATACTGACGGAATACCGAAACAAGCCTTTACCATAGTGCTAACATTCACACCTGTACAGTGAGTATGCTCGTGCTATCTAAGCAACAAAATGCTGCGCTGCCCAGCAAGACGAGGGTTCCTTGCTTGGTACCGCCCAACGTTATCTTGCCTGTTCGCTGGGCGATGATCTTGAGTCGGACTAGGAGGAACGTTTTCATCGTTACACACCACGTTGCGAGTTGATGACCGGATGTCTGCAAGATTGACTCTCTGAGGTGAGACTAAGCTTCCAGCGCGAGGTCGAAGGAGTTGTTCGGCTCCTGGCGAAGCAGGTGGTACCAAAGTTGACATTTTTTCCTTGTCTTGATCACCTTCGAGCTTGTCCAAACTGATATTGCGATCTCGCGCTCGCAATGGAATTGTTGCTGGAGCCTGTATCGAAGGTGAAGTCACAGCATCCGCGAGCGCGCCATGCCTGTCCAGAAGGGCGGTGATACTCTCATTTCCATTGTCTGATCCAGTCCAGCTGTTTCTGTTTGATTGTATCATGTTCCTGAACCCTTCACTGGTGATGCTGCCGAAAGTGGATGCTCGCGAGCGGTTGGCGGTCGTGTTCTCGTCAGAAGAAGACATTGAGATAGGTCGAAGCACATCTGAAGCGAAAGAGCTTCTGGAAGGAGTTCTAACGACACGTGTCGCCATTGCAACGGTGCCCAGCTCGTCGCTGTCGTCCTTGGGTCCCTCATTGGTAGAAGCAACGCTGGCTTTGGTTCGTATGATAATGCTCGGTCGTTCTTGCAGAGGCAGAGGAGCAGATGAATGACCTTCGTGCAATGAAGTAGATGGTGGTAAACCTTGCTTTGAGGTATGTTCCGAAAGAATCTGTGCATCACGTAAAGCAACCTTCATGAGCGCTAATGCAATCAGACTTTCCAATTCCAAAAGCAATACGTACCTCGACTCGCTCCTCATCCCGAGGCATCGGTGCCGCTGAGATCTTTGGCTGCTCCGGCATCTCCAGCGAGGGTCGCGGCCCTTCGGGCATGCGCGGATCATCTTCTGATTCTCTCGACTCGACAGCTGGCGACAAGCGCGGCTTAACAGCACGCCTAGTAGTGACGTTGGCAGTATTGACGGATAGAACCGGTTGCTCGTTCGTCTGGTTCTCTACCGAATACGAAATGCTCTTCCTAGACCTTTGGCGCAGGTGAGCTCGGGCATTCTGTTTAGAGCCAGCATCATTACTGCTAGCCATTGCTGTGCTTTCTTCAAGGGACGTAGGTATCACACTCTCGTTGGCTTTGGCGTATTGATCGCATTTCGAAAAGGAGGAATTCTTAGCCGCCAGATCCAGACTGAGTGCGGGCCTCTTCTTCTTGCTGGACGACGAGTTGATCGATGCCTGAGGAGACAAGGAAGTATTCCCTTGTCCCAGACTTTTTCGGTTCACACTGTGCATTTTGGTGGAGGAGATGCTCGAAGCACTGATTCTCATGCCAGGCAGCATGTTTGTGAGAAGTGAAGCTGTGAGAGAGTCGATATTGTAATTCGACTGGCCAGGATGAGGTACAATCACGCCAGACTCGTCAATAGTCTTGCGAGAGGTCGGAGTGATGGGTGCAGATCGACGACGTTCGTGCGCAGTTGTACCCGTGCTCGAGCGGAATGTAAAGGATGATACTGAGGGTGAGGGGGATGGCGACCGCTTTCTCTCGGCCAGCATAGCCGCCGTCAGAGTGTTGGCGTCTTTCAATGACAGGGCCGATCGCCTGTTATTGGGAGTACGTTGTCCAGCTTCTGCCTTGTCAAGCTCATCCCATGATGTCTCAGACGCTGCCACGGTATTACTGCGCCTTCGAGATCGTTGTGATGTGAGGGATGCGCGTGACATGGAGTAAGTCTTGAGCTTGCGAGCTTCCCGCTTGCGCACTTGCATCTCTTCATCTAAATCTCCGTTTTCAACGTCGATGCTTTCAATGTGCGTCGAGTCGCGTACTTGCTGACTCTTGATGATCTGCAGCTTTGGGTGCGGTGCCGCCATCGCAAAGGCTCGAGCGATCATGCTGGTAGGTGCGTCTTGCGTGTCGAGCGAATGACGAAAAGTGCCTGGTGCAGGATGAGAAAAGGCAGCGATAGACGCCAGCGAAGCCGTGGAGCCGCTTGAAGAAGACGACCTGTGAGAGGAGACATGCGTCGATGCGGCCGATTGTGCAGTCGCTTGCGTGATATCGGTATTCGCAGAGTTTGGTTGTGTAAGAATTGCAGAGTGCGGCGGCTGTAGAGCTGGACCTGGTGTGTTGGCGCGCGAGTTGAGCGGCTCGAATGCTACAGCGGAAGATGACGCCATGAGCGGTGCGACAACCTTCCTGTACCAGAAGCCGCCTTCGGCAACGACAGTCTGAGCGGCGAGGATGGGGCCAGATCTGCGCACCCGAACCAGAACCGGTCAGTGACAAGGTCTGGATTGAGATCGAGAAGGACCAAAACGTTGGTGCAGACAAATATCACTCACAAAGACAAACCAAAGGCAACAAGCACGCTTGCATAGAATGGCGCCGGATTGGATGGCTGATGCATTTTGTACACCAGGAACGGAAGTACGAAAGTCCAGGAGGCCACGCAAGCGAACAAATGCCCACCCATCCTCGCACCAGCTTTGCGAGCCTCTCTCTTCGAGAGACCGCTATTCCTGCTGGCATTGTTGCCCTGATGAGCGAGTCTGTTGCCGGACAGATAGCCAGCGACTCCTCCAGATTCGGACGAATGCGAGTCTCCGCTGCTAGATATGTAGCTTCCCATGCTTGGTCGTGGAGCATCTGTAGAGACGCGCGACCAGTCGGTCAATCGGCTGACCGCACCCGAGCGTGGCATCATGAGTGGAGAAGGCGAGCGAGCGCCACGAGCAGCAGTGTCGATGTCAAAAGACACGGCTCGGCGGACTGGAGATGCTGGAGCTGTGGATGCGATGGCAGCTGCATGAGACTGGCATTCTGCCTCTGAATTTGAATTTGATCGGAAATGACCATATCGCGTTGTCGTGGTTGGGTCATGGCGGAGGAAGCTGTACGGCCCATGCTGCGTACTGCTGTCGCCGTCAGCGTGCTGGTCTGCCGATAATGTAATCGAGACGCGGGGCATGTCGCTGGTTGAAGCTCGTCCTGCGAGGGTAGCGGCGCCGGATTGAGAGCGGCGGTGCAGCGAGGTTGAAACTGTATTTGCGGCCGAGCTAGCTTTTGCAAGCAGAAAAGTCTTTGAGATGAGCCATCTATTCTTTTCGAGAGGAGGTAGAATAGGCGGTGTACTCCGAGCAGCCGCTTGTCGGTCTTCCTCTTCTTGATTCAATCGTTCCTGCTCGGCTGCTTTTTCCTCTTGCATGATTCGCGTGCGAAGCATGTTGGTTTGGAGAGTCGCTCGTCGGACCCGAAAGACGGCGAGTAGGAGTCTGCCAAAGCAGAATGTGCAGATGGCTAGCAGAACGGTCTCGACGGCCATCATTGCTTGCCATACCATGGGCGAGGTCGTAGGAGCGACATAAGCCAGAGAGACCATGATGGCTGCGGGGCAAGAAAGACTTGCTTCAGACGCACTCAGGGAGTTGTCGTATCGTGAAGCTCACCTAGCAACACGATAGATGGGATCCAGACGATAAAGTCGAGGCGACCGAGGTCAATGACTTTGCCGCGGACGACATTGAGGTAGGACAGCAGGCTAACAACGACGAGGATGGTGGGTCTTGCGCAGATGGCGAATGCCATGCGGGCAGGCGAGCTGGCAGATCCAGCCGCGAGTGCAATGACCTCCCAAAGCCAGACTGCGCATGATGCGAGGTCGACGAAGGCTGCGCGTTCGAGATGAAAAGCAATTTTAGATCAAGTAAAGAAGAGCACGAAAACGCTAGCTTGAAAGCACGCACCTAGCCAGCATTGAAAACGCTGTGCCGACCGTAGCTTGATGTTTCCTTCAGAGTTGCTCGCATAGCCAAGAACAGGCAGAGGGTTCGTCGAGCGTGAATAGCGAGAGAGGATATGAGGTCCGACCAGCGGCGTGAGTGTGCGTACAATGACATAGAGCGTTGCGATGAATCTGCGAGCATGCAAAGACGGGCCCAACACATCAGCTGCACTCGAGTCTCGGGCAGAGGGTATGTTAAACAGTCCGCTTACGATATGAGCGTGAGTGCGAGCGTGACTGATAGCAGATCAGACGAGACCATCGTAGCGGGTCATGCAAGGGCGGCCCTTGGTGGAAGCGAGGCCCTCCGTAACTGCAAGTGTTGGCAGGGAACACGCAGACACCGTGACCATCAGCATCGACACACCTCAGCAGCTTTTCAACATCTCTGTTGTGTTTTTCTTGCTCCGCGCGCACGGGCTGTCCTGATCGTTGTTTGGCTGCACCTTCGTGTCCAAAGCCACGTCCGCCGAGTTGTACTGGCAGAGGGACAGGCAATGGCGCAAGGACGGCGAGGAGGGAGGAGTGAGATGTGACAGATATGCGAGTTTTGTGCGACGCAGATGTAGCACATTGCTGGGCCTTGATCCGTGCTTGTAGCGGCCGCTTCGGTCAGCGTCTTGCGAGCTGGCCACACACCCTGGGAGGAAGAAGCAATGACAGTCAGCAGGCAGCGATTGAGAATTGCGCGAGTAGCTTTCCTGTAATAAGGCGACCAACTTTCAACTCACCTCGCGCTGCTCGCCCATTCTTTGCTGCGTGCGCGTGTTCGACCGGCCCTACGAGCTCAGCTGGAAGAGGACTCAAGATGACTGCGCCGCGGAAATCGTCAGTGCAGGATCGCAGGGCGAGAACGGAGCATGAGAGCAGCGGTGTAAGGCATGTGTGCCATACTGTGTTCGTCGTGCATGTCTGATCTGCTACTTGTGGGTGCACACTGCCTGCACGGCAAGCTCACGCGTAAATTGGCGAGATGCAACGGAGTGTCCGGACTCGCACACACGAGGCGACAAGTCAGCGATCGCCATGGCAGCGGTACCGCCCTCTAAAGAAGCTGGGTCAAGGGCTAAAAGCTGCTTATTTGATCTAGTTCTCTTCTAAGTGATACAAGGCGGCAAGTCCATCTGGGCACAGCAAGGCCGCGCGGTCGCCCTTCTTCCTGCCAGGCCGCCAAATCTCCTTCTTTTCCAGATCTCCTGCTCGTTCTTTTTGCGCTGAACTACGCTTGAATCTCCGTTGCGTTCTACTCTTCTGGGTGCTGCGCGAGACCTCGGGCCATGACTCCAAGGCTGCTGGCGTTTCGGCTTTTTAGACATGGTCATACAAACCTTGATCTCGGCGTTCTTTCGTCATAGCTGGATCGGAGGACGGAAGCGAACAGTCAGGACATTCCGTTTGTCTAGAATCATACCCATAAATATCTGAGCTCTACACTCACCTGCAATCATCGCAGCACCGACACCAGATCCATCCTCGGCGTGGTAGGTGGTGATCAACCTGCCGCGCTCGCCAAAGATGTCGACAAGCGCTTCATGGATACGTTCTGGGAACTTGGGGTATTTCTGCAGGGTGTGATCATTCATCAGCTCTAATTATTGGATTACACATGCGCCTATGGGTGTGCGTCACTCACGTTGTACAGACTGCCGTCTGTTGCAACGCCACATCCGCCTTCTTCAAGGTAGCCCATCTTGGAAGCGACAGCTGCAATACCGCATGCCGAGAGGCGGGCAGCTCGGGTGCCAATGGCTACTGCTAGGCGCTTGAAGAACTGACGCTCCTCGACTGTGGTTTCGAGCTGATAAAAGTGGGAGAACAGACCAATGACGGTAAGAAGTTCGTCCGTAGAGTCGCTATTCATCCAATTTAGCGAAATTATTTTACAATTGTCTGAGAGAAGAATTGACTCACGCTTCAATGAGCGACACTAGCGCAGTATCAAAGCAGAATGGCTTCTCAAGCTTGTATGCGTTTTGACCATGGAACAAGACACCCTCCTCAACCATGTCCATAAGGACGAGGCGGAAGACCTCGCCGAGGTACAAACCGGCAATCATCTTTTCAAACAGCTGTTGGCCAGGCTTGTTTGATGTCTCATCAATGATGATGTCGTACTTTGTGCGGGGCAGGTACTCTTTTGTCTCCGAGTCGAAGCTGTTATACGTTGGAGGTCACAATTCAGCCTCAGCAAGAGCTACCGAGGCAATCTATCAGATGCAGTGCACTCACGCGCCCCATTCGCAGTTGATGGCGATCTCGGCATCACCAGGAAGGTTCAGGTGCGCAATCTTAGGGATGTTCTTGACTTTTTCGACATAAGCACAGTTGCAGCCTGTGCCAAAGATGATTCCCATTCTCGTCTTGGGGTTGACATAGTGGGAAGCCATGAGCGTGCCAGTGGTGTCGTTGATCAAAGCGGCGACGTTGACAGGCACATTCTAGAAGTGGAGCAGAGAGAGAGCAGCGGTTAGCACATTCTTGCTTCACGATTGCGACTGATTACTCACATTCTTCTCAAGAGACTTCTTGAACATTTCCACGACATCGGAGCCCTCTACACCTGCTGCACCGAAGCCCTTGGTCCAGCGTAGCAGCACGCCGTGGTCGATACGTTCTTGGCTGTCAAGACGTACACCAAGTCAGCCTGGCACTATATATATATATATCGGTAATAGGCAACCCACATGCATGGGTAGCTGAAAGTGAAGCCCAGCACAATATCCTTGTCGAGGTAGACGGAACCATCATCGTTGGTATAGTGATCCTGAATGAAACTCGCCAGACACTCGGCACAGAAGTCGACTATAGGCACGATGTGAAAGATTGTCAGATACGTTCGGGGTTGTCTCAACGAGTGATCCGGCTCACACAGCGCCTGTCCGTCTCCCAATTTTTGCTCTTCGGTCAATTTGTACTTTGACTGGGTGATAGAGAATTTGCCTTCTCCCTCGAGCTCAACCTCGCAGACACGAAGATTGGTACCGCCGAGGTCAACGGCCAGGTAAGAGCCTTTTTCCTTGCCTGACGGCCAGCCGAATACCCAGGTAGGGATCATAGGCTAAGAATGAGACAGGTATACAGCGACAAGAGGCGAGATGAGAGTCGAGCAACTGGACCATAGCAGGGTGCAAATGCTACTCACGACCATCTGACCCTCCTTCTCGAGACCTAGCTCGAGGACATCGATGAACCCATCAACGATCATCCTCATGCGCTGGGGCGTAACGGCAAGCATCTGTTCAAGCTTGCGAGTCCATTGCGCGAGGTCTTTGGCTTCGGCTCCAGGAGTGCCATGGTCATCGTGGGTCCTTTAGACATGTTGCAAGACATCGCAGGACACGCGGATGTATCAGGGTGTTCAACGAAGTGGCCATGACGCGGGGCAGCAGCGTGTCGCAGGGCAAGTCAAACACGCCGGCAACGAAGGAAAAGGGCAAAGCAGGGTACGATTCAGATATCAGTATAAGGAGAATGAGCTCATGCATGCCAGTACCCACCTGGTGAAGCTGGCCCTGGATCCTCTGCCCGAGCTGGCTGTCGAGTGACGTCTCTGCGAAACTGAGCCTTTCCTGTACGTGCCCGACGAGCTCATAGACACCAGGCCGGGGTCCTTTTTGGCATCTTCTAGGCCAGTGAGCTTGGTGAGGCGGCTGCCTAGACCTCCAGACGGCCTGCGACTGCTCGTCGAGCTCGCCCTTCGTGATGTCGTTTCGGATGACATCGTTCGCTGTTAGCTGCGCGGCAATTGCAGAGCCATGGTCAGCGTACGCAGTAGGGCAGCTGTACGGGCCAGTCAGAGCTTACTGACAGAAGCTGCGAACTGTCAAGCACTGCACACCTGCTGTTGGCGTGTTGACATGAAATGCACGCATCCGCATTGTCCTTGCAGCGTGTGGCCCAAAATAGGGGGACCGCTTCACCGCAAGAGCTCCTCGCGCATCTGATCAGCGCAGGTTACCCGCGAGATTGCTTACGCACAGTCGTCTCTGACGACCACTCTTCCAACTACATCTGCAGTATACTACACGCGTCGACGCTGGTATACCCGCTACTTTGTGACAGATTATAATCCCCCTTATGTCGCGCGAGTACACATCAGACTCGACACTGCGGATATAGGTTTCTGCACAACTAACCATCGAGCGTGCCTTGTATTTACGAAGCTGACCAGCAGCCATTCCCTTCTTTGGCACAAGCTTCCAGAGCAGATGCTGCCAGATTGACTTAGATCCAGTTGTAGTCTCTGCCGTATGAACTCTTTTCGTCTGCAAAGCTTCGACGTGTCTTGATGAGACTGGGTGGTCGACTGCGAACAGCTTGATAAGCTGACTCTGCCATCTGACATGTCATGAGCACCTCGGAGTCGAGCGTATCCGTGGTATCGATTGAGCTTTCAGACTCTTTTGGTCGATGAGACCGCGAAGGAGGAGCCTGATATCCAAATTGCGTGGGAAGGGAGTAATTGCTAGCTGCGGTGTTGGAGCGAGCGCGCCGATGGAATCCATCAAGCGTGGCAAAGTGACCAGGATCCCGCACAAAAACATGATTGTCATCGTCGGATCTGGAAAAAGCATCGGCCGAAGCGAAAGATAGAACAGAATCGCTTCGGGGGATATTGACTTGAGACTTGTTGGAGAAGATGCTCATGCGTCTCTTTGCGCCTCGCACTAGCGTACTTCGCTTGTTGTGCTTCGACATGTGGGAAGGCGAAGGTGAGCTGCATGTCTCCACGCTGACGGAATGCGAAGGTGAGAGGGGAGGAGGTGTGCGCGGCGGAACAGCTGACAAAGGGGTGATGGGAGTGCAGAGCCAGTCCGGCGTGTGTGCAAAGGTAGCAGAGCGCTGGTGAAGCTTCTGCTCTGCTCTTGTAGGCTTTGCCGGTAGAGCGGGCGGTGGAGCACTAAAGTCGAGCGCATCCGAAGGTGACATCCTCAGCGCGCGAGCCAGTCTCTTGAAGAGCTGGTAGAGGAGAGCAATAATTTAGCAAACGAGTGGCGGAGATCGGCTGGTAGACGCATGACTGTAGACACACTCGACTCACTGATGGCCGCTTGTGCTGCATGACAGCTGGCGTAGATTGTGCTCGAATGTGGTTAGGTCGAGTGGCCATGGTCGACAGTGATGGATAAGGTGTTTGCGCTGATATGTGACGGATGGATCTGAAGAAGGAGCAAAAGGCAGCAAGATGAGATGACCGCCAGACCAGCTGAGGGGCTTCCAGGAGGTGTCCGCAGGCTCTGCCAACGATGGGAAAGCAAGCATGAGCTACGAGCGCCTGACATTCAGAGTATCTAGGTGTGATGCCATTTAGACCAGAACCCGTGCACCGAGCCTGCCGGCGAGAAGCCAGGTATCTTCAGCGTGCCATTGGCGAATCCCTTTCTCTCAGTGCCGGTCGAGTTCACCCAGAACTCCGCTATCTTCGGCCGCGCTCTGGACCTTGCCTGCGGTCCTTTAAGGCTTCAAAGGAAATTGTCAGTGCATGTTCAAGACAGTGCACAGCCGCTTGACGCTGGTGCGAAGTGCCCAACGTGGCTTCCAGCTCCTGTTCGAAATGTTCGGCACGCGGACGAGCTCAAGACGAGAGACTGCCCCGTCTCTGCCGGACCTTGGGCATGGTCGTGCAGAATGTCCTCCGTAGTACGTGCGCAGGTCATCAGGAGGCTTGCTGCTGCGCATGCTGGCCCGAAGGACACTGCTGTTCGCGTTTGGCAGCTGGACAAGCCGTCCGAGACAAGATCCGCTCTGCCCAAGGTGGCCAATCCATCGCGAACAGATCCCAGGATTTGAATTGCAGCGCTACGACAACTTAAAGAACCACGACCTTTGACCCTCTATTTGGCTTGACTGCCGTCTCATGCGCCAATCATAAATACCGAAACCAATCCTGCATTCGCCACCGCACAACTGGCTGGCTTCGAGGCCTTTTACAGGCGAATTCATCACAAACGCGTCTTCTTAATTGCAGACCCTTGCTCCGAGACGCTAGATTCAGAGGCTTTCCTTTTGAGCCAGGCTTGTTCTTTGAGCATTTCCACCGACTGTTCTTCCTCGATGCGTTCAAACATGTTCACCGCGCGCGCAACGGACCGTCCTCGCACTGATAGCAGCCGTTTCGGTCGCATCTCGAGTCTCAGATCGTCCAAAGAAGGATAGAGTCCAGCTGAGCGGTTGCTCATGCCGGTAGAAAAGGGCGGTGGCTCCGATGCGACCGACTTAGTTTCTTCTGCTGCGGATTCGAGCGACCGTTCTCGACCAAGACGCAGCGGGACGCGCACCTTTGAGGCCTTGCTCTGTAAACATTGATACTGAGTTACCCTGCGATAAGGTGCATAGTCTTGCTGGCCAACGGGCTTAGAGACCGGCTCCGCCGAGTGCGCATAGCGTACTCGCCTCGGCGGAAACAATGCTCCGGGCATATCTAGCCGCATGCTATCGCTCGCGCTGATATCGGTTTCCCTCATCCGAGATGCCTCGTCAACATCCAGCAGAAAGTCCGTGGGCGCACGGGAGCAGACGGAGCTCGCAACAGAAGTCGATCTTGCTCGCGTTGGTTTGAGGACCGCCTTTCGCTGTTTGCGTGCGAGAAGAGCCTGGACGCGAATTTCAAGCTTGTCTCTGCAGATACTCCACCTCTAAGCCAACGACTTCAGTTTCCTACGTAGATGTACACTCACCTGTCCCATTCACCGACACAATGGTCTTCGTCGAGCTGCTCACTTTCCAGGTAGAGGCTAACCACTTCAGAAGGCTCTACTTGATGCCGACTGTTGCGTTTGCGCCGCAGCTCGTCGATGAAGCACTGCTCTAGCGCTCGCCAGTCCAGCCGAGTCCACTTGCGACGCAAAGGTACATCAACAAAATGCCGCGATGCACTGATTGACCGCTCTCTTCGTTCTAGGCCTTGTTTTGTGTGGTCTCCGTGCTCGAGCACGTCACTAATTTGAGAGACTTGCGATTCATGTGAGTATGCTTGCAGATGTACGGATGCCTCGCGCTCCGCTTGACGAAGCATGTCGTCTAGTGCCTTCTCGCCTTCCTCTGATGCGCCAGATTTAGCTCGTCCCAGCGTCTGCACACCCGATGGCCACTGCCCATCTTGGATGTATTGATGATGAACTTTGAGAATGGCTGCTGCTCTGGCTGCAGCATTGGGATCTGAGCTTGACACCTGCACAACTGTCGAATGATGGCTACTAGCAGAGCCTGCCTGTGACACTACGGATTGCGATCTTCGTTGACGCGAGGCATTTTCAACGGGCGGAGCAGGAGCTGCGAGCGGACTGCCTTCTGGAGCCGGCGGTTCCAAGCTTGCACCTTTACGTCCTGGTGTCGAATGTGATACCTTCGATCCCAGCTTTCTGTTTGGACGGACTGGGCGAGCCGTACCTGTCAAGAGGGGCACAAGAAGTGATGTCCTCGGACGTGCCGTGTCAAGAGCAACGGAAACGTCATCTATTAATGGACATGAAAATTAGTCCATGTCTTCCTAGTTTGCCGGTGATGCTTCGTACCTCTGCTATTGTGCTCGCTCAGTGAGGGCAAACGACGGTATGGCGTCATGACTAGTGTCTGCGGGCTTTCGTCTTTGACTTCTTGACCGTCTACTTTGTCACGCTGGTCAGTGAACCTGCCTTCAATATTGAAGGCACGCGACGTACCTGCGGCCGACAAGGCCGGCGCTCCAGTAATAACTTGCTTTTCACTGCTTTCGCGCTCCGGCTGGAGGAACAAGTCTGCCGACCTCCCAAGGTGTATCACTGAGGGAATAGCGTCATCGCTGACAAAATGAAGTGGCGATGTGCCAGCCTTTGCGCTTGCATCTGAAGTGTCCAGTACCATGTCTTGCAAGCGGTGTGACGGCGTAGAGGCACTGGTTGGCAGTTCCGCCCGTCTTGATGGACTGTCCGTTTGACCGTGGACGCTTGCAGACTGTTCCGGAGAGCTCGACAACTGGATACTTGCCCTTGAATTGACTTGGCTGTCCTCCGCGCTATCAACAGACTCGTTGTCATCGTCAAACCTAGCTTGACCAGGCAAATGCACAGAAGCAGCTGAATGAGAAGCAGCATCACGGTTGCTTGGAGAGCCTGCGACTTCATCTTCTTCTTCGCTGCTTGTGTCCAGTGCTTCAAAGCTTCGCCTGCTTATTGACGCAGCTACAGAAATGGGAGACGAATCCATGGCGCCAAGGTCCGAGAACGACAGCCTGCGAGCAGTCAAACTAGCACGCTGAGGTGTGATATGCCTGCTTTTCGTACTACGAGTGCTAGCAGTGGAGCGTGACGCTGATCTTTGCTTTCGGACGGTGACGTTGGGCGACAACTGCGGGTCTTCCGTTGGCAGCAATCGTCTATTCGGTGCAGGCGACTTGGAAAAGCTCCGAGAGCGCGACAGGGAACGCTCGACCTCCGCGGCTTCTGCTTCGGAGTCAGTGGATGCGTCCTTCAACATGTCTTCAAGATTTGTGTCTGATATATTGTCACTAGTGCTTTCTGGGTGAGCGGTACCTGGAGCTACCATATCATCGGTCGCTCCCATTTCGGTGGAGACTTTCTCCAATGGAATCGCAATGTCGTTCGCTTGCTCCACCACCTTGACCAAAGTATCTTCCAAGTCTTCCAGATCTGATTCGGTAGAAGAGATCTGCTGCGGTGGCACATTCGCAACTTCAGGATTTGGAATCGTTGGCATTGGCTGCCTCGCAGGCGAACGCAAGGCGCGCACTCTAGCTAGAAAAGCGGATGTCGAAGAGTGCAAGGCGGATGTCGATGCTTTTGGCTGGATATCTTGCCCAACGTTCTCTACTTCTGATCTTGACAGGGGCGGACACACTTGTAAAGACGCCACGGTGCCTGTCGCATGTCCTCCGGCAGGTTGCTGCGAGGATGTAGCCAATGTCACTGCATCAACAGACTTGCTCTCAACCTCTTGAGGTGACAGTGACACTTTGTCGACCATAATGGCACTTTCGGTTGGTAGTGTCGGTTGAATGCCTTTTGGAGCCTTTACTTGTTCTGCACTGGCCTCACGCAAAATTCCCGCGAATGGCGAGTATCGAGCATTCGCGCTCCTCAGGTTGCCAGGCGAGCGAGATCGCATGGAAGGCGAAGGAGATCGGAGTCGTACGGGCGTGAGTTGAGGGAGCAGGAACGCCTGCCCAATCGACGGCGTAGCAGCGATTGCAGGAGACAGGCTTCTGTGCGGGACAGACGGGCTGTTGGGGTGGGAAGGCGTCCCCAGCGCGCGACTCGGGGAGCGAGTAGGATTCCTCCGTCCGTCTGTGACCATTTGTGCTTCTTTCATGGCAGCCACGCTATGGTTGCGTTGGCTTTGCTGGACAGAGCGCTGGTCGTCTGTATATGTTTTGATGCTTGTATCATGCCGAGCGTCAGCTGTCTTCGAGGGAATTGAGAACGGCTCCTTGGCAGGGGAGAGGAGGGGAGACTTTGTGTGTTTCGGAGCAGATCTCGATGGACTGTTCACTGAAATTGAGATCAGAGGAGTCCCGGCGTTGCGAAGGGAGTATCTGCGGGGTGTTCCATCTGACATCGGCGTGGGAGGAGCCATCTCTGGTATTGCAGTGACGGAGTTTTCCCTCGATGTCGGCAATGGAGGCGGCGAGGATGGGGGCAAAGAGCTAAGCTCGCTGGATGAGCGCAATGTTCGCAGAGCTTTTTCAAGTATCTCATCGTCCTTCGCGGTGGTCTGAGCGGGTTGTTGAAGATATCTCTCGTTGCTCAGTCCGGTGTTGGCAGTATGCTCGGACTGCGCACTGGCAGAAAGCGCAGTCAGTGCTCGCTTCGAGTCTTCTCTGGCTAGTCTGATGCCTCCGGGAGGAGAAGATGCGGCGAGGGTAACTAGGAGAGGTGCACTGTGCTCCTGTTCGGGCAAAACATCCAAAGCAGGCTCGAGTATGTGACCTGTGTCGTCCACTTTGGACGGCATAACTGCCGAGCGCTCCATCGACTCGTCTTCAGCGACCTGGGAGGCCGTGACAATAGTGCCGACTCGTATAATACTGTCTTCAAACCCATCGTCGGAACTTGGCGCATACACGCGACGAGCATCGAGATCGCTTTCGAGCAGTGCAGTTGGCTGATCCAGATTTTGAGTAAGAGGCGCAGCAGGGCTTTCGTCGTCGTCGTCGTGCGGTACACCAGTCTCTGTGAAGTCGAAGGCCGGCTGATCCTCCGTCGGCCAGTCGTCGAGCGGATCGGGTCCACCTGGGGGATCCCATCCTACAGGCTCCATGTCAAGGGCCTCTACTGTGGCATTTATGCTCTCCGAAGCAGGTAATTGTGGCGGCATCTCCTCGCCTTCACGTTTGGCCGACTTGGGAGCAGCTTTCAGATGCGCTTGTGCGTTCAAGCGATTCGTAAGTAGATGCTTCAAGAGATCAGGCTCACTACCCTGCAACATCTTGTCTTGCAGATGGCTGCGGTCACTGGCAGGATCGTCATCGCTGTGTCCTTCCAACCGCTGGCTCTGGCCCCGGAAGAGCGATGCCGTCATGCTCCGACTACGGCTTCGCTCGCGTTTGGGCACGCAAGACCGACTGCGTTCATCCCACTCGTACTCTCCAGCTGCCGCCTTTCGTTTCCGGACGCTAGTGTTCGGATGCTCCACTAGCAAGACTTCGTCTTCCGAATCTGAGCTTGACTCTGTCTCTGAAGAACGACTGGGTCGAGGCGGTGAGGATAGGTAGACAGTCTTGAGCGGCATCGGTTTCATGGCAGAGTACAGCTGATCTGGCTGAACGGAAGCTGTTCGAGCACGATTGAGTGTCCGCGATATACTCGGACCAGCAGTCGACGTCCTGCTCTTGCCAGCTGGCCGGATATTCTTTGGCGTCTGAACCGGCTTGGTCTGAGGCTTGACGCGCGAAGAACTAGCAGGCTTTGAATCGAGCCAAGCATCTTCGTCATCTTCAGACGTGGAACTATCGTGAAGCGTGTACTTCTGAACAGTCGCTTTGCGGCGACCAGGTGAACGTTGCGCGGGAGCAAGGTCGATTTCTCTACCCTTGCCTTTGACATCCACCGGCTTTTGCTTGATTTTCGAGACTGGAGCCTTGCTTGCAGAAGTCTGGTTAGCCCACTGACTTGGTTTGCGGTGACTGGGGTGTTGTTGGCTTTGACGTAGTGGCGCGCGCGATGTGCCTGCATAGACATGAGCCGATGCAGGTCGAGAGCATCAACATAGCGTCCAGCATACACATTAGAGTGCTAACATAAGCTCCCACCTTGCTCTGCAGTATCGCTATTCTCTGACGCATTCGCATCAGCTTGCGCTGATACGGCTTTAGAAGTGGATGCTATGGGCCTGAGCTTGCTTTGACCACCTGTCGCGCGAACAGCCGGCGTAGAAGTCGCATATTCGCCATTTAGGCGCAGAGAGTCGGTCGCGCGCGGTATTGATGAGCCCTTCTTTGTTTTTGAAGCCATTGCTTTCGGATCTTGCCAGCTTGTTTACACTAATCTTGCCATGTGCGACTTGTTCCCTAAGGTTCCCAGGCGGTTACAAGAAACTGTGCCAGTGATTCATGGTTCTGTATCACCCTCTGCTTCCCCTCTGCACCGTGTTGCGTGCTGTGGCTGCTCTTGATGCTGTCTCATTCGAAACGTGTTGCGTCGCGTGCGCCGGCGTAACATGCGTGATCGAGGTATCTGCGGGTCATTCGGATCTGCGTGCAGTGTACATCTGGATAGCGGCAAGGAAGCATTGAAAATCATCAAAGGTGAGATGAGCAACCTTGCTTGCTTGCGATGCTCGAAAACGACATTATTCCTTCTCGACAGATGGTGGCAAAATGAATGCAGCATAAGGCCGTGTTGCAGATAAATCCCAGATATATGTCTCCAAAGCTACAGATTTGCCTATCATTTCCCCTACGCACCCCTTTAATCATTGCTTTTGTCGTAAAATTTGGAAGGAACGTGAGAGTAGGCTCGGTCGTGCCTAGTTGGATCTGAAGTTCTTCTCTAGAGCCACCTGCCTACCTGCCTGACGGCGCCACGTGCGCGAATACGAGCGGTAGGTGTCGCACCACCGTCACCTCCTCCGCTGCCATCACCTCCGCCGCCTGATCCGCTGTCACTTCCACCTCCACCTCCGCCGCTGCCGGAGTCAGGAGTTGCAGTAGATCCACCATCACCTCCGCCGCCATTGTCGGTGGAAGTGTCACCACCACCACCACCGCTGCCCGAGTCTGAAGTTGGCTCGGAAGGGCTGCTGGTTGGCTCAGCGGTGCTTGATGAATCCGTGGCAGTGTCAGTAACGCTGCCGGCGTCCGTGGTAGAACTGTCATCGGTGGACGTTACACCGTTATCGGTAGGACCTGCGCCAGTGCTGTTTGCTGGAACAGTGGTATCGATGACTGCGGTCGTGGTTGGTATCAAGAGAGGGGGCGCATCGGTAAGAGGAGCGACCGTCTCCGTGACAGTGTAGAGTGACTCGTTGTAGGTTGTAGTCGGCACATATGACGAAAACGGAGGAGCAGACGACGAGAAACTCTGCAAGGGACGTGATCAGGAACGCGAAGAGATGCAGAACGGTTCTATGGGTAGATCCAGACTCACGACAATGATGTTAGTATCGTTGTCGATGCCAGGATAGCCAGGATAGCATTGAGGAGTCCAGTCTGTGCACAGTTGCTGAACACAGTCACCGTCGGTGTTGTAGTAGTAGCCTTCTGGGCAGTAGCATCCGCCATGACCGTAAGAGTACTGCGCAGAGACACATCAGCCTTCAGTGTCGAGTGTTTTGTCCAATCTAGGGCAAACTCACCAGCTCATTCGTGGGGCAACCCAGGATGCACTGGCCATCCACCTCGGTGTAGCCATAGAATGTTGGGCAGATACATTGCTGAAAAGGGGGAACGATGAGCTGGAATCAGGGAAGGCGGGTGCTGCGCCACACTCACGCCGTTGTAGTCGGGGATGAGGGGTTCCTGGCAGGGCGTGCAGCCGCCGTTACCATCGGATACTTCGCCCCAGCCGCAGATCTGGACGCATTGACCATTGGAGTTGTACTCGTAGCCCGCAATACATCTTGAGGCACGAACACATTAGAATATTCCTCCCGTGTATTGTAGAGCAGAATCTCAACTCACTCGCAGTATCCACCGTAGCAACCTTGCACAAACACCTCCAATGGGTAGCCTGGGCAGGGAGGATACCTGCAGGTATTACCAACTGGTTCCAAATACCAGGGACAGTTACATTTGCCTTGATCGTCGAGGACCTTGGGCAGCTGGCATGGGTCGCATGGGGGTGGATCAGGCACGCAGCACTTGTTCACCCTGTGATAGCCATCGGGGCAAGGTGGTGAGGGCTGCGAGCAGGGGATTTCCGTCAGCGCAGTCTGAGCTGTACATGGTGATAGAGCATGAGCTCACTGGGTGCGGTGGAGGCGCGCAACCGCAAGGTGGTGCGGGCTGGGGCGGTACTTTAGGCTGCACTTTGGCAGGGCAGCCTCCCTGAGGCGGAAGCATAGCATCGCCAGTGAAACCACTCTGCCAACGTAACATCAAGTCAGAAGCTGACCTTTGAAGGGAAAGCCTGCGAGACGTACAATGAATGCCTTGGGAGGCTGTACGGTTCTGTTGTAGGTCACATCGTAGCCGGTGATGCCGCAGTAGCAGTCCTGTTATCATGATTAGAATCAGCTTCTTCCCGACAAGTGCTCGGAGAACGAGTCCTCACATAGGTGTAGTCCAGGAAATCCTGGTAGTAGTTGGCCTTGGCGGACCTGTCTGCGATGTTTTGATAGTTCCTTGCAAAGCACTGAGTGACTGCATAGGCTGAATCCGGGGTACAAAGGCACTCTTGTTCGGCGGTCCTGAGGCATATCAGACGACGAGGAGTCAGTCGTTGCTTCATAAATTGACAAGCATGACTGCCTGCGCTGGTTGTCTCAGGGTCTTCACACATGCACTCACAGATTTTTGGACTTGACGCCGAGAGAGTAGCATTTCTGGTGGGTATAGAGGCAAGTCGTTAGCTCAACATGACGTTCCGATATACTTAGAAACTACTCTTACGCTTCGAATACTCTGGACGTTCAAGCAGGCGCTCTGATAGAGGTTGGGCTTTCTGTCAGTGGCGATTGTGGAGAAAGGCAAGTTGGAGAAGCCTCGCATACCGTGTTTCCAGATGGCGTAGAGATGTAGTCGATGTCCTGATAGATGTAGTACTCTGATTATAGAAGCATGGCAGGGTATTTGTGGAGATGGGCAGGGAGATGTGAAGTCAGTGGTCAGCTTCGGCAAGAGAAACGAGCCATATCACGTGCGGGCATTCGGAGATAAGAAGTCTCAGAGCAGCGGACCTCTACGACTCACCTGGACCAGGCTGTGCGTGGTCGGGAGGATTGGCTTTTGCCTGGCTCGTAGTGCTACCAGTGCCCTGTGCAAGCACAGCGGTAGCACCGAGGCAGGCCGCCGAAGCAGCAAAGAAGATAGACTTCATGTGCTGGCCAACGTTGCAGTATGAGGTGGGGACGGTGTAGCTTCTTGGTGCAGCGAATTCGAATCTGCAAGTCTGCAGATTGAGTGGGAAGGAAGGAAAGGAAGGGAGGAGCGATCCGAGTTATTTCAAGGTCAAGAATGGATGCGGCTGTGTAAGGGAGCAAGGAGGGTGAGGTGAGTAGCGCAGGCCAGCCTTGTCCGTCTGTCAGTCGGGCCCTGCAGCTGATCGGCCTCGGTGGCAAACCCGCTCAAGGTCAGCAGCGAGTTCAGTGGGTCCAGGTGCCAAGAGCGTTGCTTGCTGCCCCTGTCCGGACATACATGTACTATGAGCAACCGTCGTCTTGAGATGTCGACTTTGAAGCTGTGCCAGACCGTGTGCTTCCTATCTTCAGGCTGGCCAGCTTGCATGATGCTGTGTAGGCAGAGCAGGCGTAACAGCAGCATCGCATAGCCTTGGTCGCAATAGCAGCTGCATAGCAGTCCTATTCTTGATAATCGCCTAGGCTCTGCTGCCTTTACGTGCGCATTCGGCCAGGCCGCTCGCTGTGGCGGGTCAGATGGCCCACCGTCGCGTGGACGTGATCGGCTCGCCTGAAGCAGATTTACGCGGATCACAGTTGGCAGCGGACGAGGGCGAACGGCGGACGGGGCGCCAGCACCATCAGGAGGTCTTCCTGCTTGCTGGGAGTGCCGTCTGGTCGTGGATGTGATCTACGCTTGTCTCTTCAGAGGCAGCCGCATGTGTTGTAGGCACAGTCACAGTCACCCTGAACGCGGTCGGGCGAGCACTGTTCAAAGCTGCAGGGCAGATAGATGTATGACCTGTCAGCCCTAAGCATGAGACAGCTTGCTCTAGCTGCCGACACCTACTGGGCTCGACCGGTGTGCGCCTAAGGCAGAAAGGAAGTCTTCACTTAAATATGGCCTTGGGTCACAGGTAGAACCAGGCTGCGCGGCGAAAATGTGAAGCACTTCTTCATCAAGCCCAATTTTTTCGTAGCCCACAAGCTACAAGAAAAGTACCTTATCCTCAAATCTCATATCGTCTACAATTCCTTGGACAGCCTCGCCACAACGTACGACACCTAACATTCCACCTCTTTACCAACGCTCAGCTGACTATCTTCATCTTCCTAGCTTCCTATGTGTGATTTACAGCTGTCTTGTACGAACAAACTGCGGACTTGACTTGGCTGGCTTCACAAATGCCCTCTGTCCTGCGCACTTCCTGTCCTGTCCCGGTCCTTTTGGCGTTGACTACTCCATTAATAGATATAGCGGAACTCTGGATGTCTCGAGCCAAGAAGATGGACATCTGGTCGTTGCAGGCGATCGTCGCGCTTTCCAGCCTGACGGGCTCGGTTCTCCTTTGCCATGTATGCGACGAGCAGTGCCGCGATGAGGAACACCGACGAGCCGGTCGAGAGATTGAGGGCATTGCCGATGCGATAGCCGGTTTTGGCATCGGTGTTGATGTATGACCAGGTCTGCAAGCAGAACAGGAAAGAGACAGAGTTTGTTAGCCTCTGAGATAGTTGGGCAATGTGTTTACCGCATCGGAAGCGCGACTGACTGCAACGATGGATCCGATGTTACCGAAGCCAGTGACGAAAGCAACAGTCACAGCTCGAACAGTATCAGGAGAAGCATTGGCGGTGGCCCAGCTGAGCACAATACTAGAGAGAATAGTCAGCTCATCGGCTCATATGGCAAGGAACCGATAAAATCTGCGAAGCTCACGGTCCGTAGGCATAGCCGGCCATTTGCGTGAGGAAGAGAGCAGCGTAGCGAACATGAGGGTTGTTGAGGTACTAAACGATGTCAAAGTGTCAGCAAACAAGTTTCTGCAGACGCTCTTTGCAATGCAGGACATACAGTGATCCAGAGCGCGTAGCCGATGATAGCCAGTGATACGGAGAACATGACACAGTAGCCGTGCTTTCCCGTCTTCATCGCAATGTAGGACATGCTGAGTGCGAACGCCAATCCCACAACTGGCGGCGGGACAGCGAGCAGCTGAATGGCAACCGTAGTGCGGCCGGGATAGACTGCGCGGAGGATCGTGACCGTGAAGATAGACAAGCCTTGAACTGTGATGTTGTTGCAGATGTAGAGCCAAGTGCAAACGAGCGTGACAGGCGCAATAAAAGCCTGGAAGATGAGTTTCTTCGAGATGGCCTCTTTGTGATCTTGAATGGCAGGTTGGTCTGCAAACCACCGGTCGAGCGAGAGCTGACGCTGTTCTTCATTGAAGATTCGAGTCTTGCTGGGATCATTGGGGAAGAACCAGAACATGGCGAGTGCCATACCGATTGTGATAATGCCTTCGCCGATGAAGATGTTGCGCCATTTCTGACCATGGTACATTGCTGGGACAGACAGGAAACCAGAGGCCAAGAGTCCACCGAAAGCTTGAGCAGTAGCAGCGGCGGCTGGCATTGTAATGTAGAATTTCATCAGCTGCGCTGTCCCATGGATTTTGGTCTTTGCAAAGCAAAAAGTGCTCACATAGCATGAAGAAGCCAATTCGCACAGTCAACTCTCGGCGTCGGTAGTATCTAGTGAGCAGGTAGGCGCATCCAGGCATCGTAAAGCTCTCCGTAAAGCCAAGCAGTAGGCGCATGGCCCTGGGTAGAGACGTTGATCAGCTTGGAAGACATAAAATCATAAAGCACTTTGTGTCCGTAGTACACTGCTCACATGAATGATCCGCTGTTGTGGATAAAGCCAGTTGCCAGAGTAACAATACCAAATGACATTGTAGCCGCGGGGACGAGCCAGAATCCGAATCTCTTGATAGCCAGACTTGCTGGAATGTCGACGAAGAAGTAAACGATGTAGTAGATGCAGGCACCAATGTTGAAGTCGTATACTCCGAGGCCGAGGTCGCGCTCGATGCCAGCGACTGGGCAACAGCAAAAACGTGAGCACTCGCGCACAGACTCAGACGGGGGCTGGCAGAGGAAAATTTACCCTTTGCGTTTCCGAGATTGGTACGATCCAAGCTGGACAGGTATGCTATGTCAGCCGAATATCAGACTCATGGGTGCTCTGCACGGCGTACAAGCAAAGCCAATATGCAATGCCGAGCTGTTTTCACGAGACTTGATAAGCACAATGAAGATGTTCGGCACTTAAGGGGAAGTACTCACTGCAGGAAGAACTAGGAGATCCTGACACCGCGAAAAGGCAGGAACAAGTACACATCCATGATTAGCCCTGAGCTCGGACCGCATACCATCACGCAAACCTACTTGTCTTCGCACGAGCTTCCTCTCAGCTTCGGGGTCAATGTAGATGTCCCGCTGACCTCGGCCGGCAGTCACGGCGCCGACGCTTGCGTTGTCTTTATCGTTCTTGTAGTCGGCAGCTTCCATTTCATTGAGGATAGCATTGGGGACCGGCAGCACGGGCGCTGTGGAGCTGGCCATCTTGAAGAATTGGTTGTGCGAACAGGTTGTTGAAAGTCAATAGTGACGCGGATGTCCACTAAATTGTCGCCAGCCAGAGGTCAACTAGAGCAGCTTTGTGACCTTTATCGACTGGACAAGAGTACCTGAAAGGTGTCGGTCAACGGCGAAGCGTTTGGAGAGAGCAGACGTGTGGATGCAAGGCTTCAGCGTTCTGGGTCCCTCGGGTGCCACACGTGTCGAGACGGGCGAGATATCATAGAAGAAGGTTCTTGGACCACTCACCTTGCTTTTGCTTCTATATATCGGTCGCGGGTTCCCGCGGTTACCCTGCGTCCAAGAGAAAGATCTACACGGTGCTGTGAAGCCGTTGACGAGGTTCGCAAAAGGGCAGAGGGTGATAAATCGATAAAGCGGCCCCCAAGTCAGGTGGCACAAGCGGAGGCCGGCCAACTGCCAAGAGCTAGCCTCCAAACGGCCGGGGTAGACCGATAAGACTTGGAACCGTCGGATAGGCGCGAGAGGCTGCACGGTGACGGTGATGTGGCCGAAGAGAGAGAGACGATTAGCTGTGCGGCCGGAGTGCCCGCCAGGTGACGATATCATAGGTCTATTTGCGAGTGTACAGTGGGAAGTCAAGAGACGACCTCCAGGTTGCACCGTCAGAGCTGCTCGGCGTTGCAATTTCAATTGTTGAGCAGGGAGGCCCGTTCACGCTACTGGTTGATCTAGCTCATGCGTGCATGTCCACCATGACGGATGCTGCGATGATGCGGCTGCCTCCATGAGGTGTTCGGAATGTTTCGGTTTTACTGCGCGTGCATTGTTGCTCTGCTGCAGTAGTGAGCGCACCCGAGCGCTGGAATGCGACAACAGAGAAAGCAGAACGTGTCGCGCAGGTGCAAGTGTTGGGGCGTGTGAGAGCCATCTAGCACACCTCAGGTAGTCGCCTCGTTTGCGCAGTTGTATGAACGCTGAGAATAGTTGCACCGAGATATTTCAAGCTCGCAGTCAGGATGCGCCCGTTGACAACTTGACACGATCTGCCGCCCGTTGATAGCTGCAAATAGACAGGCAGGCTGCCAGATGTGCTGCTCGTATGATATGTCAGCAGCTGTAATGGATGTACTACTTGTTACCTTCTCATAGCGTACACCATCAGCAGCCGCGATACTGGACAGTGGACACGGCAACGGGCGGCCGTGGAACTCGGTGCGCTCGACTTGCCGGGTGGCGACTCTTGCATTCTTCGGAGCCTGCAGTTCTGCTGGGACTGCGAGCTGGAGAGGTGGACTCGAGTTTGCACCCTAACGCTGCTCTTGTCACATAGATCCTGGTCCTTGACAACGCGTGTCTGCTCTTCAGCGCCGAAGCACTGCTCCACGTCGCTCGCACGGCCCGATCATCGTGTGTTATCATCAACAGCAAAGAACAGAAACAGAAACAGCACAAGATGAACGGCTCCTCTGGTCAAAGCTCTAATGGACGGGCTGTAGAGCGAGTAGACACACTCATCGTGGGAGGCGGTCCAATCGGCCTGCTTATCGCACATCAACTCCGCCGCTTTCGCACCTCTGTGATTGTGGTCGAGCGCGACGACAAACCAAATGCGCCCATCTAGTGGGTACCGTTTCGCTTGTTTGAGTCGATATACCATGACTTAGCGTTTATTGATCTACAGCGGAAGAGCTACCACGCTGTGGTGCAGGACGCTCGAACTCCTCGACCAGCTGGACCTCTGCGAACCTCTGATGGAAGATGGCTGCTATACAAAAGATGGTGTGAATTTTCGTCATGGAAAGCCTGCACCGGGAGGGTCAGTTACTATTCAGACGACAACTCACCCTCAGCTGACGAGCCTGTTTCTTAAGCCTGTCGTTCGCCCAAGGGATGCACAAGATTGGCGACACTCGCTTCAACTTCAGGTTCGTCGAGTAGACTTACCTCTGTCGATTACTTCGCTTTGCTGACATTACCTTCTTGCTCTCTTTCCGCTTCATACATAGTCTGCATCTCC
The DNA here is from genome assembly GCA_003351005.1 of Cystobasidiaceae sp. HBUAS51001. Taxonomy (NCBI): domain Eukaryota; kingdom Fungi; phylum Basidiomycota; class Cystobasidiomycetes; order Cystobasidiales; family Cystobasidiaceae; species Cystobasidiaceae sp. HBUAS51001. The sequence continues at coordinate 97,464 of KZ857216.1, read as the reverse complement.
GCCAGCGTCTCATCGAACGGGCATTTGAAGAAGCCCTCGAGAAATACGATACCGTTCCCAGGCATCAGCACAGTCTTCTTTCTCACACCGTCGATGAGACTCAAGAATATCCCGTCAAGTCAACCCTGCGGGACGATCTCACAGGTGAGGAATACACAGTACTTTCGTGAGTGTTCTCAAGGGCTTGTCCGGGCTGTTTAAAGCGTTGAGAACCTCCCGTTGACACGTCTGAATGCAGGAAATACATCGTAGGCGCGGACGGAGGCAAGTCTCAAGTGCGGAAAGATGCAGGGTGAGTCTAATTACACACTGATGTGCCTGGAAATTCTATGAATTCTTCGCTTAATTGAACGTTGTGATACAGCATCGCCTTCATTGGCAACCGCTCCGCCAACAAGTGGATTCGAATAGATGTGAGCCTCGACAGTTGCAAAAATGCAGCCCTACTCTCCTCATCAATCTCACGCTCGCCGCGCTGACTTGTGATACTTCGCTCAGGCCAAGGTCAAGACCGACATGCCCTCCCCTCGGACACTCAACTCGGTGCAAAGTGACACGCACGGCCTGGTACTCTGGTGTCCTATCGACGAAGGCAAAGTCCGAATTGGCTACGTCTTCAACAAACAATTGCAAGAGCAATACGCTGAAGAGGATGTTACTGGCGAAATTGCAATGCAAGAGGCAAAGAAGGCTGTCGCTCCATTTACGCTTGAATTTGAAAAGCTTGATTGGTATACGCTTTACGTGAGTTTGGGTTCGCTTCACAAGTACGAAAGGATCGCGTTGCTTACCTTCTTGTTCGCATAACACAGGGCATTGGTCAATGTATGGCCGAGACATTCATCAGCGGAAGGGTCATCCTCGCTGGAGATGCCTGCCATACCCACTCATCAGGCAGCGCCCAAGGTGCGTCTCACGTTGTCAAACGTGACAGAATTCTCGCCTTGCTCACTCTTGGTGTAATGTCAGGTCTCAACACCGGCTGCTTCGACGGCATCAATCTAGCATGGAAGCTCGCATACAAGCTTCGCGGTCTTGGCACGCAACAGCTTCTCGAAACCTACAACATCGAACGACAATACGGCGTCAACCAAGTCATCGAAAACGACAAAGTCATTGCGACGCTCATCTCAGGGCAACTACCACCCCGATTCGCCGAACGCAAAGAACACCCTCGTCAAATCCTCGATGAATGGTTTGAGAATCAGCAAAATGTCGCATTTACCCTTGGCTTGGGAATTGAGTACCAAAGAGACGGCTTGCTCAATTGCACTGTGCCACCTACTGCTCTGTCATCGCTGCAAGGAGGCAAGCGCGCACCAGAAGCAACCGTCACGCGCTTGGGCACGAACGAGCGCGTGCCGATTCAGCGTCTCATGCCCAATGATGCCTGCTTTTACGTAGCAGTCTTCGGCGGTGTACCCGCCTTGACACAGAAGAAGCTACTCAACTTCAGGGCCTTCTTGGATGAAAAACTTTCTCAGACATGGTTCAATGCCTTCCCCAAAGGCGTCATCAAGCTCGTCACTATTCTAGCCACCGGTGGCATCGCGGCAGGAGAGTCTATGGGCGGCATCAAGAGTTTTGGCAAGACTTACTATGATGCTAATCAAGAGGCGCATCAGAGCTATGGCGGTACGTGTGCTTGTCAATGAGTTCTAAATGCAGAAAGCTCACGCCCTCCTCCATCTTTGTCAGTGAATCCCGAGCAAGGCGCGCTCGTTGTGGTTCGACCAGATGGCTACATAGGCACAGTGGCACCCTTTGAGACCCCCGAAGTCCTCTTCGACTACTTCAAGGGCTTCTTGGTGCCAAAATCCAAGACGGAAGCCGTCACAAAAGGCCACTGACTGCGCATGCTGTTGTTCCTGTGTGAGGGTCAGTCGGTACATAATGTTTAGGTGGATCTTGGGACGATGCGGGAGTATATTGCGCAGACTTTGTGCCATACATCGATAATTGCTTGTAGATAGGCACAAAGAGCACATGGAGTGTCAATGAAGCCAAATCGTACTATAGAATAGCTTGAAGGGCCTGCCTTCTCTAAGGAGGTCGCGCGGTATTACACTGTCCATGCTCGCGAGGCCATGAGCCCAGTATAACAAGTGGTCGCGCGAATAGTTATTGATCGCGGGATCTTTACGTCGCATGTTGCCATTTCGACCTCTGGAGCGCTTCAAATCAACGGGCAGAGAAGGCGTCTGGTCAATTGCCAGTTTTACGGCTTGAGAGCCGGATGTTCAACGTGGAGCCACCAGTGCTTTGGCGCATCATCATGCTGACGACAATTGTCATATAATGGCTTCTGATGCGCTGTCCAGTCTGGATCGGCGAAGTCTTGACATCTTCTTCGGAGGCATACGGCCGCGGCGGGGACCTTCAGACCGAGCAAGCGTGGCTAAGCTTGTATGAGTTTGATGCAATAGGCTGCTGGTGCCTGCATTATACACTACCAGACATTGCTTAGACCGCAAGACTCTTGCCGATGATATCCGGAAATGGTCTGTCCTTGGCCAGCACTACGGTCTGCCTTTCATGGGAGATGTAGCCTCTGAGGTGGCCCTGGGTATGTGTATTGTCAGCTTCACCAAACGAGCTGTATCGCTTAGAACGTGACTCACTTTAAAAATGAGATTTGCTAGCAGGCATTCAACTTCGTCCGAATCTACTTCCACGCTAACGTGCGAGAGAGCTTGCTGTACCGTAGATACCAGAAGTCGTGAACCCTTGTCGGAGCAGAGCCAGCTGAGTTGTGGGAGAGAGAATGATCAGTCAGTCCGTCGTCATTGGAGCCCTGTACATGTCTATAGGCTCTATAGACATGTACATACACTCGCTTGAAGAGGGTCCTTAGGCATCCTTCCCTGGCTCTCTCAATGATCAAAAAGCTACTTCTGCTGATCAAGGCACCTCGCGCCCTAAGCAGCGCGTCATCGTAGGCTTTGAGATCGCCTTTTCGATACGCCTCGATGAATGGACCATATAGATGCTTGAGCTTCGGATAGTTATTGAGGAGTGCAGAGGATGGCAAGATGCCTCGAAGCAATTTGACTGGCAGAAGATAGCCCAAGATGCGTCTTTGGGTGCGGAACAATCAACCTGTGAGCTACACCTACTGATTTTGGGACTTGTACATACTCTTGGTTCCCGTAAGCCCTCTTGTGGCAGGCGCGAAAGGCAAACTCCAACTCGCGCTCAGCATCCTGATATTTTTCGTTCAAGAATGCAAAGATGCCGAGGTAGTAACGGTATGTGACTTGATGAGACCGTGGGAATGTCGATAATGGAGGCAGGTCTGTCTGGTTCTGGATGCCACGAACAATATTCTTGCACAGGCCAAGGGTTTCCAGCTGACGGAGGGGAGTGTCTGAGCACCCTGCTGCATAGTGGAACAGGCAAGGAATCTTACCTTGAAGTACGTTTTGAATAGTAGAGTCGCCATGTAGTATGCACCTAGACTGCGCTTCTGACCCCCAAATAACGATGTTGACCTGATGAAAGTTACGCATAGGGAGGGAAGTGAGTCAAGCGTGCATTTGTGATTAATCTGACATAAGCTCACCTGTCGTTGAGGCATGCTGTCCATCCCTTTGTGATCGTACGGCTGGCCTCTTCCAGCTTGATTGCCTTGGCACCAGAAGCTCGGAGCTCTTCATCTGCCTGCAGGGTTACAGTAGGGAAAGTGTGAGTGAATGATCCTTCTCCAGTACAAGAGACATGCTCTACCTTGACAGCAGCGAATCTGAGGTCTCTGCAGATGGTGTAGAGTACCGGCAAGCTCCAGGCGGTGGCGCCCTGATTCACATCTTGAAACCATGTAATGAACGTCCTGACATTGACCGTCAGCATGGAGCTTAGACTGGTGGTCACTTCGCCTTACTTGACAAGCTCTAGGTGAGCATCAAACGCAGAAGACCAAGCACCTGATGCTGTACCCTGCATGCTTTCCCTTGCGGCAGACACGCCTATGACGGCAGAAATGTGTTTGCTGGCAATTGTGCTCCAGACCGCCTGACCGCTTGCATCCAGCTGAGAGGAGCGAAAGAGCTGTTTAAACTCTTTAAGGTGTGGAGTATCATTCTGTAGCTTCACGACGGCGTATGGCAGACCGTTGTATAAGCGTTGCACGGCGAGCTGGTCTTGAAGGTCCAGTATCGCTGCGGCAGTCAGGCCGTCTGCGCGCGAGACGGCCGCACTGAGGTCCACGCCATACTGCTGCAGAGTGATGGCAGGAGCCTCGAGGGACATCTTGTCGAGACCAAGTATTGATGCTTTGATTGATCGGTCAGAGACAAGCCAGCAGCCAGCTTCTCAAGGTGGCTCTCTGCGGTACACCGATAGATTCCACCGTGGCGCTCCGCATCCGCGTGTCGAGGCTCCAGCAGGAAGACAGCATGTCGCTCCTGCCGACAACAACGCCGCCGCGCGCCATGTCGCCTGGCGTCGGTGTCGCGCGCGGCAAGAGTGCAGTCGCGAAGCTCAAGGTGCTCCTGCGGCGGAGCGTCAACTTCAAGCAGATGGTGGGCCCCCCTCTACCATCCAATGAGCGCTGAGTGCATGGAACTTACGCGCATAACCGTCAGGACTTTGAGCTCGCGGCATGGCAGATCACCTGGCTCTTCTTCTCGCCGCGCAGAGTGTCCGTCTTTATGAATCCGCCACGATTACCTCTACAAAGCTGACTGTTCTGGCCATGTTGGCTGGGTTAACGCAACAGATACCGCAACGTATACTACCACAAGCAAACGAAGAACACGTGGGCGAGAGATGATCCCGCCTTGATACTCTTGCAGTGTGGATGTCTTGCTCGTGAGTCATTAAAAGAACCGCTCGACACCCTTTGACAAGTTTGGCCTGACACGTATGTCACAGTGGCAGGCACGTTGTGGGGTGTTCTCTACGCCCACTATCCATTCCTGGGTGTGGTTCAGACCGTTCTACGCATGGTCCTCGTAGACTTCCTATTCGTAGGAATCTGCATTGCCACCGCTCTCTGGGCTATCAGCAACCGCTTCTTTACGCATTCAAGCCATACACATGCGACAGACCAGTCGGTCGAGTGGGCATATTCTTTCGACGTCCACGTCAACTCCTTTTTCCCATTCTTCCTCAATCTCTACCTTGCACAGCTCGTGCTCGCGCCGGTCATTACGCGTAGCAACTGGGTCTGCCTCTTCTTTGGCAACACGCTGTACCTCAGTGAGTCGGCCGCAGATACATCCGTACTCTCAGATGACCGTCAACTGACATGTACGTGATAATCTGCTTCGACAGTCGCTTTCTCGCAATATCTGTACATCACCTATCTCGGCTACAACGCGCTACCGTTCTTGATACGGAGTGAATTGCTGCTCTTCCCCGTAGTAGTGCTTTTCGGCGGCTGGATAGTCAGTCTCCTAGGCTTCAATGTAGCAAAAGGCGTGCTGGGTGTGTATTTTACTTGAACAACAACAGCAACACTAACAGTGACCGCGGTTCGGTGCACAGCGAAGTGACTCGTATGTAAAGCAGGAGCTCATCCACCAAAGTCTAAGGTCAACGCGGCTGCATTCTTGTGGAGGTGGTCGACGTCCATTCGGGCCATGTCTCCAATGTCTTTCACCTTGTCGTCCTTCTTTGCTGTGACTGCAGACCGGTGGATGGCTTCCATCGTGAATTGCCGAATGAGCTCGGTTGCGAGCTCGAGAGCTGGTTTGCTGACTTCAGCGTAGACAACTCTTTAGATGGAACTGAAGTTACGAAGAGACGTCGAAATGCTCTTACTTGATGGCTTGGTTTGTCCCTTGTACGCTGTCTGAAAGATCGCGTGTATCGTCGCCTGTTGACGCGTTGATGACAAGATACGTCAGCTATAGGGGCTGGAGAGAGGTCTCAGCCGGGATTCTGCACGATACGTACATCCTTGTAGCACGGGTAGCTATCAGGCAGCTCTGCGGCCTTGCCTCTGTCCGCCATGGCAGATGTCTGTTCTCGCCACTGTCGGTAGCTGCAAGAAGTTGGACTGATCCAAGGCTGCTCTCTTGTGTTCTCCACCAGAAATATCAATCACCATGTCGGCGATGCCAGATGATGGTGAGATGCATAATAGCTTGTGAAGTCGTCGCGCAACGCTGACTGCTTGATCCCTACCGTAGAGATCATCCGGTCACGGTTACTGGTCGACGAGCGGCCGCTGAAACGGCTCATCAAGAACTTCTACAGCATCGCAAACGTGCCTGCAGAGGAAGTGTGAGTTCTCGTGCTGCTATCATATATCTATCGATTTGGCAGCGCTAAGAATGGACCTCCAGAGACTCCGCATATGCCAAGTTTGTGCTCGAGCTCGACTCGTTGGAAACTGTAGAGGCTGTCAAGCGCAAGACGAGCGGGGTAGCGGCAGAGGAGATTGCGAGCTACGAAAAGGAAATCACACGGATAGAGGCAGAGACGCAGGACGCCGAGAGGCTCGTTGCAGACCTCAAGCGCGAGCTGGCCACAGCGCAGCAGACGAGACGCAACAAGATTATATACGACAGCATTGCGAAAGAAGCTCTTAAACTGCCATCACGGTCACATAGTGCAGAGTAAGTACTCAAGGACCTAGTTTATCGTAACGATGCTAACAGGACGAGTGCAGAATGATACAGCGTCTCACGGCAGAATTGCGAGACCTCGAAGCCGAACAGCAAAAGTACACGCTCACGTGGTCAAATCGACAAGCGGACTTTGCATCAGTCGTACGGAGTCTAGAAGAGCTTGGAGAGAAAGTCAAGGAAGAAAAGTCCGAGCAAGAGAGGAAAGATGCATTGCGCGATGACGATGTTCAAGAAGACAAAGAAGACGCTCCGAAAGCTGGCGAAGCGAGCAGTGCCGAAGATACAGATACCGCGCCTGTCAAAGTGAAGCAGTCGCTTGATCCAAACGCACCTGCGTTTGAGCCATCACCGCTGCGCAACGAACGGCAGGCTGCGGACGCACCAGCGGCTACGAATGAGGCTGGCGACGATGGCATGGAAGTGGACGAAGAGGGAGATGCACAACGACAAACAAAGCAGCCTAGCGAAGGAGCTAGCAGCCGGAGAAGAAGCCGGAGTGCTTCGACAAAAGAAGAGGGCGAGGAGTAGAGATCCGCAGTCAGCGCCGACCAAGGCACCCTGTTGTCAGGAACGAGATGAGGGCCCCGACCCTTAAGAGGGACAAGAGTACCCTGGACACTCTAGACCAAAGCATCTGGAAGCATGCAGGCAAGACGTCGACCGACATCGCCAAGCACGCCCGTATCGACCACTTCCAGCCACGTCCAGCTTCGAAATGCGGCTTTAGCTGTGCGTTCGCTGGTTTCCCGGGCCGTGGCCTCTATTAGAAGCACGACGATGAGGATGCTGGATCCTCACGAGCATTCATTGCCTCGCGCGCCTACAGATACTCGGAAAGCCTGCAAGACAACGCGAGGGGGGAAAGGGAAGGAACAATGATGTATTGGTTGACATGAAGATCATGCTACATGGATGTTGAAATGGAATGCAGACGATGTTGTTGTTTTGACTGTCGATACTTGTGATAGAGACGCATTCAAGGGCGGACGACCTCCCAGTCTTTCCAATCTCCCGCATGTGCAAGACACACCGTCACGCCGTGCTTTTCTTTGAGCGTGTTTATACGCTCGAGGCTTTCGCGGGATTGCTCAGGTTTGCCGTGCATGCCCTATTTAGGGGACAAAACGAGAAGCATTATCATTTATGCGCTTCTCTCCCCCGGCCAGATATCATACGCGTGTGCGACTCACGTAAGCCATCTTGCCGCCTTCTCGCCAGTTGCCGTCCTGAAGGTGACATGCACTGTGGCAGCAGTCACCACCTAGTAGGAGGAGGCCTTCTTTTGTTCGACAGAGTGCCACGGTATGGCCTGCAATACGAGGGACGGGAAAGATCAGAATTGCGAACACAATCCCTTTGCAAGTCGGCCAAAATGACCTGGCATGTGACCCGGTGCATCCAATAGCAATACGCTCCCATCACCATAGAAGTCGTGCACCTTTTCAAAAGGCCCAAACGAAGTAGTATAGTCTTGTGCAGTCAGCTCGCGGACTCGTCCTTCTGGAAAAGTGCTTTCTGTGAATCGCGAGTCAGGATTGATCTGTGCGGGCCATCCATCAGTTTCAAAGTCAATTCAGTATGGGATAGGGAGCGCACTGGATATGCGGGCCTTGCGTAGGCTTGTGTGCCTTCTCCAATAGTTATACGAGCGTTTGGCACTGTTGCCGGGTCCCCGTCTGGAATGTATCAGGATATTGCAAAGATCAGTTGCATATCAAGCGTCACACGAGGATAATGGCAACCGACGGTGATCAAAATCTGAGAGACTGTACTTCAGCATGTTCGTCTCAGCAAATTGACAGGCTCGACTGCTTACGGACGTGAGACAGAGCGACCTGCATCCGTCATCCAGCGCATCACGTGCATCGTCAGGCATTGAGCACTTTTGTTTTACCTGACTACCCACCTCTGTGATCAGCTGCGGGTCCAGGCCATTACTCGTCATGATCTCGGCAGCATCTCTCTGCTCGTGTCCCGGCCAGAGGTATATGTTTGTGTCTTCATTCGCTTTGCGCGTAGCTGGAGATGTTCCATTCTCGTTCTGCAAGTGAGCATGGCGATGTTCCAGCAACAACAGCTCCTCCAGCGAGAGTTAGGCGGACTTCACCTTGCTCAATCCCATGTCAAACATCATGTGCGTGTCATTGTGCTTGATGTAGAATGCGTATACCGGGATTGGACCTTCGACGTCGTCACGCTTGCCATCGGTGTAGAGCAGGTCTTTCGGCAGTCCCAGCTCTCCGCACGTGAGCGCGCGTACTTCGACCACAGCGGGGGCAGCCATCTTCAGGGATCAGAGATGGTCAGTCAGCCAGTCAATTCAGCAAGACGAGCAGTGGTCAAGATACAACAAGTCTTCTCTCCGGTCGCGTCATGCCTTGTAGATGATCGGCGCCACTGACACACACCTAACAGACGTTGGCGAGATAGCATTGCTGTGAATGCAGAGATACTGTCATGAAAGAGCTCGTACCTTGCAAGGCTTTCAGGTCTTGAAGTACCCTAGTAGCCCCCGGTGTATGGTACTCTTCGCCGACACGCCCAGGCGTGATCGGGGGAGAGATCGCATGCAGATCTTTTGCTCTCTTGACTATGCGCAGACTTGGAGCCTGCCTCACCGCTGCATGTGCGTGGAGCACCTCTGCAAAGCGCAGGTGTCCCCTTCCGACCGTTGCCCGCGATGGACCACCTCAGCCGGCGCGACAATGCCTACCAGCAGTTTGAGCTGCTCTCATCTGCAGTGAGAAATGTCACAAACGCAGCAAACGCCAGCACTAGCGGCGGCACTGCCACTACCACTGCTCCACACCCCAACGTCGCTCCTGGTGGACCGCTGCGGCGTCGCGATGGACGGCCGCCCTCATTCTCCATTGGACCGGTGCCCTTCGAGCCCATCCCACCTGCGAGCTCGCCACGAAGCCCGACGAGAAGCCTCAGCAACACCGGCGGAGGACCAATGGACATCCTGAACCGCGTCGGCTCCTCTCTAGCTGGCGCACTCCAGAACTCGCCTCTCAATGGCGCTCCGGAAACCCTATCGCCCAGAGCAGGCAGCTCTGCTCTAGCTTCACCCTACCTCTCCCTCGGGCCCATCAGACCACCAGAAGCTCGCCACCAGTCACGACAGCAGCAAGAAGCAGACGAACCACTGTCTGCGGTCAATTCAAATCTCCTGGGAGACTTGCAGGCCGGCGAGCTCCAGTCGGTTCACGGCGTACAGTCGGCCTCGCAGTCAACAGAAAGCCTCCTCCCCGACTATGCCCCTCCGTCAGTCCCGGGAGCACAAGCTATCAGATACACACACGCAATGCCGAGCCCGTCTGGCAAAATTGAGTTGACCCTCGAGTCGGTCGGCGCCAAGTCTCATCCCGTGTACGTGCAAGAAACTTGTGCAAAAGTGCAAGGCAAAGTGCGGCTGCGTCTGCAAGGAGACGACAGCGCACATGAACTTCGCATCCGAGTCAAGGGTGTCTCAACGACTACTGTTATGCGGACACAGCACAACAGTGCACGATCAGTTGCTGAAGAAGGTGAGAAGGCCGCTTTCCTCCCTCGTGGACACGCAGGAAGTAGACTGATTCTATCTCGTCTTGCAACTGCCAGAGGAATTCTGGTACGCAGGGTGCACGCTATGGAATGCCCAACCAGACGAGAAGAAGCCCGGCAAACAAAACGACGACAAAAAACCTTCAAAGCCGTATATTGTCCCTACCGAAGTGCTGGAACTTCCATTCTCTATCGACCTTCCTGCGAAAGTTCCTCCTTCATCGAGAAGAAAGGCCTGTAGGTTTGAGAATGAGATTATATACATGACCTTGTTGATGGCTGATTGTCAATCTTTGTCATCTTCCAGACCCCATGCCTCCCAGTTTCATCTTGAGTGCCAACCATACGTACGAACAAGGAGGCATCGAGTCCGCCAGCGTGCGGTAGTGAGTTGCTTCGTCCCCTCACCCAGTTGAAAATAAGCCAGCTGATTTTTGATTGCGATCTGAAAAGCTATGTGAAAATCACCCTGGCTCGCAAAGGCTTGTTGCGGCCTAACGAGCGCCTGTTCGCACCCATCGTCTATCTCACACGAGCTAGCGACCTCAGCTTTCTTACACCTGCCCGACGCAATGCTCTCATCACGGGAGATCCTCTGCCTAGCCCACTTGTGGAACCTGATTGTTGGCAAGGCAGGGCGGAAGAAAAGGTGTTCAAAAAAGGTTTCTTTGGAGGGAAAAAGGGAGGAGGCTACAAGATTGCGATACTTTTGCCTAGTCCGCTGGTTTACGGAAGTGAGTCGAGTACTTGTATTGGAGTGGTTATGTCCACCGGCTGAACGTTTCATTCAACGTCGCCGTGCTTGCACAGAATTGGAGAAGCTGCCTTACTTTGTACGAATCAGCTCAGAGGACCGCTCTCTTCTGACCAGGATAGGAGAGTCCTCAATCAGCGTGCAGCTAGTGCAGCGGTGCCTTGTCAGTACGTTTGCGTTGCGCCATAGTGAACATTCCAAGATCTGTCCTCCGGCTGATGCGCTTGCTCTCCACACAGCGTCTCACGGTACAATTGGCGTGCAAGAAAATGTTGTTAGCGAAGGGACCACCGAGCTCGCTACCGAAGCTCTGCCAGACGCTTCGGAAAACACTCGCCGATTCAAAGGCATCGTCAAGCTGTCCAAAGCGCCTGCGACCTCGTTTCAAAGCTTCAACATCGAAGTTAGCGTGAGTGTACAATTGACCGAGAGCTACGTTTGCCGACACGTATTAGAACTGATGTTCCCTCAATCTAGTATTTCCTGACGTGCCGCCTGCTAGGCCTAGGTAACATGAACCCTGCGGAAAGTTCGACCAAGGTGCCTATCGACTTGATTAGCATGCCTCCACCGGAAAGTCCAGCAGATGCAAGGACCAGACGCCCAGGAGATGGGACATTATCACCTGGAGTCGAGTGGGATGATCCACAGCTACCGCCTTCATACTTTGAAGTCGTCGAACAGGAAAACCGCGCATGACCCTTTGTCCGCTGGGGACATTTGATGAACGTCCCTTACATTTGTCGGTGCAAGTGAGCCTCTGCGACCAGTCTATCGGTCTGCCCCTGGATCTACGCCCTTCAGCGAACCTCCAGCGTTGGAAGTCGGACCTCCAAGGCTTCTTCTGCTAGGTAGCAGGGGCGGCAGGGTAGCTCCTCTTTTTGACAGCACATAGCCTTCTCAAAGGCATGTACAGATTTCGACTCCCAAGCACGTGGACAGCACATCACCAAACCTGTTTCGCGGCACAGTGAATGAGGTGGCGAAATCAGTGCAGTTGATATATCAGCCATCACTTACAGATGCTGTTTTAGTGTTTAGTGAATGTGGTGCCAGCGTGTGCAAATGCAATGTACATAAATGCAATATCGTTTTCAAGGGCCATGCCTTTTCCGCTTCTCAGCAGCATGATCGAAGGCCGAGTCCACTGCCAGTTTGACGTCCGCTGGTCAGACAGCTACTCATGCAACCAAGAAGGAAAGTCGTCACAGGAGATGTCGAATCGGGGAGGCGGCAGCGGTAGCGGTGCCCAGAACGCTGCTGGCGGCGGCTCGCAGTCGGGCGGCAACCAAGGCAGTTCATCTTCAAGCTCGCAACAGCAGGATCACACATCCATAGTCCTCGAGTACCTCGTCAAGAGAGGTTACCACGGCGCTGCACAAGCTCTGCGCACAGAGATCGACCCTTCGAGCAGCTCAAAGCAAGGCGTAGCTGCAGCAGGAGGTGCGCCAGCAGTTGCAGGAGGTCGCAGCATCAGTCAGGAAGCCTTTGAGCGCAGACAGCTGGGCAACAACGCAAATGCGCGGGCGCAAGGCAACGCCCAGAACAACAAGCCAATAGTACGAGAAGACCCAATGCCATGGCGAGACGGCCTCTTTGGCCTGCGTGAATTCGTCCACGGCTCGCTAGACATTCACCGGCCAGAATTGCTACCCATCCTCTTGCCGGTCTATGTGCACTCAATCATCGATCTCATCCTCCTCGCATACAAGGATCAAGCCGAACTGCTGTTTCGTTCCTTTGCGGCCGACTACGAAGCCACGAATCCAGCCATTGTCAATCTGCTGGCATCCCTCAAAACGCCAGCGCAGGTGCTAGAAAGCGAGCAGGCGAACCGATGGCGGCGGGAACGATATGTTGTGCGCATGACCCGCAAAGGATGGTCACTGTTGCAAGGATGGCTGCAAGGTGGCATACAAGGACTTCTGGGAAGCTCTACGCAATATGGTGATCATGCAGACCGTGGGAGGGAGAAGATGCTAGGCCTCATCAATGAGCGCGTGAGCATTAAAGTAGCAGAGCAGCAGGGTACCTCGGCAAATTGGACAAATGCCGCCGCTCGCAATGCGCTCCTTGCAGATGGTGGAGGTCTCGAATCTGAGCTGCACGTAGATGGAAATATAAACACGCCGACTGGCCCCCAATCGCCAGCCCTCAAGCTTGGCCCCATGCCAGCCGACCCCAAACTCAGCAAGGAAGTGCAACGCACATTAAAGTCGCAAGGTGTTGCACTTCCCGAAGAAGCCGGCAACGCAGCACTTGACGGAACAATGCAAATAGAAGACAGCTCGGCAGACAATCGCTCTGGTGCGGAAGCGTCCACTTCTGCCTCTTATGCTATCCCACCAGTCAACGCAGCGGACCTGCCACCTTATCCTCCTTCGTTCAGAGACGTCGACGTCAAGCGTGAGGTGGAGAAAGTCAAGGAAGCACGGAAACGGATCAGGCTAGGACCCGCAGCCCAGCAGTCTACAGACGGCAAAGCGGCGGCTGCACTCGTCACGAGCAATGTCAGTCAGGCCAAGTACAATCTCCCAAGTGTATGCATGTTCACCCTGCACGACACAAGCGACTCGTAGGTTGCTCAGCTTTCCAGACATTACTGAATCGTGCCATGCTGATCATGCGCTCTCAGACTCATATCCACCAAGTTCTCGGAAGATTCGTCGCTACTGGCTGGCGGATTCAGCGAATCCTACATTCGGCTCTGGAATCTGAAAGGCGAATCTTTAGACGGCATGAGGTCAGACTTTGACCCGCAAGCGATGCAGACTTCAGAAGACCTCCGCAAGATGCACCGTAGCAACAGTTCAACATCACAAGCCAGCACTACTCGGAAGCTAGTAGGCCATTCTGGGCCGGTATATTCCATGTCCTTCGATCCCCTGCCTGGGCCGTCTGGACCTCCACGGTATCTCCTGTCTTCCTCCCAAGACGCCACGGTTCGATTGTGGTCTTTGGACACGTATTCAAACATTGTCGCCTATCGCGGGCACCGCGATCCGGTCTGGGATGTCGAGTGGGGCCCGAGAGGTGTCTACTTCGCGACAGCCTCGCGTGATCGCACTGCACGCCTCTGGACCACTGAGAGAATCGCAGCTGTACGCATCTTTTCAGGTCATTTGAGTGACGTAGAGGTAAGTCGCGCATCAAACTTTACACATTGTCTTAGCTCAATCAAAACAACGTTCTCAGTGCGTGCGATTCCATCCAAATTCGCTGTACCTGGCGACTGCCTCGAGCGACCGGACATCTCGCCTTTGGGACGTGCAAAAAGGGACGTGTCTCCGGGTGTTCGTTGGACACAGTGGACCTGTCTCTACTGTAGCCATATCGCCCGACGGACGGTACCTCGCAAGTGCAGGTGACGATGCCAATGTGAACTTGTGGGACCTCAGCAGCTCTCGACTCATCAAGAGCATGTCGGGTCATACTGGACGTGTACAGTCGCTATCATTCAGCGCCGAGTCTTCAGTACTAGTCAGTGGATCTGCCGATTGCACAGTGAAGGTCTGGGACGTGCAAACAGCACGCAGTACCGCACTCAGCACTCACGCAAATGGCGCAAACGTTGGGCAGGGCGGACGTGACGCAGGCGGTCGATCTAGTGATCAGGAAAGGTGGGCCCTCAATGTAATCATTCTCAATAAGCCGTGTGCTGATCATAAACTCAGTGACCTGCTTGTCTCGCTGCCTACAAAACGAACGCCCATTTTCACGACAAAATTTACACCTCGGAATCTTTGTCTGGCCGCGGGGCCGATATCGTGAAGGCTTTGCTTTACTCGCACGGATTAAGTTGTCGATACGGGAAACGAAGGCAGACGAGTTATAGTTTGCGCATCAGCATAAGGCCGATGGGGTATTCTACATCGAAGGTGTCCTCCTTTGGTAGCAATGGACTAAGTTCCTGCATGAAAGAGTCGACTATGTGCACCTTCGGGTCGTTCTTGCTCATGTAAGTATGCACCGAGGACCATGTCTTGAGCTGATCAGCCAAAGCGTTCACGTCCAATTTTTTTGACATTGTTGGAGGAAAGTGACGCGTTTCGGGCGGCGCTGGCAAATCCTCAAGGGATTGCTGACACCCGGGCTTATCTGTCTTGTCAAATTTGTGTCTCACGAAGGAAGAGACATCCCAGCCCGAGTCGTTGGGGAAGGGCACGAGATCATACAGTGTCTCTGGGCCTTTCCTGCCCGTTTCCCAGTAATCTCCCAGAGTCTCTTGCCCAAGCGTGAGTATGCGCCTGGACACTTCCGGGTAGTCTGGAAGGTAGATGTATGAATAGCCCCAATAGGCCACTGCGCCTTTGGGCTTCAATATTCTGAGAAGTTGAGGGTAAACGGTGGAGTGATTGAACCAATGGGCCGCTTGGCCTTTGGAGACAAGAACGTCAGCACTTGAACAGGACGAAAGTCGAGTATAGCAACTTGCCGGCCACCACTAGATCCAAAGACTCAGCTCCAAAGTTCGAGAGATCTTCTGCAGATCCCACTTTATATTCAACGTCGCATTTGCCTGAGTCTGAATCTCCTTGAGCGGTGCTCCGCTTCTTGAGGTCTTCCTGCGCTGCTGAGATCATGCCTTGACTTGGGTCAATGCCAATCACTTGCTTGAATTGGCCAGATGCAGCCAACAATCCAGTAGCCTGGCTTGAAACCGTTGAAAGTAACTCAAGCGTCTTAGTCCTGCAAGCTGACTTGTTGCACGTGCAGGCGATAGTAGTTGTCTAGAATTGGCAACATACCCAGGTCCGCAGCCAAGATCCAGAGCTGTTGCTTGCTTCGGTAGCCTTGCATACTTCAGAACGTGAGCAATAAATGCAGTAGAGTAGACTGATAGACAACGCAGTGTAAATTAGCGGGAGTCATCAAAGCCGTAGCTTCGAGGTCGGGCAGTGGCGACTTGGCCGAACTCGAAGCAGGGAGGTGCTTGAGCACCGTGGGGCACGCACCTGGCCGGTTCTTCAAGTAGGCCCCGACGTCGAACGTCGAGCGTGCAAAGGTGGTCATCTTCTCGATATTCTTGCTCTTTCTTGCCCGAGCGTTGCGAGATGATGCAGAGTCAAGCGAGATCATGTCCTCCTGCAGCCGGTACTCGGAGTCTAGCACGTGCCGATGATAGAAATAGATTAGACGAACTCCGAGCGACGAAAGGTGTCAGCTTTTAGTTCAAGCAATGCTGTTCATTCGCTATGGCCGCCCAATGTCCATGTTCCACAGCTTCATAGCCGGAAGGACTGCACTTCTACATGCTTTTCCATCGCTTCTATCCCATCAGGAGATTTTATAATCTGTCCAACGCTTTCCATTTAGGCAAGCAGCTGTACCATTCGTTGTTGTCAACATCTCTGATCCATTCTGCGAATGGCTCCGCATTACACTTGCACCCTATGCCCTCGGAGAGCGGTTTGTGCAAGAACCAGTCGTGCTTGTAGGCGATGTCTTCGAAGCTATATTCGCAATTAGCCAGGAGCGTAAGACATGCGCACTTGAAGACCCACTAGTGTACAGCGTCGAAGCCAGCAATGAGACCAACGGCCAAGCTCCGAATGGGCGCATCGCCCCACTATTGGATGTCAGAGCAGGTCAGTCGATGTTCCAGCACCTATTGGAGAGTGTGCTCACCCTTTCAAGGTAGAATCCTCCTTTGCGATCAAGATAATTGAAAAGAGACTGATACTCCTTTCCGCGGAAGAAGCGAAGGTCACCAATCTCGAAATTGGTCCAAAAGTGACACAGGTTGTAATCCTCCTTTTCCTTTCTCCGACCCCAGATGTTCTGAGCCGGGTTCTTGAGGAAGAAATCCCACAACTCTCCTTTCTTATTGTAATTTGCGAGCTGTAGTTGCTGGCCAAACTTGCCCAGTCCAGAATTGGCTTTTTCAAGCATGTCACGCCATTCGAGTATTGAGTCGAAGAGCGTAGGTATCGTGTTCCAGGACTCGACAATTGTAATGACCCAGCCATACACCTTCTTGTACTGTGCCATGTACAGAAAGGGATCATACTGCAGTTCACAGTAAAACCGGACTGCGGACGGTGACATTAGCTATGTCAAGCGTTTCTGACATGGACGAGGGGAGCTCACCGCCTGGTTCGAGTCTCCAGTAGTAGTTGTACTTTTCCAATAGTGGGTGAAGCGCGAATAGCCCGCTGTAATATCGGCACATGTGATGGTAGCCTTCTCGGTCGGCGTACTGGATGTCCTCTTCGCCCATCTTCTTGAACCTCTCCCGTACGACCTTCGTATCCAGCCAGGGAGGTATACTCCAATGTTCCGTCGGTATAGTACCGAATTCCACTATCGCGCCCGCAGGTAGACTTTGTCGGACTCCTTGCTGGAATGCTTCGCTATACGGCTCATCGTTCAGAAAAACATATGGGTACCGAAACTTGACGTTGAATGTCTCTTCAAAATTCGCAAGAGTGTGCTTGAGCTCTTCTAGATCCTTGTCTCTAGCCAGTAACAGCATGCATGCCTTTTCTCTTGCAACCTGGCGCGTGAGCCAGCTGGCGTGACTGGCCTGATCAGCCGGGCAACCCACGACCGGCGGATCTCGACGTCTAGCATAGGGCGGCTGCTTCAAGACGCCCGGCCGCAGCAGCACTCTTGCTGTCGAGACGGTTGTCGGGCCAAGAAGGTAGACCAGGGCCGCGAATCCAGCTGCAGCGGCGAGTACGACACGCCATGATGCTGGCTTGCGCAGAGCGATCATGCCGCTGCCTCGGAGTACGGCTGACGCGCCGCAGATGTGCTCAGCGTGGCATGACAGCCATGAGGGTCGTCCAAAGACTAGAAAAGACGAATGCAGCGTTGGCGCAAGGTGCAGTATTCATCAAGGTGATCGTGCCTAACCGGTCGCCACCACTGCGGCATCGCATTGTATCATAGACATACAGATCCTGTGCAATCTGGCAAACGTGGGGGCAACAGCACAATCAGAATGATAGGCGGAATAGAAATATTATATATTGAGACTGCTCGCTCCCGGTATGTGCATTATTTGCTTTTCATTTCATCAATGTCACTCGTCAAGTGTCGTGACTATCGCTGCTATCCAAGAAGTTCGAATTCGCTACAGGTGTTTCCCCAACAATTTGCTCTATATCCCCTGCCCGATTGCTTTCAATTGACTGATGCGCTTTGAATGCCTGTACTGACCCTGGTTTGCAATTTTGATCGTGGCTTGTAATGCTCATGTCCGGAAGCTGCGGCTTGACAAGGCCTGAGGGAAGCTGCTGTAGCATTCATCTTCTGCGCGTTGAAGAATCTCTTCGTCTGAATAAAGTTCCAGCGACATTGCGTATTTTCGGTCTTCAACAACTTTGATCAGGTCGACATTGTTCCCGAATGGTGATTGTGTCGCTTCGTCAAACGCGGACATTGCGTTTTGCAAAACTCCACGGTGGTACGCGTTGATGTCTTCTAGGTCCGCAATGACTTTGGCGGTGCAAGTCCGGACGTATGCGTTCTGCAGGGAGTTCGTAATTAGCGCTGGGTGCAGAAAGACAGTATCTGCTAACAAGGACTCACGTTTACATCCTCTACATGGGAAGCGCTGGCGCCTGTTTCTACTGCGAGGCTGAGACGACCATCGAGATCGCGAATGGCGGCTTGATAGATCTCATTGTTGCTTATCTGTGGTCAGGCCATTGTGAGCCAGAAGCAGGAGTATCGACAGACTTGAAATGACTTACTGAGCGTTGGTGAAAGTCGTGCTTCTCAAGAGTGCGCATGACAGGATGTACGGGCTGCACGTGTCGCACTTGGACAGTTCCCTGCTGAATGAGCGAGCTACCAGGGGCCTGGAACTCCGAGTAGAGAGAAGCATGCAGAGCATCATGTAGGTGTTGCGTATTGACGGGCAATCCCAGCACGCTCGGTGCGAATGCAGTGGCGGCGACAGCCACAGTGGCGGCTGCTTGGAAGATGAAGGAAGGCATGACTGCGCTGATGAAGCTGGCTTTGAATGGCTGATGTAGAGGGGATGCCTCTGTACTGTATGTGATGCGTGAGAAGTCAAGGAGCATCAAGCTCGCTCACCGCAGCTTATAAGGCTGCTCATTCAGACTCGAGGCATGTTATTCAGAGTCGTGCCTTCCAACCAGGTCAGGAACATCGCAGGCCTTTCTGGCACCGAGCATCTCGCCGTCAGTGCAGCGAAGGCAGCTGGATGCACTTATCTGCGTGCCTTCTGTGTTGCTCTGAGAGCATCGGCGGGACACTCTGCCTGGCCACCTGCTGCTTTGGGCGAGTGACCGCGTTGCGTAGAAAGATGGCGGGTTGCACTGGGAGCAGAATGCGGGCAGCCGTAGGATGGACGAGCAGAGGCATTGCTGCGAGTACTGCCTTGGCATGACGCTACTTGCAGCAGCTACCTCTTGCTGGCTCGTCACGTTCGCATTGAACCTTGTCCAGGGCACAGCTTGGGCAGAAGAGGCCTGACGCAGCCAGGGTGTCAGAGAACAAGCTACGTGCACGAAGTGGACCGCTCGAAGACTCACTAGCAGTGACCTTAGAGAAACAACTAACATTGCAATACCCTCGTACGCTTGAATGATATACTTGACCGGAGAGACACGTCCTGCACGCACCATCACTTGCCACCATTTGCCAGCTCACCCATGACACGGGCATAGGTGCTGGCGCATATTCAGTTGTAGAATTGATTGTCCGCTGTTGCGACACTGACGGTCACTGGTACACAGCCGTACTCCATGATGACATTGGGCGGAAGTCGACCCACGTGAAGGCCGCACACTTACGCTTTTGTGCTTTCGCTCCAGCATCATCATCACTGCGTGCTTGACAGTCGCTGCACCGCGGACATGCGATGCCCGATGAGGAGCTGGGCCACGCAGACGCGTCAAAGAGTGTACCACCGCTGCACAGCAAGCTCAGCGACGCCCTAGCCATCGGGTCCGATAGCGCTGGTGACGACCATCCAGCGGCACGACCGTCCATCAACACCAATGGCCAGACACGCAAAGACCTGGAGGGGGGAGCGTCTCTGATGCAAAGGTCAGACGTGTCTACGCTACATACTGGGGGTCTCGATGCCCAGACCGCTACTGGCCAGCAGACTAGCAACCATGGCCTAGCGATATCGCAGGAACACGACGGTCACCCAGAGGCCGGTCAAGCGGCGACAGCAGCAAGGCCTGCCCCACTGCAGGATTCGCTGGACGCGAGTAAGGCGGTACCAGAAGCACAATCTGCAGCTCAGTCAGGCGCGAAGCGCGTAGCACCCACGCCGAACGAAACGCTGGCGTCCGAGGCGCCCGTGCCAGTCAAAGGCCCTTACCGCCGTCGGGCGTCTAGAAGCGCAAAGCCCAAAGGCATCCTCAAGCCAGCACCTCCCCCTCCCACAAAGTTCAATTTCCGGCGAGACGTGCTCAGCTATGTCGTCGGAGACGCTGCTCACGCGTCAGCGTCGAATGGTCCCAGCTCGTACCACGTGAACTCTGCGAGCCATGCTTTGGCGACCGATACTAGCTCCCCACATTCCATCTTCCAGCCTGCTACAAGCCCGGCCTCTACTAGCACGACCCCGCCATCACCACTACTCCCTGCCACAGTGCCGCCTCCGCCAGCGACAACCTCGAGTCGTCCACTTGGTGGCGGTGGGCTCTGGAAGCGTCTAGGAGGTGCAGTGACGGCCGTAGCTGCCAATGTACCCGTTCCTCAAGCAGCCGTCAAGACCATAGGTCAGCTTGCGGGCAGTACGCGCGGCTCTCGCACCGCCTCTACAGCAAGTACCGACTTGAGCACTCGAGGACCCGCATCACCCTCTGCAGATCGTTCTTCTCCAGTCAAAGCAGCAGCAGCAGATTCCGGGACCGTCTCAGCCGAAAAGAAAGCAAAGGCCGAGAGCAGCCTTGGAGCAGACTATGTCAAGACTGCGCGCTTTACAATGTCGACTCTCGCAGTCGTGTATCCGATCAATGGTCCAGGTCCTCCTGGAACAGAGGCAGCGACTCGCAAGCGAATTAACCGAGAATACCGTCAACGACAAGAGGAACAGCTCAAGAAAGGCGGCTGGACGAATGGTGATCTGCTCGCTCTGTATGATGACTGCTGTAGAACTCGTGAAGAACCTGGCATTCCGCAACTGCGTAGACTGCTCATGGTGAGCCCTTGTCGGCTAAAAACGAAGCTCAACGGGAATCTGACTGATATATTGCGACATATCAATTTATGACTGACGTACAGAGCACTTCGGCGCCCCCGAAAACTATCGATCTCTCCAATGTGGCTCTGTCGCAGGGTTCGGCAGAGGTCCTGTCCGACGTGCTCTCTGTCGATTTTGGCCTTCGCAAGCTGCTGCTAGATGGATGCTCTCTGGACGATGACGTGGGTTCTCACTTTACCTTGATTTATAGGTCTTTAGATAGCTCGAATCTTGATGCTTCGATTGTCATACAGTCCATCAAGCCTATAATACACGCTCTAATAGTCTCTGGTACACTACCTCACCTCAGCGTCGCCAACAACAAGCGCATACGCAGCAAAGGCTGGCGTGTCATTGCACACTATATGCGGAGGTCTGCAGTGCTCAAGTACTTGGACGCTTCGGACAACGTTCTCGACCGAAAGATGATTGATTATATAGGTCAGGCTGTGTCCATCACGCCCTCTCTGAAGATGACTGGCGTCAGCGACGCAACGGAGTCTTCGACAACGCTTACCGCATCCCCAAATGGAACACCTTGCGAAAATGAAACTAGCTCAGAAGACGAGCTTGAGAATCTGTACCAGCGCGCTTGGAGTGGGCCGCAAGGACCGCGCAGCAAATCGCTAGCAGACCGAGGTCAAAGCGCAGTGACCTCTCTGCGGATGGAAAGCTGTGCACTGCGTAACAATGTGCTGGAAGCTTTGGCCCATCACGTTCGACACAGTACGGTCAAGCACATTTCTTTGCGGAAAAATAGAATCAATCAGGTTGGCGCGGTCGCGCTAGCGGTCATGATGCGCGACTATGAGCCACCTCAAGGCTCGACTGAGGGTTCCAGCTCTAACCTGCTCTACAACATGTCAAGCGCTGCAACCGGGCAGAGTACGCCGCCCGACATCCGTGCTGTCAATGGCTCGCATGGCGAGCCCGAAGCACACAATGCTCCATACATCACGCATATCCCTGGCAGAAATTCAGTCACGGCACGAAGCGTTCGGTCGTCGGATTCTGGCATTCACAGTCCTGTAATGTCGCACATGGTTGATATGCCTAACTCTGTCACGTCGCCGCCACTTGCGGAAGTCGACGATAATGATGGCGATTCAGTCTTTGGACCCGAGCGCAATCGTGGTCGTGTGTCAATACCGGAACGAGAAGCCAATCGATACGCAGATCTGAGATTGCGTCTTCAACGCCAGATTGAGAATCTTCCTCGCATAGGCACGCTACTTACCCTGGACGTAAGAAGTAACGATATACGGGTGAGCTACGGCACTTCGCACATCGCACGCGCACAGCACTGGCGTCACTGAAACATCGGCATGTGTGTGGCAGAATGGCGTTACGTATATCGCGCAAGTCTTGAAGCGCAATCGCACACTGCGCGTGCTGAATCTGAGCGACAACAAGATAGACTCCGCAAGTCTCGGTAGCCTATCAGAAGCATTGGTATGTGTTGAACATCCCTGTGCCTCAGTATCGATATAAATGCTGACCTGCTCACAGAAATATAATACCACGCTGGAGACCCTTGACCTGTCCAATAATCCTTGCTGTGGACCGACCCTGGATGGCCTGCAATCTCTTCGCTCGGCCCTAGTGCTCAATTCTACCCTTATGCGATTATTCTTGAACAATACTGGCTTGAATACATCAGCAGCTATAGCTCTGGCCGAATATCTACCAGACATGCCCTCCCTCATTCATCTTGATCTCACCGACAACCCAGACCTCGACATCGCTGGTATTATGGCTCTGTCCGCATCGATCAAGCTCAACCGCTTCCTTCGATGCCTGGACCTTAGTATACCTCCGAACAATCCCGAATTCGCTCGTCTCTCGCAAGACATCTTGCAATCTTGTATACGCAATACTGAGCACGCGCAGAAAGTTTCCTTGGCTCGAGGCACCAAGGCCCCCATCTCTACATCAATCTACAAGTCTGAAATTGTGCGCGATTTGCGCGACCTGGAAGAGCATACATTGGCAGCTTTGCAGCTCAGCGATGCTGCGATCGGCCAGTTGTCACCTTGGTCTAGAGCAATGCTGCAGTCTGCGAAGAGTGTCATCGGAGTCATGACTGCCTCTATTCAGCAAGATGAAGGGCTTCAGCGAGAGGGCAAAGAGCTCGCCAATCCAGCCTCGGTCCTTGCCATATACGACGAGGCAACGGCTCTCCAGCTGCAACTCTTGGCTCGAGAGGAATCGGTAACAGATCACGATCGACAAAATATCTTGATACCCCTCAGTAGCCATCTTGCAGTCCTCCTGCAACGTGCTAGCAATCTGTACGGGTTGGTCAGTGCATCAAGACCAGGCAAACAGGGGCCGGGCAATAAGCTCTCGACGAGTCTTCCATCATTATCTACCGGGGAGCATTTGTCGCCTATTAAGCCGCCGCTATCTCCCACGGCACAGCTCCCGTCTCCGTCCTTTTCGATAACGGATTCCGACGATGACACTCAATCTTCGCATTCGAGCAGCACTTCGGAAAGTAGCGGTCCTGAACATGCTGTGCTTGCAGACTCTGCCCACGATGACATATTCGGCGCAAGTTCACTCGCACAAGCGCCATCACAGAAGCCTGGTAAGGCGGAACAAGAGCCCCTGCAAGTACCGGCATCTTCTTCGTACGAATCTCTTAGTAGCTCTGCTCCTCGTAGCCCCGTGGAAAACCATTCGAGATTCTTGACGCTAGAAGAAGGCGAAGTCTTCCGCCGAGGAATCTCCAAGGTCCAAGGAAGGGACGAAACCCTTTTGGACGTGCTCGATCAGGACGTGGAGGCAGATGGCGAGGAGCTAAAGCAGGAGTTGTTGGAAGTCGAAGTGGAGAGACCAAGACGTGCATCTATCAGTTCAGGCGATGAATTAGAGACGCGGGATAAAGGCGCAGGGCAGCCGTCCGGTAATTAGTGAGGTTCAAGTACAAGATATGCTAGTTACGAAAGTGAATCGCACGTTAATTACGTATAACGAAACACCGTTCGCCAGTCGAATACGCCTGTTGTTGACAACCTGTACACCGTAATTTGAGCAGCGTGATTGCTTGGCTTTTCGGAATTGTTCAGCAGTAGCAGGGCTCTCAACAACAATTACAACGAGCCAGCGTGATTTCTCTATCCGTTGGCTTGTTCCGCATTGTCGTAGGCGTTGGACTTGTGCTTTGGCACGAACTGGAAGTCCTCGTCTATAATTTGACGTAGTGGTCAGCTTAGCCAACTTCGAGGATGCAGAGCGCACATACCTGGAGGTCCTAAAAACATCGATGTAATCTTGATCCAGTCCATGTAGTTATCGCTCACCAGCAGAGACTGGAGCGAAGTTTCAGCAAAGAGAGGGAGCAACTATAGCAGTATATGATTGCATACCTCGAGCTCATCACGTCCATTGAATGGGTAAGGACGGTCGTTCAACCTCGCTGGCAGGCGCTCCAGGATACCAACCGGCACATAGCGGTATTGGAAGCTGAGTGCTTCGCACATGAAGCGTCTCGTGGTGTTGACGCCGACGGTATCTGAGCCCCAATGTTCCAAGCCATACGAAGCCAAATTGCCAATCATGTCTAATCGTTCGCGGGACGATATATCCCAGTCTCTCCGTTCTTTGATCTCGGTAAAGAGCCAAGGTTTGATGAGAGCGCCTCTTGCAATCATGATTCCGTCAACTCCGGAGGATTCGACGTTTTCCCAATATGATCGATGGTCATATGCATCACCGTTGCCAAAGATGGGTACGGCTGGCACTGTTTACAGTGATGGGAAGATTTCGATCAGTCTTTATTCTCATAGCTGATCTAGAGTCTACTCACTGTCGAGCTCGTCCGCTCGGTACCGAAGTTCGTCAGCGCATGTCTTGATGTAGTCGTAATCGGCGAGTTTTGTATAGCGTTGCTGCTGAGATCGTCCATGGATCTTGTTCGAGGCATTTGTAAGCCTGTCATCGATATCAAGCTTCTTTTGTGCTGGTCGACTCACCGTAAGAGCACCGACACCCCAGTCTCTGACAACTCGCGACATAAGCTTGTGTGTAGTGTTGACGCCAGTCTTGATGCCAGTACGCATCTTGATCGTGATTGGCGTCTCGTTGGCCACCAGATTCATGCCTCCGAGAATCTTGCCAACCTTGCTTCCCGACTCCAAGAGGGCAGATCCGCCGCCTTTCTTAACAACCAGATCAATGGGGCAACCCATGTTGACATCGATGAAGTCGAGGTCTGGACATTCAGACTTGATCTGTTCGGTCGCAGAAACCAGGGTCTGAGGCTTGTTGCCGCAGAGCTGAATGCCAAAGCACTTTTCGCTAGGGTGGCGGCGAACAAGAGACCATTCATTCTTGTTGCCTGACAAGAATTCCTGTGCTAATCCCATTTCGCCGCATGTGATGTCTGCGCCGTAGCCTACACAGAGCCGCCTGAAAGGCAAATTGCCGACAGTCGTGAGGGGTGCAAGGTAGAGCTTGCCTTCGAAATTTAGCCTCTTCTTCTCGACCGGTCTCAGGGGAGTTTCAGTCGACGCATCCGGCAAGCTCGCGGCTTCTTGAGCAGCAGGCTCTCCGTTTGTCTTGTCATCTCCTCCTTTGGTCCCTTTTTGCCTGTTGTTGCCTTTGCCTTTATGCTTGCCCATCGCTGCCCGCGTGTCCAACGGCTCGCCAATGCTGGTCAGATAGGCTCTGGTCTTGGGCAGATCTTGGGTTTTAATCCGTCGAAGCTCGGCTATACGAGACGGTGTGACCACATTCTTCTCGCCACGGGTGCGATATAGCCATTGAAGCTTTTCCTCATCGGTGGTCAAATCCTGAGGGCAAGCTTGACGAAGCTTCTCCTGATCAATGCTCAAAGCCTTGCCGCTGCCCTGAAAACCTTCACCCTCTGGCAGATCGTCCATATGACTGGTCGAAAAGCGACACTTGAAGCCAAATGGGCAAGCACCATAGTTTGAGTAGATCTGTGGCTTGCTCGTCAGTGTGAAGGCAACGTGCGGGTTGTGCCTCAGCCATGCTCACTGGACATTTGGATTGCAAGTGTTGCGATTCATTCTCGCCGCCCTTTTCCGTCTGAATGTCCGCTTTCTTCTGTTCTTGCAGGTAGATTTTGATATCGTGATTCAAGTCGCATGTCAGACCGTCCTGCAGCCGGGCACATTGCTCGCCTCTCGAGGTGAAGCTGCAGAGCTTGAGACCGCCATCCTGAATTCTTGCAAATTGTCTTCCTTTATTCTGTCCCTTTTGCTTCTTTCGAGGAGGCTCTTCTGTGCTTCTCGTCAGATCTGACACTGCACCTTTGGATGACGAGGCGTTTGGCCGTCCTTCTGCCGCATCGTCGTCGTCCAGCTCTCTCGGCTCGGCGACTTTCTCCTCAGTGGCCGTCGCAGCTGGCGAAGGCTTCCCATCGACGACTCTACCGCCAATGATGCGGTCCCAGATGACATATCTGCAGTGCAATTGCCCGGCCAAGTCAGCTTTCTGACAGTTGCCACTTTTTTTCGCGCGTTTGGTGCACAGGCTAAGCGGGCAGAGCTTGCTCACGAGGACTTGATGGGCGCGATATTGGGCTTTTCGGCCCAGTACGGGGTCGCGGCAGGTGCTTCCACGGTTGCTGCCATGCTTGCTGTTGCGTGCAGGTGGAAGAGCTGCGATCCCGTGTGCAACCTCGGAGCGCATAAAGGTGGCAAAAAAGGCTTCAGCTTGCTGTGCCAAACCCGGACAGTCTTCTGCAATTATGTTGGCGTAAAGCATGTAAGGTCACGAATGCCTCTATGTGCTCGCACCTGCTGTTGCTGCCGCACTTGCTTGCTCAGTACCAGCACCAACAGTCAGACACGCCCGATCACGCTGCTCAGCTGCGCTCCTGGCAGCGCACGCAATGGTTGAAAGAGTCCCGTACAACAGCAAGTGAAGCAGGGAGCGCCGTATCGACCTCAAACATACCAGCACCTGGCTCTGGACGCGCTTGGAGTGCCGCAGCCGTGCTGCTTGGCGAGGCCCTTGACCCGGCCAGCAGCGCGCGCTTTGTTTACCTCGCCGCTTTCACGGACACACGCCAGAGCGAGCAACACCGACGAAAGACCCGAATATCAACTCGTCAGCCTCCGTTGTGTACATACGCGCTCCTGCCTGCTGGTATTCCAAGCTCGCAGACACCCGCTGTATCAACTCAAACATCAAGATCAACGCCATGGAGACCTACGAAGCTCGTCTGGCTTCTTTCAAGCTCCACCCGACAAAGCGCAAGGTCAACGAGCCGTACTCTGCTACAGTCGCTTGGCCGCATCATGCCACCCGCTTTAGCGTCACGCCCTCCTCCCTCGCACGAGCTGGCTTCTACCACGATCCCACAGAGAGCGCGGCTGATAACGTGACCTGCGTCTACTGTGGCAAGGGTCTCGAAGGATGGGAGGACGGAGACGACGCGCTCGACGAGCACCTCAAACGTGTCCTTGACAAGTCTACCGGCGAGAAATGCCCATGGGCCACTCTGGTGGGCATACAGCGCGACTTTGACCTCTTTGGTCCTGAAGAGTACGAGAATGGTAAACACGATCCAAGCATAAGCTTGCTTGTCAAGGCGAGGAAAAACACTTTTGGGAACTGGTGGAAATTTGATGGCAAAAAAGGTTGGAAGCCTACGAGTGAGAGGGTACACGCTAGTTCACCGCTTTTCAGTTGCTGGTAACAGTCACTGATGACATTTGCCTTTATCCAAATAGCTGGCCACCGCAGGCTTTTACAATACACCCCTCCAAGACAGCCTGGACACATGCGCTTGCGCGTACTGTGATGTGCAGCTTGACGGCTGGAGCAAGAATGACGACCCTGCGTGAGTAGACAAAGCTGTAATAGGAGCGTTGCGCTGCTGCCTGTTGGTCTGACAGCACATTTCTCACCCCTGTCATGCAGTGAGGAACACCGTTCTCGACGTCCAGACTGCTATTTCTTCACAGCCATGTCGCGCGCATCGACCAGCACTGCGAAAACACCCAAATCAGAGGTGGATGACAATCTATCAAGACAAGCCATGACATTCTGCTGATATCTTTCCTCCAGAATCTTAAATCATCGCGGTCTTCCCGCAAGAAGGTCGTCAAGGATGTCGAAAGCGAAAACGAGACCCGGGCGACCTCTACGAGGCTTGCGTCAAGCACGTCGTCAAAGAAAAAGCAGTAAGTCTGCTCCACGTCGAGACGCCGAGTGGTTTTCAGCGATTCATTCTCATTGCATTACAGGAGCAAAGCGCGGTCACAGCCTGCAGTCATCGAGATTGATGGCACAGACGACGATGTGATGGCCACTGATCTAGACGACGACACGCTAGCACCCAGTACATCAGTCTCTATCCCAGCACAGACACGGAAGGGCAAGGCAGCAAAGGCAAGATCGCAGACTGGCACTTCCCTCGCAGCTACAGATTCTATTATTGCGGTGCGCGAGACTGACAATGAATCTGATCACGACGAAGAGGATGGGCAAGTGACGCTGGCCAAGTCGAGAACGAGAAGGAGTGTCGCGGCTCCTGCTGCTGCCAAAAAAGCACCGGCCAAGGGCAAGAAAGCGGCCCCAGCGAAGAAGTCCACCAGGTCCAACACCTTGAAGAGTGTGACAACGGAAGTGGATCCCGTCTCTATGGCTACAGCTTTGCCCGAAGACGACGGTCCATCTGCAACCGAGACCACAGCCATGATGGAAGACTCAACACCCGCAGCGCCTACAAAGAAGCCGAGCAAGAATCGCAGAACTACAACGACAAAGGCTCCTAAAGCGACAAGAAGTCGGAAAGCGACACGATCACAGCAGTCTGCTGCAGATTCCACAGTAGATGAAACAGCCGAAGAGTCTCAGGCTCCCGAAACCGAAATCGTGGAGATGGACACGCATTCAGTAGTTGAGGAATCACGAAATGCCTCGGAAACAACAGCCCTCCAGGCAGCAATGTCCGATCTCGAAGACGATAATGCCGCTTTCGAACGCTTGCTTGACCAGTCATTGCCGACTATCGCCAGGCAGAAGCCACCCAGCAAAGGTCGCAAGAACAAGGCGGAGGCAGTTGATGCGCCTGCTAACAATAGCAGCGCGCCATCAGTCTCAAAACCGGCAAAGGCGACCACAGCTAGCGAGAGCCTACCTCGCAAGGCGCTTCCTATCCTGCAAGCCGATGAGCCGTTATCGGCAGATGATGCAGAAGGTGTCGACAAGATCGTGCACCTAGACTCGGTTGAGCAAGACTATGCAAGCCAACCCAAGCCTGCCCTCGATAGTGCCCGAGAAGTCAACAGCTACACAGATGGCAAAAAGGCAACGTACACAGGTCGAACAGAAGCTAGCTCCGTAATTGCAGAAAAAGACGAACTTCCTCAAGCTAGCCGGATGCAGGATCGGAGAAATTCAGACACTGCCACCGAGTCAACGACTCGAATCGGATATGCACAAGTCCCAGACAAGCCTGGCAAGACCAGTGCAGTCACAGACACCTCGGACATGGCAATCGACCAGCTGGGCACATCGCCAGTGGGAGAGCCATCTGGCGGCTCGTCACGAAATGCCTCGACGTCGGCAACTATGACCGTGCCAGAGGTCACGTCAGAAGGCGCACACGAAGTCACGCCAAGTATGTCTTCCAATCGACCGGTCAAGGCGTTGCCTAGCCAGCGTCAGTCTAGTGCGATGTCAATGCATACACGAAAACAGGTTTCCGCACGCTCTGTTCCATTGCCGGACGTAAGCAAGGCACAATCCGCTCTCGACGACCTGCTTGCTGGGCCGATACCCACTTTCGATTCTCCGGCAAAAGCCTCTGACTCTCCTCGACACGCGCTTACACCGGTCGCTTTGCCCTTGCGGCAGCCTACATCCACCGCGACTAGTCATGCTTTTGCATCGCATGCACAGACTCTATCGTCTAACCAAAGGCAAGGCACATTCGACTGGATCAACACAGTCAAAGAGGCAGAGATTAAACGTTACCGAGCAGAGAGCCAGAAACTCCTTGAGAGGTACGACTCTGAAGTAGCCGCCCGACGCATCGAGGTAAGGCACGGCGTTACTGACCGCGTTAAAGACAAGGCTGATATGAGTTCGTGAATCAGTTGGTAGCCCTGATACGCAGGCGTTCAATGCGGACACAATGAGGGAGCCATCGCGCGAGTGTGGACTTAATCGTGCATTTCCTGGTTGTTGTACGTGTGGTTGTATGTCGCGGTTGGCGTTGGCTTTGACAAGCTTCGGGTGGTCTGCACCGTTGCAATTTTCAATTTTGATGCTGTAGAATGCCTATGGCGCAAAGGCTGGAATGAAGCGCTCCGCAATACGGAGCTGCTGTTCTTTTGTTTGGTGGAACTGCAGAGCGACCACATCAAGTCGCATCGAAGAAGAGAAAGAGGTGATCCGCGTACCAGAATTATGCCAACAATAACGGCAGCGGCAGCGCACGCCATGCTTATGAGCAGCCAAACGAGACCCCAAAACTGCAGTATGAATCGCGTCAAGCTGGCAGGCCGGAACATTGGATGCAATGCACACCTGAGACGGGCCACCGAACTTGTTGCCAAACTTGTAGGCATCTGAACCCGTCGATACATTGGCCACTTGTGCTGATTCAGTCAAATTAGCGCTATTGCTGCTGCTGCTTGCAAGGGTCCCTTGCCCACCAGCGAATTGACCAGCCCAGGAAGTGATGACGGTAGCGCCAAACCACAGTACATAGAATCGCAGTAGATACGCGCGCTGGTAGAAGAACCAAGGGACAAAGCCTGTAAGAACGTTTCAGTACTCTTCATCTACTTGAGGCCACATCGGCCGTGCGTACTCAGGATAAGGAAAACAATGATCGCGAGGTTGAAAGGCGTCTTTTCAACGAAGTAGAGTAGCCATAGGAGAATGATGACGATTGCTATAACTGCAATTTCACTCTACATCGTAGCACAGAGATCAGCGGGGCTTGCAGTGGAGCGTAGCGCGAGGCTTGACTGACTGCGAAGAGGGAGAATCCGCAGAAAACAAGAGCAGCGCCAACGACACCCTCTCCTATATATCCAGCCGGCAACGAGAAGAAATCCTGCCAATGTCTATCGTCCTGGGACCTGCCATCAAGGTAGTGCGTGGCTCCGGATCCATCATGCCTCAAGCTTATGAAAGTGACTTTGTCCCGGGCGAAGACGTGAACGATAGCCTAGAAGAGGCTTCAGCAAGCACACGTCCTTTCACATTGATCCTACCTACATGACTCATTTCGTGCTAGCTGGGATTTAGCCGTCTGAGTATAGGATTGATCAATGGCGACTTGTGCTTACTACCATTGTATGGAACATGAGCCACGGTTTGATTAGCCAATCGAGATGGAAACCCTGCCACATGAATCGCTCGTTAGGCTGCTCAACACCCTTGCTTGATTGTGGTAATACTCGCCTGTAAGCAAAAGAGAGTCTTTCGTGGTGCTCTCAGCATTCGTGAAGGTGACATTTCGTGAACACTCACGAGTGCAACGGCTGCTTGTATACCCAGCACCTCCAAAGTCAAGAGCTGTTCAGTCGGATGCGGACGCAGAGGGTGATCATTGATCCTTTCAGGCCGGTCTCCGCGAGGTAAAAGAGTGTGTAGTGCTTCAATGACCAAGGCTTGAGCGGGAATAGGGCTCATGCAGAGCTAGCTTGTGAGGGGTGCGCTGGTAGGGTAGACATGCAGACGCGAGACCAAGCAGTCTTGCAGACAATTTGGCCATCAACGATGAGCCGGCGACGCGCGCATCTTGTTGACTGCGTCGAACAACCTGACGGTTCAACGTTGCGTGCGTAGCTTGGACATCCGAAAGACCAAGCATGTCACGTAGGAAGGAACGTAGCAGCTTGTTTGACTTGTTGACGGTAGCTTTGATGGAACTAAATGCAGGAGCGGCTCAGACTCCTTTGATTCCAATGTATGCATTGAAGTGGTGCCGTACCACCAATATACCAGCGAGCACAGCCAGAGCGAAAAAGATGACGCAGATGATAACCCATAGGAAACCCCAGAGCTGCAAGCGAAGTCAGCTGTATTCTATCGTGCTGCAATAGTACTCGTGAATTGCTGTACGTACCCGAGCCGAGCCGCATGTGCAAGCCGCGAATTTATGGGCATCCGAGCCTGGAATGGTACGCCTTACTAGTGCTGCAGAGTCGTGAGCAGTGCAAAAGCTTGATGATCACATTACTCACTGTCAATCATGAGGACAAAATTGTACACGGCAGTGACAGCTCCCACGAAAAGGATATAAAAGCGGAGCGGCCATGCATGGCGCAAAAGCCATAAAGGCGCCATTACTGAGTCGGACGCCATCAGCTTCTTTCTGCCGTTGGCCCAGCGGCAGTTGCAACTCACTTGCAATGGCAAAGAGGATAGTAGGAACAGCCACGCAGTCCTTCTCCACCCAGATGAGGGAGAGTAGCATGATGGCAGCTATGACGAAGCTCGCGATTTTACTCTGGTACGACGGAAGCTGTGGTGATCAGTCCCAATGAGATGGAGAAGAGGAATAGTAGACTTACTGCAAATATAGAGAAGCCAGCGAAGATGAACGCTGCACCGAAAAAGCCAGCGCCGAGGTAGCCCACCGGCCCGACTAGCAATTGAGCTCGAGATTGAGGGCCGCGCGAGAGCCAGACCGTCGCGCCAGAACCTGGAAGATCGATGACAATGTACATGACGTGCCCTCCTGTCAATATGACCATGGCAGCCTGGAGTGAAGTTAGCAGGGCCTGCATGGACGTGAAGCTGAAATTTACGTGGCAGAATTCATGCTTTGTGATATGACAAGCCTTAGTTGCAGATTGCTAGTAGTATACTGTGGGACTGCTTACCAAGGTTGTCATAAAGAGCACCCAGGGATGGATCACGAGACGTACGACCTGAAGGCTGTCGGTTCATCACTTGATACAAAGTCAGGTTCTGACGAGCACTAACCGGAGGGGTGAAGTAAAGGGCCTGCGAAAAAACGAATGTCAGTCTCCCACCCCAGTATGAGCTACTGATGATAATAGCGCCTACGATGATCACAGCGGTGTACCCTGCAAGTACATACAGAGTCAAGCGTTGCTCATCCGGATACGGAGTAAGATGATGGCGCAGACTCTCGGGAGACAGGTCGACCGCGCGTCGCACCAATTCATGTGGCAGGACAGGCATGCCGTGCAAGAGCCACGACACGAGACAATAGCCTATTCCTGCAACAAGAGCAGTGGAGGAGCTGAACTTGCGAGGTCGCATCGAGATAATAAGCCCTCGTTGACTGGAGCTGAAAATTCGGCAAAAGGCGGTGCGTTTGCGAAACGAGTTCAGGTCTGCGGCCGATGACAGTACGGACGCTGCAGAGACGTTACAATGCTTAGCAAACGGGATGCGCTGAATCGTGTTTAATTGTGTTGCAGGCTGGGTTCCCACCACGCAAGACGTAGAGCTTGGGATGCCGAGCAGCGGAATTGACAAGGTCGAGAGGAGCACAACGACAAAGGTGATAGTGAAACAGAAATTGATACACGTGGAAGAGAGTGCATGGGACTGAGCATGCGTCGTGAAGCTTGCGGAGCGAAGACGGACACGGGTCGGGCGTTAACCAGCGGCTTCATAGGCGGAAGTCTCCGAAATCAAGCTCAAAATTGATGACCTCAATTCTGTCCGCAGGGTCGTAGAAGTGGTTGGAGATGGATTGCGAGCTTTTTAGAGACGAAGGAGTGACTCGAGAAGGCCGTATTGTAGCTTTGACAGGCATTGTTTGACGGGTTGGAGGTTTTGCGGAGCGAGTTGAGCTTGGCTGCAGGCCTGGCGCGAGCGGTGCTCTCGGCCTGGAAGTAGTCATTGTCTTCGATGGTAGAGCCACTGTCTTATCGCCGGAACGCTGTGACGGGTGTCCGTTAGGTGCCAAACGCCCTTGCGTGCTCTGAGGTGGCCCGGCAGCTGTTTTCCTATTTGCCTGACGAACGAGTGGAAACAATGGAGGCTCTGGGAAAGGCTGATCATAGTACGAGTCGCACAGGCATTCAGATTCGTCGTCTGATGGTGGTGGTGGAATGAAATCGAGATGGTCATCCCAGTGCCCGTCGAGATTTGAGAGGTTGATGGTCCATTGCGCAGATGCCAGCGTGCGATTCAGGTTCATAGATTTATAATCGGGCATATCGCAAGGAGGATCGTCGGGAATATCTATTGAAACAAACAATGCCAAAGGACCAAGTCAAAGGATCGAATCAGTGTCACTCTGCGTTGCCAGATGGAAATGTGGCCTGCGTACCCTTCGGGTCCACGGCTTGCCGCGTTGCACAATCCACTTCTGACTCGTCATCGATGAGTGCATGGCCAGCCGCAACCTGTTCAAGAAAGGTCGGTGGAGGCGGCAAGGCTTCTGCGTCCTCGTTCATGTCATTATCAGACCTCAGGCTTGTCGGGTTGAAGAGTAGCGGAGTCGGGCTACCGCCACCTTTTCTGCGTCGACTGAGCTGGTTCGGGGAAGGCGTCTTAAATAGCAGAGGATTGCTTGGGCCGCCACTCATCGACAGGCTGCTCCTTGACCCACTGGGCCTCGGTGTCTTGAAGGCGCTTGCTGGCGGTTGCTTGATGCTGTCTAACGCGATCGACATTGACGGCGGAGCTGGCGTACGAGCTGGAGTTTTGGTGTTCATCCGGGACTTGCCATCACGAGCAGGCGTGGCTTCGATGCGCACACTGCGCTGAGACTTTGCTGC
This sequence comes from Cystobasidiaceae sp. HBUAS51001, assembly GCA_003351005.1. NCBI lineage: Eukaryota > Fungi > Basidiomycota > Cystobasidiomycetes > Cystobasidiales > Cystobasidiaceae > Cystobasidiaceae sp. HBUAS51001. Next base: position 62,712 of record KZ857216.1, on the reverse strand, counting down.
AGTACTGGGTGCAGCACTCCGAACCGTCAGCGAGCCTGGCTGCTCCTTCACTGGTGCCAACGTCTGGGCAGCTATGTTTATCGGGTGGGATGCACTGGTCAGATGAGCTAGGCAAAACGGGAACAGCACACGCGACGCTTACGTATGAGACTGAGCTTCTCGTATGCCATCTCGCTCGCTTTGCCTTTGGCATCCTTCGCCTTGAGAGGCTGAATCCCTGCCCGGTTGTTGCCATCCTTCGTGCTGAGCACCCGAGCTCCAGGCTCGAGGGCTACAGTCGCTGCCTTACCATTGGCATTAGCAGACTTGAGAGCAAGCTTGTCCGAGGTAGCCTTGGTGGTCTTTGCTCCCTTGTGAATGAGCGGCTGCTGCTTCACTCCGGGCGTCTTGAAGGAAGCGGCTGCCTGACTGGACACGTAGCTCCCAGCCGGTTTGCGGGATGACACTGCGGCGCCATTCTCCTTGTCAACGAACAAGGCATGCTGAGGTCGGCTGGACAGCATGTCTACCAGAAACCGACACGTTGACGCTGAACGAACGTGAAGTGCTGTCAAGTGAGCGAGGGGCAACCAGGTGATCGATAAATCGCGTGCAGAGGAGGCGCCTAGACGCAACAGGATCGACCGGCTAGCAGACAACAGCTACTGTCCTTTCTGACTCCTGTCGTGTGCGTGGCATATCTGATAGAACACAGAAATCCCGGCTCATTGTGGTGCGCGACGGCGAGCGTTGTGGCAACTTAGACTATATCACGGCGGCCATCATCAGCATGCTTCTGCGGGCAGAGAAGCTCATTAGAAGGCTCACAGTGCTCTTTGCTGAGTGTACGTAATCAAATGAATATGGTCAGCTATCTGATAGCGGACTTGGGTAGACCGAAATATCTTGACGGGTCTTTAGAAACTCACTAGAACTTGAACTTGACATTCTTAGACTGCGCCTGATTGCATGTAACGCGAAGTTCTTTTGCGAGAACGCTAGGACCACAGTAGAAGACAGAGACTGTCGGATGCAGACTGCTCTCGAGTCCGCTGAGATAGCTGCCACTTTCGATGCCGTTGCGGATGGAGGTGAAAATAGCGGTCCAGTCTGGACGGCCGAAGTGAGTCCGAGACCTCAGATTCGTCAATGGGTCATATGCGGCTGTGTGAGGGAGAAAGACAAGTCAGCCGCACAGGCAGACCTGCCGCTTAGGTCAGCTGCTCACCTCCAACATCATTGAGGGCAATGTTGTACATCTGATTTTCATCCATCTTTGCAGTGATGTACGTGTTGATATGGACCAGATCACCGCTGAGGTTCTGTTCAATCTCCTTCCTGCAACGACATGGAAACAAAGTCAGATAAGTCCACGGTCAAGGGAGTCGACCAATTGATACCGTACAACAAAGCAGCGAACCATTCAAAGGCGCCCGAGTCACGATTGACTGCAGAGCAAAGAACTTCATTAGAACGATGACTTTGGCTGTATACAGTGTTAGCCACTCACTCCAAAAGAATTCGACTCTTCGTAAAGCGCCGAGTCTGCCTTTCTTGGCCATGTATCTATGAAAACAACACCTCAAGAGACTGACTTTGGCTGCACTATGGAGCACGTACCCTATGTTCTTCAGCACGCTAGCCCAGGGAGTGACGCCAATGCCAGTGCCAATGAGCACAGCGACCTCCGATTGGAAAACGTCTTCGGCAGGTGCACCAAAGGGGCCGTCGATTCGAAGGGCGGGCACATTGCCGGACAAGCCCGTCACTTCGTAGAAGCCGCCCTCGCCGTACGAGGAAGTGTCTGAGGCAGACTTTTCTGTGCCCTTCTTCGCATCGCGTGTGAGCTGTTCCGCCAATGAGCTGGAGCATCCTAGTCTTTCGCCCATGGCTTTGGTGAAATCGCCAGCTTGGCGGATATGAACAGATACATAAGGGTCATCGGGAGCACTAGAGATGGTGAAAGGATGCCTAAAAGATTAAGAACGAAGGTCAACATGGTGAAACTGATGACAAAGCAATGTAGAGTTTACCTACCATTGCAGCTTTGAGACCTCCGGGAGGTTCAAGAAGAGCCACTGTCCGCTCTTGTATCTAAAGCTAGGCTTTTTGAAACGAATCTCCATGGCTCCACTCGGATGCATAAAGACATTGGTAACGCGGGTCTCACGCCTGGCTCGGACCTCTCGCAGGACTCGCTCCAGAAAGTACAAAGCCCCACCGATGATGGTGAATCTGTTGGTGAAGTACCCAAGGCATTGGACTGGCTGACCTGGCAGACCTCCACGCACGAAGCAGCCAGTGGCATGAGTATCTGGGAAAATCCGGAACAGCCGCCTCAGCCGTCTAGCAGAACGCCGTGTCACTTCTCCGACTTACAAAGGCCCAGCAACCAGAAGAAGGCCAAATGATGCGTGTACCAGAACAACTCGCTAAGGCCATCTGTAAGTTTTGCGCTCATGTTGTGGTCCAAAGTGTTTGGAGGTTCGCTTACAAGCACTGATGCCGGATCTTGGCGTGACTATATGGCTCATGGTCAGCCATGAGCGTGGGATTCGCCGACTTGGTCGAACCTACGCAGTGGTATACATGAGGACCATGATGAGAAGCATGATGTGACCGGTGAACTGTCATGGGTACAGTAGGTGAGCAATAGTCGCGTGGTCGGAGAGAGTCCAACGCACTCCACCTGGTTGTGTGCTAGATAGACGCATGTACGATATATAATGTTGAGCCAGGCTGCAATAGGATCATGCTCAACTAAGGATTTACTCACTAATGGATACCCCAAGCAGTGTTCTTGCGGAGTTGTCGGCGCTCTACATTGATAAAATTGACGTCTGTGAGAGAACAGGCAGATCAATGGTTGCAGAATAAGCATGAAACACGAGCAGACTCACAATGCGCAGTGGTATGTACGATTGTAAAGAAGAGTGTGGAGTAGGCGATTTGACGATGGAACCTGTGCAGGAAAGCGTCAATACACATGTGAAACAGAGCCTAGCAACTTCGGCAAGCTTACCATAGATTTTCGTCGAGCGGCAGTAACCCTGGAAGCAGTGGTAGAACGCGGATAAGCCCAACATGAAAGATGAGTAGCCAACACCGGGACTGACATGTGAGATGAGGGCGGACGACCATGATGAGATTACGCAATACTGGCGATGGCAATAGCAGATCGGTCAATGAGGGCAAGTGGTGGCTGTTGGAACATGTTCAAGCCATACCAGGCAGAGTAATAAGAAGCCCATCATAGCCCAGGCAGAGACCAGCTCCTACAGGACAATATGAAGGTCTGTATCAGTCTCCCCTCCGTGCTGCGATGCAATGAGCGAGCATGCAGGTCCTCACCTCTGGAGAACCAAACCGAGAAGCCCAAGGTGTTGAGGCCAGCAAGACGCGGATCAGCAGCCTGCTTCCACCAGCCGTAGGAGAAGAGAGCGAGATGAGAGCCATAGAAGAACACGTTCCATGCAAGGCGTCGGCCGCCGAACTCCCGCTTGTACCAGGGCTCACGAAGGGCGACCATCCTGTAGCTGAGAGTGACAGATAGCGACGCTGCACTCAAGTCTCCCGACCTGCGCAGCAGATCTAGAGTAGGACGACTGTCTTTGGAGCTGTGACTGTCAAGCAGGGTACGAAAAGGTCAATGTTCCGAATCGGAGGGCAGTGTAGAACGAGGGCAGTCAGACAGGACGCTACCATGTCAAAGCTGCTGCTGCTCTCGACTCTGCTGCCTTTGCAGTCCCATCATCAGCCTGTCGCGCATTGCCAGGTCGACCAGGCTGACTTGACGACCACGCGCAGTGAGAGGCGCCAGGGCGACGACTGTTCCGACTGGCACATGAATGCGGCACTATGAACCCTCGCAACAGCAGAGGCGTTTATATGACGGGCGAATGCTTTGAGCAGAGCCAAGGTCCTGTGAGAGCTCCTCGGTGCGCGTCGAGCTCCGCAATGAACGCCACCGTGATCCAAGTATTATACCACCTTCCAACTACCAGCTTCACTATCTAGATACACTGGCAGCTTGACAGGTCCATGTGAGCACTTGCTATCTACCCTGAGATCTCATCATCCAGTCAAAGCTGCCCGCAATTCCGATGCTATACACTCCAGCTCATCACGTGAAGTCTGTGACGTATCCAGACCTATGCGGTCTGCTCCAGCATGAAGCTTGAGCAGCTCGTTCACCGCATTTAGCAGTGTTTCGAGGTGCTCTCTTCGGTCTTGCATCTGCCTGAATGCCTCGCGCTGAGCATGCTGATCTCCAAGTAGTCCGTAGATGATGATCAACGTGCAAAACCCAGACAATACCTGTGATTCGCCCTTTATGAAAGACAAACAAGCTTGAACTTGGTCAAGTCTCTTCAAAACAGCTGACACAAATCTTACTGGGTCTTTCGCAAAGCTTTCGCGGGCCATCAAACTCGAGAGAGCCAGGACAGCCGAGTGGCCCTTGGCCGATGGCTTGTCAACATCTTTGCATCCACAGCCCGTGTCCGATGAGCACACGAAAACAATGCGTAAGTTAGATGACCGGCACTCCGTAACAGTGATTCAGATACTGACGAAGGCTCCGAAAAATAGGTCGGCTAGAAGGGCAGCTTTCCAAGACATTCTCCAGCAGTGCAAGCGAGAGAAATAGAACCTCAGATTGAAAATGTATCGGCTGATTTCGTATGCTCTGTGAACTGGAGATTTGGTCTGACGAAGGAGGATCGACGCCATTGTTTCGTACAGCACTGGTAGAGATGATCTGTGAAGACTTGCCCAACTCGATGCAAGACATCAATGCCACAAAGAGAGGCCGGCTTTCTTGTACGACTGCGTCCAAATGTGTCTGAGAAAGGTTTGTCAAGGACAGCATGGATTTGAGCAGAAGTGGGAGGTGTCCTGTAGGATCTTGTGCCGCTGCATATGCGATGTCAGTCAAGGCGAGATGGCACGCCTTGTCCATTGCAAGCCAGCTCACCTTCACTCGGAAACCGAACCTCGGGCGAGTGAGTCTGCATTGAAACCTGAGCAGTCGCAGGGACCAGTATGCGGAAGACAGACGGCAGTCGTGTGAGAATGCTTTGCATTAGAGAGTCCTTGGCATCGCCTTCGCCAGCTTGATCAAGGAGGGAATTGAGAGTGTGCAAACTTGACTGCATATCTTGCACTGCTTCCATGCTGCCAGTCGCAGATATCTCCTCTTCTATAAATTCAAGTATCCATTCGATATGCCCGCCATACGAAAGCTGGTTTATGGTATCGGCCCCTTGATTCACATATCTCTCCAAGATAGTCGAGAAGAGATCCTGTGCTGACAGCTGGCACAACAATCGAGGAGTTTGTCTGAGCTAAAGGGTTGTTCATCGTCGAAGGTACTGCGACATACTTCGATACGTCCAGGAGACGCCTTGCAAAGGCTGCTAGCTAAATTGGCCAAGGTAGACAAAGCCCTCTTCTCTGCTTTAGTCGCTCCCTTTTCAGGAATGATAATTTGCCTACGCAGCCAGCTTTGCTGCCGGACTACTCGAAGCACTTGAAGCACATCTAATTCATCGTCGACCAGCTTCAAGTGATCGAAGACTTTGCAATTTTGGGATAGAGTCGACACAAGTAATAGCAAGCATGTGTCGAGAATCTACAGATACAGCGACGTGAGCAATGATGCAACATGTGCATTTGTCGACTTACTCGATCCCCTTCGCCGGCTTTCACGCCCCTCATCGCTGTGTAAACTTCGTTCACGAAACCATATGCATTGAGCTTCCTCACGAATTCGGGATCTTGCAATTTGCGAAGAATCTCCAGAGCGCTGGTCGATGACATGGGTGAGCAAACCCAGAATTCTTGCATTTGCTCGCAAGCCTACCTTGCTCTGTGAACTGTCAAGCCACTATCTTCGGAAAAGCCTTCTAATAAGAACTGCATTCCATCTGCGAAGCGTTTGCTTTCGCCTGCAGATCTCAGCTGATTGATCGAATGCAGGTCGATCCCAGAGACATCGCCGTCGCCGTCGATGTCACTGCTTTCATCGTTTGTAATGTCATCGAGGTCGAGAAGAGAGCGCTGTCGCAGTGGAACACGAGGGTTGAGGAGGCTTTCTTGGAAGTCATCGCTGATTTGGGCACCGACTTTGAATGGCGACAAAGCATGTGTCGGGACATGCTTTGACGAAGTCTCTCTTTGCAACAAATCTGATCTACTCGATGTAGATGCGTATATGGACTCGTTTCGCTGTGCTACAGTAGGACCGCTTTCCGTATGTGGAGGTATTGACAGGTTTGAGGCACCGGGGAAATCTTGCAGGATGTCTTGCAGCGCGTTGGACGCCACGAGGGTATGCCTGTGATTGTCGTTGAGCGCAGGTGTCTCTATGCGGATAGATCGGGAGGGGCTGCTGTTTGCAGATAGCGAGGCTGTCTTTGAGAGCTTGACGGGACTTTGGGCGAGGGAAGGCGAGCGCGCTGTCCAGAAAGTGATCTAGTCAGCGGCCGACCACAAGATGAGAGCTCTATGCCGACCTACATAGCGACGGCCTCGGTGGACCTTCCAGCAACGCACGGGACCTCATCCTCGCTAGCAGAGGAGGGCGCGAGTTCTGTATTTCGTGCTCGTGCTCGTCGTCATCGTCCTCTTCTAGCAGGTCCTGAAACAAGCTGCCGATGCTATCTGCCGAAGGAGAAGGATGTAGAAGCCTAGTTGGCGACAGCCTGACCGCGCTCCGCTTGAGTCCTCCTTGCTTTTCAGAGGTCTTCGTGGTTTCGCCACCGAGTTGCTTCGTGCGTGACGAGTGGTCGCGATTTACACGCTTACGTGGCTTGCTCGAAGGAGATGCTTGTCGAGAGGTACTATTATCGCTCCCTAGCTGGCCTGCACTCAAACGTCGCTTGGCTCGAACACTCGTGACGTGTATAGCGTCGAAAGAGACGTCGCTGCCAGTGCTATCTGCCCCGCTGTCCAGGTCGTCGCTTTTCGCGCGCTCTTTGCCTTTGGCCTTGCCAGTGAATCCTACTACTACAGATGGTCCAGAATTGGTAGGGCTGTCGCTGCGTGCTTTGGCCTTGGCTGGAGTACGGAGAGACGGCCGGACTGATTGATAGATGACCACCTCTACACGTGTGCCTGGCGGCTCACGCACAGCCAGCATGGCATCAGCTTGCGACCGTGCAGGGGAGCACGACCTAGACGGTCCAGCCTGCGGCACAGCGTTCTCTGCCTCGTCTGCTGTGCCGACTTCATCTTCAGAGGAGCCGCTGGCCTTGGTGGCGAGCGAGGCTGATCGTTCCTTTCGCTCTTGCCGGGCCTTTGTGCCCCGTTTGCCATAGGTGTGCAGGACTCTTTTCATCGTACGGAGGCCATCCAGTGACGTCGACATCGTCTGGTCTGCGCAGTCATGGGCTCGACGTCTTGCAAGGCGGTTTCCCGCGGGTCGGAGCAAGGACAAACGCAAGAGCGGCGACAGGCAGCAGAAGACGTAGGCGCGGTGACTTGAAGTGATGTCTCTACACTGACTTTCAAGCTCACTACCTCAGGGAGTTTAATCTCAGAAACGAGCTCTTCAAAGGACTGGGTTATGCAAACCTTCAACGTTGAACGGCCGTGCACGGCCATGCGAGGTCTAGACTCGGAGTAAGACGAGCGCAACTGACCCTTCGGATGTCTGCATTCGATATTCAAGCTACCCTTTCTCTTCACCAAATAGTGAAAGGCTGCTTGATGCCCGCCCGCCCCAGTGCCGCCTTCAGAGATGCCCACCCTTCATGCTCCCCCACCACTGGCTGAAGCAGTAGCTGCCCAAGGACTCTTGCTTCCACTGACTTCAATTGTTCACGAAAACACAGCTACCGAGTCCACGACCTACTTCCGAACTATCGCTCGCGCCAAAGTCGGCCTCCACGATGTATTTCAATCCGTACATGTCGCCGTAGTGAGTTGAAAGCATTCGGTCATAAAGTCAGAGCATGCTAATACGGCCGGCAACTACAGCAACTACATGGGAGGACAGATGTATTCTCCCTATGGTCGAGCTTTCTCCCCTTACATGAGCAACATGTGGAACCCTATGTATTCGTCGATGGGCATGATGGGCTCAATGATGGGAGGGTTTTATGGCAGGCCAGGCTTCACCCCAGTTACGCCACTGCCCGGCTACCCACCCTATATGTTCTGATCAGTAAGTAGAGGGGCTTCCAGACGCAAGAATTGCTCCAATATTGACATGGCGATCAACTCTGCCAACCGCAGTTTACGCCGACCATGCCTTACATAACACGCGATCTGCTCTGCATGTATAGATAACGATGCGCCATGCCTAATGACCAAGTCTAAATCGTCACCATTTGGGACCCGCTGTGAATCTGTTAGCTGATGAGCGTAATTGTGATGATGCATCACAGTCGGACTCACCGGAGAGGGACCCCTAGGCTTGTCGGACGCGTGCACCTTTAGAACGTAATCTGGTCGATCTCCGAGGTCTCTCAAATCACATTTGGAGTCTGCTAAGCGCCTCTGTTCTCCTCTCATTGCTACATCAGTCCTGCGGAATTGGCAGTTTCGATTCTCATTGACTATGCGGACTTCGTGGTATGGCAGGTATGTTGAGCAGGCATTGAAGAGAGCGCGTGCCAACTTCACAGTGCTTATGACCACCGCAGGTTTGGCCCTGGCAGTTCAGCTTTCGGGAGACCACTTTTCGGCAGTCGTCGCGTTTTTCATCAAGCAATGCCATTTGCAGCACCAATGCCTTTTCCAACCTGGCCTCCCGCGGTACCACTTGCGTTTCAACCGCTTGATCCCGCACATCCAGGGACATTTCGTAGGTTCAGTGAACTATCAAATGTGTTGAAAAGGCGAAAGTCCTCATCTGATCCATGTTTGCCAGTCAACGCTGGCGTCTGGCTAACCCCAGAGGAACAGGCGGCAAGGGGTCATGCGGCTATGTTGAGCGCTGCGGGTGCAGGGTACGGTAATCCATTTCAGCACAACAACTTCCGACACCATGCCCCTCATGTGTACTTCTAAACCCGGATGGGTAATAGGCTACTTGCGAGAGTCTGACTAGCAATGCGATTCGTATTACGCGTATCAGGAATGGATGGACTGTACGCTGATGGCGGAAATATCTGTTTCCTTTTCTCGCTTTGGAGGTCCACCGGACGTTATTATATCTCTTGCTCTTCGGTATGTGCTTTTGTTGCTTGCAGCTTGTGGCGAACCTCGAGTGCACAATGCCGTCCCGTACGGTTTCAAACCGGCCTGAAAGCTTTCATCGAGGACTGGTGGCCAACCATTGGCGGCTTTTTTTGACTATGAATCGGTAGCTCTCGATGCCCTTGCAGCAGCATCGCTCCATTTCAGGGCTGGACATCTGCAAAGGTGCTTTGGCGCCAGATATGCGGGAGTTTGGGTAAGACATCAAGTCACATTGTTGCGATGATGGACGACCCTCTTCTGAGCATTATCCGGAACGAGCGTATCCACCCAGCGAAACCGCCAATGTGGCCAGCTGGACAGACGGGCCAGGAAAAATCAGCAGAAGAAATTCGATGATAGATTTGAAAAAGATACTCACACTATTGCGTCGACTCGGCCGTCTATGAGGCCCAAAGGCAGCTATTCGATGGTAGGTAGGCAATCAGCAAATCGCCGTGTAGCATTCACAGCGCAGGCGTGCCTACCGGACCAAATGTATTTGAATCTCGAGATCGCACTGGCTCATCTCCTTCCACCCAGCAATGTCCCTGTGGTACTCGGACGGTGTTGTCTTTCCAAGGCGGGAGTGTTCGTACAATATCGCCTTCCATTCCAATGATTCGCTTCGTCACCAAAACGGGGCTGTTCAAGCCCGGGGCCCTGGATGCACCAGTCAGTAATACGTATGAGGGCGCGCAACGATTGAATGGTGCGGTGCGCTCACCAGAAAGTCACGACGTCGCCTATTCCGAAGGTATTGAGAGACTTTGCGAGGCGATTGACCAGGACGACGTCTTCATGAAGCATTGAAGAATCAGGGTTGAACGTAGGCTGCAAAAGGAAGGAAAATAGTCTAAAAGTTAGTACAAAGTAGCCCGGCATTTGGCATGAGGGTGCTCTGGCCGACCTGCATAGATCTGCTTGAAGCGTCAACAGAAGTCAGACGAAATGGCTGCCGGAGGACGGAAAACGCACCTCCCCTCAATCGCAATAACGCTGCCAACGTGCTGAGTGACGAAGAAGGCCACAGGTACCCAGGCGAGTAGCTTGAGAGAGTGGTGCAGCCTTGGCCGAGCAGCCACAAAGGCCTTGAAGCGTGACGCCATGCTACAGAGCTGATGGACGGAAGGAGCCAAGGCAGAGTCTTGATTTTCGAGCCGTGTCGTAGTTCTGATACACCCTCCTATGCCGTCACAGCGTTGATTGTCTTCGCCATTCTTTCACTTGACCAGCCAACAGTGCCAACCTCGCAGGTTGGATGACGGTCAACACGCGTCGACAAGCACGAGCAAGACACCCCGCTTAGCTGAGCACAGCATCATGTCGTGGAAGTGCGTCCAAGCTATCTCTGATATCTTGTCCCCATGCTGACGGTTCGCTTGTCTCCTCGTATCACCACTCGCCTCAACGCTTGCCTGCTGGCTGGCCTCGACATCTTTTGACGCCCATCGCGTTCAACACTCCATCACACGCGCATGCATCACCTCAAACTCGTCACGTTACATTGACCACGCGCCTTCGACGACCACAGAAACTTTTCGGCCAACTTGTCCTCCCTTGGGGGCAACCTCGCACACAGCGTGCAGGGCATCGACCTTTCTGGCACCTCCACCAAGCTCACCAAGGGTCTCTCCGAGCTGCAGCAGTCTGTCAAGGAGACTATTGGCAGGACAGAAGAGGACGGCGTGACTGAGCTTCCTGAAGGTGAGTGCTGTCGTCTTTGAGCGGGGCATGTGCGAATGGTGTGGCGCGCCCTCCGGCAGCTGTTATCAGCTTAAACTGACAAGCACGTACTTTATCACCTGAATCACAGAATACAAGGCACTTGAAAGGCGATGCGACGCTCTCCGCAATGCTCACAACTCCCTCTTGAAGATCGCAAAGGTCTACTCGACGGAGCCGTATGATTACCCCACCAACGTAAACGAGTCGCTTGGCGAGATAGGCACCAACGTCTCTCACTCGCTCACTTTCTGGGCCAGTCAAGCCACCAAGGGTACCAATCTTCCCAAGATTGAGCCTACCGAGAAGACTGTCGAACACAAGAAGACCTTGCCGCACGCGCTCTCGAGAGCTGCCGCCAGTGGTGAGCCAGCTTGCGCTCCAGGCGGCTTTTGAGCATGTTCTGACAGTCCTTGTTTTCCGATGCACCATCAAGGCGCGCTTGATCTCACTGGTGGCAGCGCAGCGGCAGCTTCCGACACATCTGCCACATCTCAGGGCGATACCAGGCTTGGACGCAGCCTGCAGGCCTATGCTGTCGCCCAAGACAAGATTGGTGCGGCTCGCCTTGCACAGGACGCCGCCATCACAAACAACTTTTACAAGCCGTGGTCCTCAACGCTCAACAATCAGATCAATGCTGCAGTCAAGGCTCGCCAGCACGTCAAGTCTGCTCGACTTTCCCTCGATGCCGCTCGTGCCAAGTACAAGCAAATGAGCGGTGGCTACTCTGGCGTGACTTCACCCAACACTGCATCGAGCAATGCGCAAAAGGTGGAACAGGCTAGGCTTGATGTCGAAGCAGCCGAAGAAACGCTTGTCACCGCTACGGAAGAGGCGATCAACTTGATGCGAGCGGTGTTGGACAATGTGAGGGCTTTACCTGTATCGAAGGGCTTTTCCAAGTACCGACATACATTTCCGACTTTGACAGCCCGAATCCATCAAGTCGCTATCTGCCCTCGTCAAGGCACAGCAAGAATATCATGCTCGTGCAGCAGAAGTGCTCAATGGCATCGCCGACACCATCGAGGAGAGTGCTGTGGCAGCTGAAGTTGATTACAGAAAGAGCAGAACATAATCGGTGTTTTGTGTTACGCCCGTGAGGAGCTCATAGGCGCAAAGGGTCCGAGGAACGTGCAGATGATGCTTGATGACCATCAGTGTAATGAGCACCCTTGTGGCTTGCCACATTTGCAAAGGATGTTGGCGGGAGCACGACACAACGAGACTGAAACCCTTAGTGACAACCCCACAATCGAAGAGAAGCTTTGACGCAATATGCTAAAGGTCGGCTCGGCGACTACTGCTGGATTACAAAATGCTGGCACTACTAGAAGTCGCATGTAACGATGAAGCCGACTGATTAAACGGACAGATGTGCTTGCTCTAGAATGATAGGATGGAAAAGACTCTCATGTAGAATCGCAAGATCGCGCTAGAATTCATGCTTTTGCAGGGTGTGCGAGACAAAAAGACTGGTTGGAGCCCAGAGCACTGGTTTTGGCACTACTGTTGTATGAACGCAGAACTATCACTCCTGTTTTGTGCTTGTGTGCATGTATACTTAGATAGAGTGCATATTCGAAGAATGGTGCCTGGATTACGATTTGATGTGACAGAAAAGGAAGACGGATGGCTTTGACCAAAGTGGAAGATCCAGGCGATTGATACAGTGAGCAAAGCACACGCAATCTTGGGAGTCGTAGGAGCTCAGCGGTCCATAGCGAAAGGTGCAAACGATGTTCCAGGATAGGCAGGCGGTGAAACCGCTCGCCGATCATGAGCAGGTCGGTGCTCTGAGATGGATTGTCTCGGCACCATGCCTGATGCGAAAGTGGACTGCCGAGGGAAGCCTGACTGATAACCCGCTTGTTCAGGATGCGGTGCATTGAGAGGGTAGTCTCGAGGTGCCAGACGCGAGTGCAATGTAGGGGTAGACGCCTGCACGTTTGCGTTGGCGGGTATCGAAGGGTTGTACGATTGTTGGCCAGCGAAGCCTTCACCTCCAAAGTAGGTAGGCGACACGGAAGTGGGCGAGTCAGGGCCCGAGGAGTTGGATGTTCGAACTCCAAGGGGATTTTTGCTGTAAGCAAGGCGAATGCCACCTTTGACCAGCCCGCCAAGTGTATGTCCGTAAACTTCGTTCAAAGCTTTCGTAGCACTTGAAGTGTCCTCGAATTCGACAAAGCACATTGGGCTGCGGGTGACGAAGATGCGGTCAGTCGATGAAGGCAACAATAGAGGCTAGAATCTATGGCGCTCACCCTTGGCTCTTTTGTCGATAAGACATGCGTTTGAAGCCGGTGCAGCGCGTGAAGACAGCTCGAAGCGAATCCTCAACCTGACTTGCACTGACATCCCCCGGCAAATTGGGCAAAGCAGATGGTAGCCCCCCGACGTAGAGCGTTGCGATTGGCGTGTTGTCATCGGCCCTGTTGGTCGCACCTTTCATATGCCTGAATTCAGAATGCGTAGGCGAGACCAAATCAGGGGAGGTGTACCTGCGGAGCCCAGCTGCCGTTGCCGCAGAGGTAGCGCTTGTCGGAGTACTGGCGTTGCTTGGTCCATGTGTGCCGTAATGCTCTTGGGTATGCACATGTTCACGCGCCATTTGAGAAGGCGAAGATGGTAGTTGACCGCGGGTGAGAGCCAATTTTCGGTAATCCTCGTCGATGTACGTGTGGCCACCGTATGAGCCAACATTCATATTGTTCAAGGCAGAAGGTAGTGCAGGAGGAGGCTGACGGCGCACAGTGGTTTCGCCAGCTGTCGACAGATATGCTGACGCACCGAAACCGGGCGTAGGGTCTGGCAAGTCGAAGTCTGCGTCTTCCTGCTCGTCTAGCTGCTGGAGCAGAGTCTTTCCGAAAGCCGAGGTGCCGGTCATGGCACGATGACGGGCGTTTGTTGTGCTCTGTTGTGACCCTGCTCTATCACTGATAATGTGTTCTGGAGACTCGCGACGATTGACGGGATGAGCTCGGCCATCCTGTCGAGCAAAGGGTCCCTCGCCAGCCGGGACCGAGTGAAATGCATTGTACGCAGCGTCTTGCCATGGATCTTTGCTCGCCGGCTCTGGCGCTGCACGAGCGCGCTGCGTGGCATATTCGCGATCTGGCGGACCGGCGGCGTAAGCGTGGTCATAGCCCATGCCAGCGTCCGCAGAAGCAGGTGCTAGCGACATTTTCTCACGCCACTCGCGCTCTCGTTCTCTCTCTCGTTCGGCAAGTCTGTCGAGTGCGCTGGCGCTGCCTCGAGACGCAAGTGGCAGCGAGTCGTATTGCGGTGCAACAGCGGTAGCAGGTGTCTGAACCTCAGTACCGCTCTTCTTGATGTGCAGATTCTTCTTGGCCATTTCCGCTTTGAGAACGCAACCTTTCTCGGGATCAACCTTGCGGCCAGAAAGCACATCTCTGGCTTCCATAGCATCTTCCCGCGTGCGGAACTTCGCGAAACCGATAATCTGCTTTCGATTTGTTGTATTTGCCATGTTGGCAGTGGATGCCGAAGCAGTCAGGGCGGCAGCAGCCAAAGCTGAGCTGACTCGTTGCGCGCTCTCGATATGATGCGCACCGGCTGGTCCAGTCATGTTGGGGAGACTGCCAGCTCCAGCAGAGCCCGCTGCGGCTGCCATGTACGTTTCCTCGTACAATGAGTTGTTCAGATGATCGTAGCTGGGACCACCGTGAGCAGAACCGCCAAAACCGAGACTGGGATCCAAAGCCGGAGGGGGTGGTGGAGCATTGAAAGCAGGTAGCGTAGCAGCTATAGCGGAGACAGCGGCTGCAGCAGCCGCATCACGTTCTCGAGCTGCTGCAGTGGACGCTGGAATCTTCAGAGTGGCGGCCTCGAAGCCACGGGAAAACAGAAACATGTTCTGGAATTCTCGCTCTTGAATGTCCTCCGGAAAGCCGACCACGAAACTGAAGACGCAAAATCAAAAGTGTGAGTACGATATTGGTGCGAGGATTATAAATAAACAGCAAATGCACGCACATAGTGGAGATCTCGTCGCCAATGCCGGACATATCCGTGCCAAAGGAGGGCCCGTACCCGTATCGAGCTGCTTCGAAGTTCTCAAGGCTACGACTGAGTGGCAGAGGGCGGCCACCGTGAGGACCAGCAGGTGCACCTGCATACTGAAAGGCCGATGCTGATGCAGAGGGGGGAGGGCCAAAATTATGATGAGGCCGAGGGTAACGAGGATCAAGAGGGTATTCTTGACCGGTGGACGCGTGATCAAACATGGTCTCTACATGCTCTTGAATCGGTTGATGCTTGTGAGCTGCCCACTGCTGCACTGCACTGCGGTCCATCTCGGCTCCGTGACCAGGTGGTGCATATGGCGGGCCTCTACTACTAGGCCCTGCTACGATGCCCAAAGCGCCTGCTTCACTCCATGAGCGCTGCCGCGCCATAGCTGAGTCGTCGGGATATGGAGCATCGTGAGATCCCCGACCGTACCCTTGAAAGCCGAAGCCTGTTTGTGCCGAAGAAGCGGAGGTGGGATGCGCATGCGGGTATCTGGATATTAATTGAGAGGCGTTCTCAATGTTGTTTGCACCGCAGCCACTGGCGTAGCCTGTGTCTGCAGACGAAGACGCTACAGAACCTGTGAGATGCCTTGACTCGCGGCCCATCCCTCTGGCATACTGCGGTGGAAAAGCGTAGCTTGCATACCCTTGTTCCTCCAGTTGAGCATCGTGCGCTTCTGAAGCTGTAAGCGATTGCGAGCGTACAGACCGAGCAGGCGCGGATTGTCCAGTAGCGGCGCCTTTGGCTATTGACGCTGGCAGCCCAGCAGCATTGGCCGACGGACTGAAAGGCTGCACATGAGGGCTGAGCGGACTGAAGCTAGCAGATGCAGGACCAGAAACAGTATTGACGGCAGACGCGCCGGGCCCAGAGAAAGCCTGCGCTTTGACAGCCAGGTTGTCTGGGAAATCTTGTGGTCCCGAAGGCTGCCCCTGGCGAGAGCGTAATGATTGCGCGGAAGATGCAGAAGACGACTGCGAGCTTCTGCGGTCCATTTCTGCGGCTGTGGGAGTAGGCGTCTGCGACATGGACGCTGTTGCAGACGACTCGTGCGGTTTTGCGAGCGCAGAGAGCCCACTCCGACCGGTTGATGTACTGCTCGCGGACTCTCGGCGCGCAGGAGTAGACTTGGCCGCTGACTTTGTAGATGTGTTGGTAATAGTCGACGGGCTGACAGCTGTCGAAGCGCTAGTAGCCGGTCCAAGCAGGTCATCGGTGTGTTTCCAAAGTCCATCTTCACCAGCACCACGTTTTCGCTTCGAGTCTGGACAGTCTGGAAAAGGAAAGCCGTCGACAGAGTCCTGGTCTGCAGCATCGCTGCTAGATTGAGTGCTGCCTTGTCCAGCTTTCTGTACCGTCCCCGAGGACGATTGACCGCCTTCTGGCGATAGCTCGGCGGTCAAGGGTGTTTCGGCATGTCGGTCGTGCAAGCGCTGCGAGGTTGAACGGGACGAAGCAGAGGACGACGACGACGAAGAGGATGAAGGCAGATCAGGCGCACGATGCATGACGAACTTTGAGGCTGCTACGTTTTGCGTCTGAGAGCTGTCAGAGACAGCCGACAGAGGCGCAATTGTGCCAGACGAGGATCCGCTGCTGGCATGGCCAGACTGACTGCTGCCGTACTGCATGTATGGCTGTTGGTGTGATGAATGGTATCCGTCAAAGGCGTGATGCTGCAGATGTGCCTGTGCCGTGTCCCATCCCTCTTGTTCGTGCTCCTGCTGGTGCTGGTGCTGCTGCCACCCAAGCGCCTTATCCTGCCTTTGCGCTTGGGCGGACGATGAGCGGGAGCCAGACCCAGCAAGCCCAGGTGGATGATACGTAGTGGATTGTGTACTTGAAGGAGGACGTTGGTGATGCGGGTGAGGATGCTCGTGGTTGTCGCTGTCGTCTGTGCTGCCCTGCCGACTCCATCGGCTACCTATGACGCGGTTGGCAGCTGCATGACCCTGGCCAGGCGAGGAGCTCGCGGAAATTGCCTGGGTAGCCATTGCAGTAGTATACCCTTTGTACTGAATGTCGTACACTCGTCCCTCGCGCTTGCTGTCTTGCAAGACGTCCACTCGGGCACGACTCAAAAGTCGTGGTTCGCCTGAGTCCTCCGTATTTCTGTGATGCGTCGACGGAGCGCCCCAAAGACGGAGGACGCTGCTCCCTGCTTAACGGATGCCCGCAGCTGCACACCTGGGCCAAGACTCGTATCGTGCAGAGTAGTGCTGAGCCAGCCCTTGCAGCCAGCCCTCCTGCTGTGTCCCTCTCAGCGTCTATCGTGGCCTGTAAAGCTTAACGCGTGGATGATCGAGCCAGAAGATGGATGCCGTTGCGAGTGCTGACGAAGCGAAGAAGCGAGTGGCAGTGCAGTTCAGTGCAGTGCAGTGTGGTAGAGCTGTGAGCGCGTCGTGGAGGCGTGCCCGTTGCGTGTATGGGCGTTGCCTCTTGCCAGGTTTTCGTTGTGTCCTCTGACGCTAGCTGCGTGCTCTTCGGAGCTGTGGCGGACCAGCGACTGCAGGTGACCAGAGCAGGCCAACAATTCAAGTTCGTGTGAAGCGTTGTGGTGTCCGTGAGTGCCTGTAAGGTAGGCAATGTATAGCAAATCAGCGTCCTCTGCGCAGGTTAGCAGCTGGCTGGCACAGGATCAGCCCGGCCCGGTTTCGAAAGCGATGGAAGGTCTGGGAAAGACAGGGTGCGTCGCTCAATGACGACAGCAAAGTGCGGAAAGCTAGAGGAGAACAGAGTGCGGAGGGACGTGAAGGAGGAGTGAGGGCAGAAGAAGGAGAGGAGGAAAGGAAGAAAAAGAAGAAGCGGCGGGGCTACTCGGTCGAATGCTCAATCCGGGAGCAGTAGTGACCAAGTTACAATGAATGCCGCTTCTGCTGCGTTGAAGAAAGGGTGAAGCTGATGAGCTGCGAGTGGCTATCACCAAGCTTGACATGGTGTTCTCTTTGCTTCGTGTAAGAAGTGCAAGAGTCTTGACAAGTTGCCTCTGCGGCGAAATCGCGAGCTCTGCATTTCGCTCCCTTTGCATGTCGAGTCCGGCGTCGAAACTGCAAGAGCTTTGGCCCGATCTCGACAGATGCGTGAACTTGGACGGACGGCATCGTCACTACTGGTGGCATGTAGTCGAAGGAGAGAATGAATGAATAAATCGGAGAGAGTGTGCATGATGGCAGAAGGAAGAGGTATTGACGATTGAAGAAAGCGCTCCCTTCAGAAGCCGCTAATCTGATATAACATCTGGGATCGCGATGATGGTTTCCGCCATCGACGTCCTTGGGTCTGATGATCGCGCGCATACCATCAGAGCGCTTTTGCAGACACCCGGCCTCACGACGCGTAAGGGAATAGGGGGTTCGGGATGAAGAGCACGTGCAGGAACAATGCAAGCGGATGTGGATGATGCGCTGAGCGCAGCGTATGGAAAGGAGGGTGATTGTCGAAGAATCAATTGGAACGTGTCGCTCACCTTTGGGTTTCCTTGATCTCCCTGTGATTTCCCCTTCCACTTGCCGTACGCCGCCTTGCAGGTACTGCTGTCTCTCGACAAGCAGTCTGCAGCTCCTGATGGTCTTAGGAATTACAGCTGTCCTTGCAGGATGAGGCAGTCACGGATATGCTGGTGTGACTGCTGAATTGATGTTCGTCTCTGCTAAATTGGCTGCCCAGATGCGAAACGCGCAGGAAGAACTGCCGTACGCAGGGTACTGCTTAAAGAAAGACAGCTGCACTCGATATCGTGACTGTAGTGTTTCTCTGCTGTTCTTTACGTTTCACGTTGCGGATCCTGGCTGTGTGCATTCAAAAGCAGATGGTGGCGACAAAGTCAGCATGAACCTGCACAACGCGTATATGCAATGCAGGCAATGGCTAAGGTAAGACATAGCTTTCATACGTACTGTACGAGTCGTCAGAGCTGCTCCACCGCTCTTCGTGCTCTTCAGAGCCTGTCGAGACCCTGCTCAACGAAGGGCCGCGTCCCTACGTCTGCCAGGCCAGGCGGGTCACGAGCGCGCTTCCTGCAGAGCGAGCCACCACAGCAGGGGGGGCGAGCACAGCGTAGCGGCCACAGTCGAACAGCAGGAGACAGCACAGCAGACTGTGGTGCTTTGATGCAGCCGTGGCAGCCAGCTGTCCGACACGGGCGTCGCTGCCTCGCTGCGTGTCGATGGGTCTCGAGATTATTGGATCCAGATTGTGCTGTCCTCCGGTACGGGGCGTGACGAGATTTGCGCTGCCAGCGAGGTGAGTGACAGGCGGGCAGCTCCAAGAGGGTGGGTGAGTGCGTCAGCTTGATAGAAGGACAAGGTATTCTGTTGTTGCAGCAGTTGGACACGCTCAAGCTCCCTCTGCCATGCTGCCCTGTCTCATGTGCCTGTCCGTCCAACATTGTTGTGCGCTCGAGCTCGCAGCACACACGCTCACCAGCTGCCTCGGCCCTTGCGGCTTTAGGATCTGCAGCACGCACGCTCAGGTGAAGGGCAGCAGCGGGGATACTATCTGGTCAATGTGAGTGCTCTGCATGCTCTCATGCCATCGCGACCTCGCTGTCCGCTCTGTGCTGTTGCATTGCCGCCTCACGCCCTCGTCCTGCCCTGTCGAGCTTCTCACCCGCGCAATCAACAAACAATGCCAAACAAGCGCCTCGTTTGCATCTTGAGGGCCCCCGTGACATTGAAGCCGGCAAGTCTGACTATCTGAACTGCTTCCAAGGTCTGACAACCCAGCTTTTAACTCTGAATTGCCGCCTACTCTGCTCCCAGCACGCGTCTGGCTCCTTCAAGACGTCACAATAAAGCCACGCGTACAGTGCTACCGCCACCAAACTCCGTGTCGGCGCTCGCAGAATAAAGAGGCTATCCAGCTTCCTCGAGTTTTCTACGGACTCTTGAATCAGCCGACAGCTGGAGCCATGGTGCACACAAGGCCACTGTACCGTGCTCCGTGGATTCAATTCATTGCTGGGGATAAAAGTCGATAATCTAGCATGGTCTCTAATCAAAGCTCAAAGAATCTTGGCCAGCCCTTGACATCGCTGTCCTCATTTCTATACGCAGATCAGAAGGCTAAAGCTGCTTCTGTATTCTTTATATGATACTCTAGCACGCGCATCGAGGACTGAGGGTGTCAAAGCCACGCCAGCTGTGTGATGGTACAAGGCAAAATCCCATTCAGGCATCAAGTAGCGGGGTCGTAAAAAGTCGTGTCTGTAAGGGTCGTAATTGGAAAATGCCGGACAAGGGAGGAGTTGCCCAGAGAAGGATGCAAGGCTGGAACGTCAAGCCTAGTCGCTGGCGACTAGAGAGACCTTGAGCGGCAGCTGATTGCCCAATGCTTCTTCTCCTTGTATCACCGGGCGGGCAACGAAGGTGGTCCTCTTCAGCACTGTCGTGTCTGTGGTACAACGTACGAAAGTGAGTATCTAGAGATCTCCCTATACATAAGTGAAAACGAGGCTCACCTGCATCTCTAGGCTCGAATTTGAAGGATCGGACGAGCACAGCCAGGATGGTCTTGCATTCGCGCACGGCTGCCGGGAATTTACCCAATCAACACTAACTTTAGAGAATGAACGGGGAACAAGTGCCTCACCGAACCTCCATCCGACACAACCTCGAGGTCCACCAAGAAAAGTCAAAGTCGAGCTCCAAGCGGTAAAAGACCTCAAAGAGCCTTTCGAGTCTACTTCGTACGCCGATCCAGGTCCTGCTTCACGCTGACTAGCAGCTGCATAATCATCGTATTCAAGCCAGCGTTCAGGTCGAAAGATATCGGCATCCTCGCCCCAGATGGCTTTGCTCCGGTTCAGCGCAAAAATGCCAATTGTTATACGCTGTCCTTCTTTGATTGGTATATGCGTCAGGTACGTCTTGCCATCCCGAGCTAGCAAAGGCTCAGCTAGAGGTATGACGTCGTCTTGAAGAGCCACGCGTAATGTCGATCCGACGGCGGGATGAAAGCGCAAAAGTTCTCGCTGCATGTTTAGCGTGTCAGCTATTCATTGTTGATGCTCCGGCGCTCCTGGCGCCAGCAGAGACGTGATGAAGCTGCTCACTACAAAGGCGTCAAGGTATGACATGCGAGATATATCGTCGTCTTCCAGATCTTCATTGCCCTTGATCTCGAACATTTCTTGTGCTTCCTCTCGCAACCGTTGCTGGATTTTAGAGTTGCGAGCCAGCTCGTACAGCGCCCATGTGATTGCTGTCGCGGTCGTCTCGAGACCAGCTATAGTGACAGTGGACACTGAAGGAAGGAAGAAATTCTCGTCAGGTTCTGCTTGGCGCGCCAATTACTACTTTGGAACACCTACCTTGTCCCATCATTTCGGCATCGGACAATCTATCTTTTGGTCGGACAGTCTGTGAATTGGCCTTCAAGATCGAGCTAATCAAGTCGTGCGCTTCACCATCGTTGTGGTACGCAGTCGCATCGAAGATACCTCTGAACTCTTCCTCCATGATGTTGAGGCAGCGCTTGACTGCCACTGCACGAGGAAAAGGAAGCATGGCGGCAATCTTCAGCAGGCCGGGGAACCGCGTCGCGATGCTTCGCTGGAACACGCCGACTAATGATGCGTTCCATGTCCCAATCACAGTGTTGAGCGAGGAGACCAGCTGCGACTCGTGGATTGATAAGGCGTTGAATGCGTGGTTGAAGCCGGCTGGTGGCGGACGGAATCAATCAGCATACAAATTTCATGGGCGAGGAATTCGGAAAAAGTGCCCACCTAGGCCAATGATGTCGATAGTACAGCAAGCGACCCAGCTTGCTACATCCATGACTTGCCCCTTGTCTTCCCGTAACAGGCTCGTCCAGCATTCACGCAGCTGAAGAAAGACAGTCGTGAAGACTCCTATAATTCAGCATTGGTGCCTACGATGGACTGCTTTTGCCGTTGCATCTATAAGCGCACCTCTTTGGCTTTGTCCGAGAATATGTGCGAGTACTGCTTGTTGGCCGCTAGCCCAAAGGCTGGGGTCACGACCTTGCGTTGCCTGCGGTGAGTATCGCCTTCGGCAAACAATAGCCCCTACGAGGAGCTTCTTCAGCTTGTACTGGACAGCATGCAGGACTTCGGCCGACTCACTTGACCCATGAAGCCAGACATCAAGTTGCGAAGCTGATTGGGTTTCGGGTACAAGTAGCAATTCGTCACGAGCACGTGATGAAGAGCCGCCGGATCCGCGATGTACAGGCGCGACTCGCCGAATGCCCATCGTAGGTTGAAGACAGATCCAAAAGTACGTGACCATGAGAGCTCGTACGATGATGCATCCTGTTCACAGGTAATAGAACAGGCACGTCAGCATAACGGCTGATTTTCGAATGGGTGGAGTTAACGTGGACCGTTTGTTCGGCCTGCAGCCGAAGACAGCTGGATGTCCCCAACTGCCAACGAGGCGCCGGTCTGACGGTTGCTTCGAGGTGCAACTTGCTCACCTTCGTGAACAATTCAACGACATTTCCAAAAAGCAGAGAAGTTGGACGAGGGCCGTTGATGTGGCGGATCGGAGATCCCCAACGAGGGTATCCATGGATGAGCAAAAGAAGGATGAGGCAGAGTCCCCAACTGGCGCGAGCAAGAGTGCATCAGTCAAGACACTGACCTCAAGAGCCATTGCATCACTGCTCACCCTATGCTCGCCACGAGATACATGTTTGGCATTCTAGCTGAAAGACGAGCAAGCTCCGCCACGGCGGAGTTGGGCTCAATCATGACTGATACGGTCCAGCGTGATGCGAAGTGGTCGCCGGGGAGGAGAGAGAGGGTATGCACAAATAGAAGTCGGCCGTGGATGCCAGCACCGCAGAGGAAAGCTATAGGTACGAGGAGGAGGGTAAGGGATAGCCCGCAGTTGGACGACGGCTGGGTTGGACAGTTGACAAGAAGCGAGAAAGGTAAAGCAGCAGCGCAATGATTGCAGTCAACCTAGGCTATGAGGTCGATTCCGCTGGCTCACAGCCGAGAATTGCCCCATACGGAGGGATGGATCTCGAAGCCTTGGACAAAGTCTCCAGCGCGATGGCGGGGAGGCCGGACTTCCCGCTCGCGCCAACCGTTGAGGCGCAACAGCTCATCCAGCAGATTTTCAGCGGTCAGACGGTAGGATCGCAACGTCCGTCATTCCCGTGAGAGGTTTTACAGGCGATGGCAGCCGAGTGCCTCGTTAGCCACCAAGTGTCAGCAGCGGATGCTGCGCGTTCGCCGTATCGTTCAGCCAGCCGTGTGTAAGCGACGAAGTGAGCATCTCTCGTTTGCGTTTCGACGTATCGAAAATCAGAGAAGCCTAGCGGACTAGCGGCGGAGACAGCGAAGATGGCTTGTGCGCCTGTATCCTTTCATGTGCTCGCAACCTTGGCTCGGAAGTCGGTCGGCTCAGTGACGGCGCAGTTCAAGACTCGCAATTTTGAATATCAGGCGAGTGCGGCTTCCGAAGATTGGGTTTGTAGCCCGCCCTGAATGCCACTTTGCGAGACCAGACGAGACGGGAATGCGGAAACGGCCTCGATGGACAAGCGGGCATGGTCGATTCTTGTGACGAGTTGGTTTGAGCCTAGCGGCATATAGGCCAGCTACAAGACTGACTTGTGTACTCCAAGCTGCTGGTATTGGGATGTACTGGAATCAGATTGTGGCCACCGCAAGCCGTTTCAGGAACACTACGGTGCGCCAATCTCCCCAGGCCAGTGACTAAGCAGCGTGTCTTTGATAAAATGACGCTGCAATGCAATGCGAGTGGTTGCGTGACTCATCAATTGGGGTATGAATGCACGCACATTCGAGCTTCGAGCGAAACCTCGCCTCCCCATTTCAGGCAAGTCGCGCGCCGCGAACTCGAAGAGCGTCAAGGTCAGTGAAATCCTGGTATGAATCATCGTATCAGCGGGGTGACTCTTGACGATTGAAGCGTTTAGTCTGTGGAAAAGCAGCGCGCAGTCCGTAGTGGCCTTCCATTTGAGAGCACTGAGCAACGGTTTCTTGGTGGCAACAACAGTCCTGGAGCTTCCTTCATTTGGCCTCGCCAAGAGAGCCCCGAAGAGGAGAACAGTTAAACATCTGATGCCATCTTCTTCAGAATGTCGTTCGTATCGTTTGCGAGCTTCGTAAAAGTCTTGCTCCGTGCGAAAACGCTCAGAACTTCTTTGAGAAGGCTGTGCTTGGATACACCTAGAAGCGTAGGTGACCATGTCTCTTCTCTTCCAGGTTTGCTGCAGCGTGAGAAGGAGGAAAGACATGAGACCCCTGTACGTAACTGTCGCCGTAGCAAAAACACCTAACGTACTGGTAGATGGGACCAATGAGATCTCGAACAAGCTCCTCTGCCTTGCCTCGGAATGCTTCTTCGGCCAATCGCTTGGCATACAGCGAAAGGAACATCTTGTATTCCGCAAGGCTGTCCAGTGCGATGGCAGCGCTCATTCGACTCTCTAGATGTCCCAATGTGAGTGCCATCTTCCAATCATCGTCATTGCCCAGCTTCTTCTGCTCTTGTCCTTCTAAGCTCGGTCGAAGTCTCGCCTCCTCCCCGTCGAGACTGACATTCTCGGGCTGAGCTCCCATGTAATCGTTTGTTTCACTCTCGAGGATTTTGATGGGACCACGTCCGGCAGAGGTGTTTGAGCGGATCCTACCCTCCCAATACTCTGAGCCTTTGCTCCACCATGTGCTGCTGAGGTGAACCCAGCTACTCAGATCGGGATCGAATGTGACGCTTAAGCCATTTGAAAGAGATAGAATCGGACATCCGTTTGATCTGACTTTAGTGGCATTGATGATTGGCGGGTTTCCTACGAACGTCGGGCCTTGGCTCAAAAGAGGATAGACTGTTGCAGGCTTGAACTTTGACAATCGTCTCCGAACATCCCTGGGCGAATGTTCAGTCCAGATGTACCGTCAATTTTTGTACCCGGCATCACCAGACTCACCATACTGTGAGCGTTCCCTTGCACGTCAGCGTAAGCAGATAGTCCTCCGCCGAATCCATGAATGAGCAAGGTCCATCGAGTATGATGGTAGGCATCATTCTGTCAACAATGTGCATGTTGTAATCAGCATTCTTATCACGCTGTTGAAGTCAATTTTGAACGACAACACAGACCGTCTTCCGCTAGCACTGTAGACATTGAGAGTATTATCGTCGCAGGAGATTGCGCTGAAGGTAGGTGAGAAGGTGGCTTGTACGATGGCGCCTGGCACGTAGTCAAGCCATTGCACTTTTCCCACCGCGTTGCTTTGTGAGATCTCGGACGGCCCTGGTGCGGGAAAGCGACAATCAGTAGCGAAGATGATCCAACTAGCAAAAGGACTTACGTGTCACTTGGGCAAAATTGCGTACTTCCAGAATCTCGGCATCAGCACTTTCCGTGTCCCATCTGAAACTTTGATAGGCTTTGACTGCGGGTACTGCGAGTGAAAGTGTTTCTTCGGGCACCTGCACAATCGTCTTCGGAATGTAGGCTGGCCGCAATTCCACACTTTTGCCGGTATAGGGCAGAGTAGCTGGACGGTCCCCTCCGAGAGTGCGGCCGGGTGGTCTCACTACTGCCAACGATGGGCCAGCTTGATCATCGTCATAGTCCATCTCGGCTGCTCGTCTCTTCCTCGCGGAGGCTTGCGCGTACTGAACGGGCTGGTCCTGAGGCGCACCCCAGGATGGTGTACCAAGTCCTTGAAGGGGCGTCTAGAGGCAGCAGTCAGACATGATCGAGTGTAGCTGAAAGTCGCACATACTCTCGTAGAAGCACCCTGGTTTCCAGATCTGTAGGCTTGCATAGACGAGTCCAGCATGTCGACGTCGCCGCCAAAGTTGGGCGATGGCATACCTGGTGCCTGGAAACGATGTTCAAATGTTGGTTGAAGATTCTGCTGGTCAGCTTGCCTAGGCTCAGCTGGCCGGTTGAAGCCAGTGTTGAGTGGCTGAGGGATGATATCTCCCAGACCCAAGTGCGTGGGCTGGATACGTCGCTTGCCGCCGGCGAGGATGGTGATATTCTGCGGAGCTCCAGCGGGCGGAATGGGAAGCAAAGGTGCCGCTTGTCTTGGCTTGTTCTTCGGTCTAGCAGTCAAAATATTGGGTCCTCCAGCACTGACCGCTCGGCCTGCCTGTCCAAAAGCGCCAGTGTTTGACCTGGGCGGTGCCTTGAATCCCCAGGTAGCCTTGTGTTGCTCTTGTGCGCCAACAGGAGCGGGATGGCCCAGTTCTTCCAGTTGGAATTGGATGACAGCAATATGTCCCTCAGAGGAGCAAGCGTAGAGGTTAGTGCCATCACTCGACCTGTGTAAGCGTAGACAGGCAATCAGATTAGAGCTGAACGCAATGTCAACATGACGTACCAAGCTAGATCCAGAGTATCGCGATCCACGATGGTGTCGAAAACCACGATCGGCCGAACTTGCGATGTGAGCCAAATGGAAATGCAGCTCCGCGCTGCCACAGCAAGGACAGAGCAGAGATTAGAACCTGTGGCAGGCTTCGACGGATCCTTGACAAAGGAGATCGGGCTGAAACACTGGGGAAAGTATGTTTCAGCGGCGACACATGAGTCCCCTGATAGATGAAAACGCTTACTGTCACGTCAATGACACTGTCGTGTCCACATAGCGAAGTAGACGCGCCCCAGTCTTTTCTTGTCATGATTCCTGCAACGAAGACTCCGTTATTCACACTGTTTGGGACAGCAAGCAAGGTTCCTTCCGGAGACCAGCTGTAGAAGGGCGCCAGGATGTCAATCTACGCTCTACATTTTGCTTTTCCCATCAACTCACCTCAATCTTCGGAACCAGCTTGCGTTAGGCGAGTTTCGGAATGGCTCTTCCACTTTGGAAACCATGGACCAGTCTGTCGTCTTCCATATGCACACTGACTGGTCGTCCGACTGATGATTTAAGCATTTCAGCAAAATTCAATCCCTGTATTTCACATGTACCTACCTGACTTGCTAACAGCTCGCCAA
The DNA here is from genome assembly GCA_003351005.1 of Cystobasidiaceae sp. HBUAS51001. Lineage (NCBI taxonomy): Eukaryota > Fungi > Basidiomycota > Cystobasidiomycetes > Cystobasidiales > Cystobasidiaceae > Cystobasidiaceae sp. HBUAS51001. Next base: position 35,832 of record KZ857216.1, on the reverse strand, counting down.
CGGGATCAAAGGCTAGCCCTTTGACGAACCCTTGATGGTAAGTGAGCGTTCGAACGCGAGCTGAGCGGAAGCAAAAATTCTAAACAGATTGCTCGATGATGAAAGACTAGTCAAAACCTACTGAAACCTTCGGTCTCCCAGATCATGATGCGGGTATCCGAGCCTCCGGTAGCGAGATAGTAGCCATCTCCCGACCAAGCTAGGGAGCTCACGTCTGTGTATCACACGCTTATCAGAGAATATCCCTGACTGATTACATAGCCTGTCATTAACAAAGGCTTGACCTACCGCTGTCGTGTCCGACCAGCCGACCAGCTGCTTTCCAGACTTCGTAGTTTTCCTCGGCTTGCCCAAAGACCTTTCGACCAAATCCTCCTCTAAATAAATGGGGCAAAGTCAGTAAGGTAAATGATAATGTGACTGATGCAGACTCACTCGTCCTTCTCCCATACGATGACAATGTTGTCATCACTACCAGAAGCTAGGTAGATGCCGCTAGGCGACCAGCGGACGCAGAGGACGTTTCCTGAGCGAGATAACAGAGTGCCCTCAGCACTCCCGTAAGGCATTCGATAACTCAGGCGAGGCATCACCTGTGTGAGCGCCCAGGGTACTGAGCAGCTTCTTGGTCTCTGGATCCTCTTCAAGCTGCTCGCTGAGGATAGGACCCGTGTTCCAGATCTTGATCTTTTGGTCGAGGCCGCCAGTAGCAAGTCTAGCGCCATCTGGAGAGATGTCTGTGCTGAGGATGGACAGTGGACGCGACTTGTCGTCCTCGTGGGTCACGAAGCTTGGCTTGATCACGTTCACCATGTTGACGCTGGTAGTGGATGAATTGCCGTCGAGCTGCGTTTGCGGCGCAGGGAAGGTGTGATGGCACTACGGGCGCTGCTTGAAGATGAGATAGGCGCTAAAGGTGACTGCCGCTTCTGGGCGGAGCCGTTGCCGGGCTGTCGTGGCCACCGCTGGACAAAGCGTCACGTAGACGTGCCCTCGGCTTGTCCAGAAACCACCAAACCTCTCGACGCGACTATAACGATCTCCGAGGCGTATTGAGCCTGCCCTTTATCAAGGCAGTGTTTCGAGAATCATCGTCAATCACGCTTGTGCACGAATCGGGGACAGTGTCAGATCTCGTGGAGCAAAGGCAAGCGTGATCGCTACCTGGAGAGCGACAGTCGACGCAAGGCCACGCAAAGATGGTGAGCTGAGACATACACCCTCTTTCTGTGAGGCTATCACTGACGCCCTGCTCGCAGTCGGCCCTCTTCAACTTTCAATCGCTTCTGCTGGTCTTACTACTCATGATCTGTACATGTACCTATGCAAGGGCAACAGCCCCAGGCTTGGTGGACCGCAACAAGGATGGGTGTGTATACATTGGTGCATCCCAAGCTCTTAAACCAGCCTCGCTGATAGGTTCCAAACGGTTATGTCGTCAGTTTCCTCGGCCTCTTCTGGAAAGCAGCGCGTATAGGTACGCCATTGAAAGTACTTGTGCCGCCAGGACAGATGGCCAGCGCATGTCACAGATGAGCTCACGCTTTGTGTTTGCTGCGCCAGGAGAACGGCTATCACCCTATGTAGCGCTGGCGTGTGTCATCATGGCAGGCTCAATACTGATGGCATAGTGGGTCGCTCGTGACGTGCCACTTGTTACGCACATGTCCTCTTCCCGTGAGACGAAGTACCTGTTGTTGTTCATCATCCACCCGCGCAGGCAAGTCTAGCATACTGCCCATGTGAGGCCAATCCACATATCGCATATTCGCACGCGCACCGTTGCAGCAGGCACCTGCTTGCTCGCCACGCCTTGCTCTTTCGCTGCAGACCACCGCGTGCTTGAAGGGTATTCTATGCAGAATATCGAGCTAAACCGCGCAAGGCAACACCAGCCCTCTCATGTCGCACAGCTGCCAGCGAACGAGAGCCTCACCTTTCCATATTTCCAGCGCGTTCCACGCCACCTGCATGTTGCCTACTCGCCACGTCGGTCTGTTCCTTTCATTCCGCATGCTCCGGGCTCCAAGGAGCCACTGACACTCGCACAGAGCGTACATCACTCTCAAAGCTCTCTCAACCTCTGAACATGGCCGACCTACAGCGCGCATTCATGAGTCTGCCGCCAGTGACGCGGACTGTTCTCGGCATGACAGCAGCAGTGACGGTCCCTCCGCTGCTAGCGCTTGTGTCGCCTTATCAGCTCGTCTTCTACTGGCCTGCGATACGGCAAAAATTCCAACTCTGGCGACTCGTTACGCCTTTCTTTTATGCCGGTGCGTCTTTCGTGCTGCGAGCTGATCGGTCGTCGTTTGCCGTCAACGTAGGAGGAGCCATACTGACACTCCCTCGTGGTTGTGGCTTGCAGGAAGTGGCCTCTCTGCTCTGTTCAACTTCTTCTTCCTCTTCAGAACGACAAAAGACCTTGAAGACGGTGTGGTCCCTACCGAGCATCGCTTCATCCTGTGCTGGCCAAGCTGACTGTCATGTCATTGTATAGGCGTATACAGAGGGCGTTCTTCTGAATTTGCCTGGGCGCTGACTGTTATGGGCGGTACTATCATTGTAAGCTCGTCATGTTGCGCATCAGTTCATAGCTGCGGCCAAGCTCATACTTTGTCACGATGCAGGCCCTCAACTATCCTCTTCGAAGCGTGCTCTTCTTCCGAGCGCTCTTGCTAGCGCTCACGCATTTATGGGCTCAATTTTCGCCAGAGCAGCCGTGAGCAGCCTTTTACGACATGTCGGAGGGAAGCCAAGTGCTAACCGCCTGCCATTTCCACGCACAGCATGAACCTATACGGCTTCATCACCATACCCGCCAAATACCTCAGCTACGCGTTGCTCGGGCTGGACCTCCTCCAAGGTGGCCTACCAGTACTCATGGAAGGTCTGACAGGCATAATCTCCGCGCACGCATTCCATTACCTCACCGAAGTCTACCCTCGAGCAAATCCAAACGCTACTCGGATACTTGACACACCAGCGTGGTTCAGACGGCTCTTTGGCGAAAGGCCGCCTGCGCCCGGACAGCGCGGAGAAAGGACACTCGGCGGAGGAGTTACGCGAATGGACCCGCCTAGACGACCGAACGCGGGTGCTCCTGCAAATGCACCTGCAGCTACGGCACCGAGCGGGAGAGGATGGGGCTCTGGGAGGAGACTGGGCGACTAGATCCGTTTCAGTGCCGCCCGTATTGTATGATGCAGTAACATGCAACCCAGGAAAGAGTATATTGGGTGCCTAGTCTACTTGCGTAGTCCTGGAGGATTCCCTGTCGCGGTCTGTCGCTGCCGCAGGCCAAGTGACTGGCCTGTGGCGAGCATGAAGTCGTTGAGAGACTCGTGTAGGGTGCAATATAGCCTGTGGCCTAGGAAATGAAGGCACTCTAGACATCTACGAATGGCCTCTTGCTGCTGCGACCATGCCTGCTTGCTCTGCGTGCTTGATCTTTATTCGAGCTCTCCGATCGACCCTCTTGGTTCCGCCGGCGGTTGTGAAGATCATGCCTTTTCTTGTAGCGAGACGCAACGTGCAAAAAGCCAACGATGCTATGCAAAAACCGTAGCATCTCCTTGCTCCCCTCTACTCATTCACAGTGCCGTATTTCGTCTGGCGACAACCAGCTGTATCGCGGAGGCGCTGTTTGGACGGTGTCAGCCTCACAATTGCAGCAAACTGCACAAACAACGCCGCTTGAACTGGACCAAAGCCCGCCTGTGATTGGCGCATCTTGTGACTGGCGGTTGAGAACAGGCTTTCTGCGCTAGATCTGGGCCCCTCTGTGTCAAGAGCTTCATGAGGCGCGATGATCCGAGCGACCAAGTCTGGGAGCGAGCGCCGCTGGAAAGAGCATGACAAGGAGAGAAGGCAGAGCAAGCGAGAAACGCATGCACAATGTCCTGCAAGAAGATGCAACGCTGAAGCAGCACTGAGAATAGTTGACTTTCTTCGCATGCCCGTGCTACACTGGCTGCCACGCACGCACATGCACGCGCGTCTGGGCGGACGAAGCGCGAGGACGGGCAAGAAACGGGGGGCGCCGCCGTCAAAGGAAGGACAGCCAGGGCATCGACAGAGGGAGAGTCCTGTCGCGTCGTAGAAGAATGGGTCAGAATGATGCCCGACGCCTCGAAACGGTCTCGTCTGCCTGCCTGCCTCGGCTGTCCGCCCCGCCCTGTCGTTCCTGCAAACAAGCGCCTTGTCCCATCCATCGCCTGACGGAAGACGCGCAAATTGACGTGTCGTTGGGCGATTCCGGGCGTCGAGAGTGCGATCTGGAGGGAGAGAACGAGAGAGCAAACACGGTAGGGGGCAATTTGGCGTCTCTGACTGTTCCCCCAGCTCGACTTTCTCCGTCTCTTTTCTCTTCCACCGTCTCGAAGCACGCACGCAGACATACGCACATACACACTCCCTCGCCTCCCTGCTACTCCATCTTCCTTTGTGGCGGCCCACCCGTCCCTCCTCTGGACCAGTGCCGGAAAGTGAGGCCCTCTGAGTAGCTGCTTGTCCCTCGCCTCTCGCTGACTGGCTGGCTGCGTCTTTCCCTCTCCCCTCTCTCTCTCTACGACTCGTCGGTGGTAGCAGTCTGCTGCTTGTGTTTCTCTACTCTCTACAACACTCGTGCCTGCTGTGCCTGGTCCCGCCCTCGCACAACCGCCTCCCAGGTTGTCGCTCGCGTCCGTCGCGGCCCTTCCAAAGCGCGCAGCACGACATCTACTCGGCAAGGACAGCAAAGTCGATACTAGCCTCATCTCGACACACCTGTACTCCACGCCAATATGTCAGTCTCGCCCACAGAGCTGCCGAGCTTGGGTGACGCCTACCAGACGAGGGAAGAGCTGTCCACCCTGATAAAGACAAACGGAAAGGCAATGGGATACATCTTCAAATGCTCGGTCACCTCGCAGCACAGGTGCACCTGGTACTGCAGCAACAAGTACTCTGCACCTAGATGTCTAGCTGGTGAGCATGTCTCTGTCTCTTTTTCCCCTCTGCTGCGCTGCTAGCCGGTCGTCTTGACCCTGGCCTGGCCTCGTCTTCCAAGCGTCTCATGCTGACACGCGCTCTGTTCATGCTACAGGATTCAAAGCAGCCTTTGAGCCAGGTGCAGGCTGGTGAGCTCCTCTTCTGTTCACTCTCCTCCTTCTCCCTTCTCCACTCTCCTTCCGCTCCCTCCTCGACAACCGTCCTTCCTGTCGCTTGCCCTGCCACGATCTTGCCGTCCTTACCGCTCGCTACGACCTCCCGTCAGACGGGAAACAGTCGTTGTCATCCGACATCTCCTACGCGAGATCTCAACGGATCAGCAATATACGAGTGCTAGACGCAGTGAAGTCGTCGGGCGTTCATGCGGCGCAGCGTATCACATCGTTTTCCCCGTCAAACTCGCTCCACTTCTTGCAGGACTTCCTCCTCATACAACCCAGCCTAGCGCACCATCTAGACACGGGCAAGAATCTCTTACAAACGCTGCTAGATTGGCTATTTCGTCACCAGAGACAGTCGCAACGCTCCCTCATCCTCTAGCACAAAGTTTTCCCTAGCGACATGTCCCAGATCGCAAGGTTTCAGAATGCGTCAGAAGGCCAGGGCCAGAATCGCTGACGCCAATGTCTGTTTTCCTACTTTCCATCATCGCCATATCTTCTCGCAGGCTCGTCACTGAAGCGCAAGAGCACAATGAGAATTGCACTCGAGCAAGGCAGAGGGTCAACATCGTCAAGGTGGGTCATTTTCGTCTTCTTCTCTCGCTTTTCGCCTCCGTCTCCATTTCTATCACGCATCAGCCATCTCACTTCACGTCGTGCACATGCACCTGTCGGCCGACGATAGCCCGCCTGCGATAGTGATACACCAAAGACTAGTGACGGACCCACGTCCAGAAGCATGCAGAAGGTCGGAATTGTCTGCGGACACCCGGCTGGGACGTTAGACAGTCATTGACGTGGCTAGACTCGGGCGCGCAGAGTCTCGCTGTTAGCAGCACATACGCAGAAGAGGAGCTTGCACACACTCTCTCGAGATGCATGTACACTTTCTCGCTCTATGCTGACTTTGGTGTCTCTTCATCTCTTTCTACCTCCTCTTTCGGCTTTCTCTTCCTTCCTCCCTCCTTGAACAATCGCACGCGCCTTCCTGTGCCTGTCGAACCCAAAATCATTGTTTGGTCAACACCCCTTGAATAAACCTTGGCGGCATTCGAACATCCCGCCTTGGGCGCTGACGATCCTCAACGCATGCTTAATCTTCCTGAACGTGTCTGTGCATCGCCTTTCATCATTTTTTGCCCATGCGCATTCTCGTGCTGGGCTATCGTGGACGCAACAGACTGGCGGCACCCCGGCGATTGCAGTCAAGCCCGCTTCGCCCGGCGTGGCTACAGCGACCGACGCGACGGCAAAGAAGCTGCCGGCCGCAGACGCGTCGAAATCGAGCACTGGAGGCACAAAGTCGCGTCCCAAGAGCTTGTCGACTACTAGAGCTCCAAGTTCGACTTTTACTTCTACCGCCTCTAGTGTCGTTCGCGCTTCACGCCCTCCTCCCGCTACCAGGAACACCTCGCCACCTACCGCGAGCAAGAATGGATCAGGCGGCAAGGACAGCTCCGATGCCGCTAGTACCAGCGGCAGCCTCTCCCCTACTTCCGATACCAGCCGTCCATCAGCAGCAAACCTTTCTGGCTCCTCTGGAAGACAGCAGCGCCATGGCAAAAGACCGCCTTCAACAGCATCTGCTAAGCTCACTGCGGCATCTGCAAATGCACGAGGCGGCGGTAACACGAGCAACAACAGCACAGGCCGTGATCGCTCCACTTCATTCGCTTCTGCATCTTCGCGCGGCTCTGGATCGCGCTCTACCTCTGAGCGCTCCTACGTGACTACGATCCTCGACCCTGCTTTCCATTTCCCACCCGCGGCACTCGAAGCTGCTCCTGGCGCACACAAGAGCATTCCTAGTCGCAGGAAGAGAAGCACTAGCTATGTCAAGGCTAGTCAGCAGCCCCAGGCTGCGTTGCTGCTTGGTCAGTATATCGAATCGCAGCAGCAGCAACTCGCTCAAGTCGAGCAGCCGGTCACGCAACCGGCTGCACTATTCTGAAAACTTCCATTTATCTGGCAAAGGCTCTTTCCGCATACAATCGCTGTCCATCAACGGCCAGCAACTGTATGTGGCCGTCGGTCAATTTCCTTCCTGGCTCCCTCTCCCTGTCGATAATCCTCTCTCTGCTCCTGCTGGCGTCTAGAACGGTGTGTTTGTTGGTGTGTGATTCTGCTGCACTTGTGTTATTGTGCGACTTGGGCTATGGCGGCAAGCACTCTGTGATGAAGATTGGCCGAGAAGAAGGGTGTTTTGGTGCTCATACTACGTCTGCAGTTGTCTGAAATACGATTCTCTAGACGGTGATTGTATTGTACACACTATCCCCAAGCCAATAGGGTAGTCAAAGATCGGGTTATCTAGCAATCTATGTGACATCAGGAAAAGACAGCCTCTCCAGGATCTACAGGCACAGAATTCTGCAAGTCCGGCTCTCCCTCGCTTTGAAGTCACGTGAAGGATCGCCCCAAGCTCTTGTCCGATCTGGACAGTCCGCTACTACGGGGCAGCCGTGCGAGTGGAGGGAAGAAGAACTGAATGCCCACTCTTCTTCCTTCTGTTCGTCACTGCAGGCGCTGGCTTGCTTGTCCCTCCCGCACCTCGACTCGCCCTCCATCTACCGCGCTCGGCTCGCCTTGCCTTGTCCGACGACGGCGACGTCACCGCGTCACCGACACACGTGCCTCGATTACGCAGCGCTGAAAAAGTCACTCAAGCCCCAACTCAACCCACCGCGCTCTGGCGAAAAGATCCGCGCAAGAGTGACAGTAGTGGTGACACAACGGGGCGGCTTCTTCTTGCTTTCTGCCCAACTACTGCTGCACCTCTGCTCGACCTCTGGCTGCGCTGCCATCGCTGCTGTGCTGCCCGCCGCTGCCTAGCCTCACGCGCGCCACCCTCTGCCCACCTCGACTTTGACCTTGCCGACTCGAAAAGCACACCCCAAATCTGCAACCATGCCGGTCTTTGGGGTCAGCTACTGGATCCTTCCACTGCTCAGCGGTGCTACGTGGTTCGGGACGCTCCTCGCAATGATGGTAGTCTGGCTCGCTCAGGGCAAGCCTCACTATGTCTCAATGTACGAGTCGCAGACCATCGCCTACATCAGCGACATTGGCGCATCAGGCCTCAAGCCGCTCTTTATAGCAGGAAGCACAGTCTCAGTCGTCGTATTCACCTTGACATTCATCTCGGAACGATGGCTTCGGCATAAAGGCCGTCTGGCTCACAATACCTCTATCGCTCAAAAAGCGCTCTCTGTCATTTCCATCATCGCCGCCGTGGTGGGCATGCTTGGTCTTATCCTCCTCACCATCTTCGACACAAGACGACATCCTCATCTGCATCGTGTCTTTTTGGGTCTCTTCATGTGAGTCAAGGTTCAGCTGTAGAATTGCTCGACGTTTGCACTGACTTGAGGCTTTCACTTTTCGCCACACCTTGCTGAATACAGCGGAGGCTACATCGTCTCGGCCATCTTCATCTGCGCAGAATACAACCGCCTCGGTAAGACCTTCCGAGAATATAAGGTCCTCAACGCATCATTCTGGATCAAGCTGGCTTTCATTTTCGTTGAGATTGCATTGGTAGCATGTGAGCAAACGAAAACGTTCAACAGGCTTGCCCTTGGCAAGAAGTCCCTGGCTGCAAACTGACACTTTGCAAACTCCACAGCCTTTGGCGCCATGTCCTACCAGTCACACTGGAACCGCGCCGCCATCCTCGAATGGACCATCTCGCTCGTCTACATCCTCTACGTCGCCTCATTCGCAATAGACTTCCTCCCCGCGGTACACACAAAACACGACCGCTTCCCTACGCGCGAAGAAATCCACGCTGCGATGGAGTCTGGAAACGGACCTTCCTTCTCGGGTGGACCGACCTGGGCAGAGACGGAAAGTCAGCGCAGTGGTCAGCCCATGATGCAGCAGACAAACCTTGCAAATGGCGCCGAACAGCAGCAACTGCCTCCCAGACGCTTCTAGAAAGCGACTCCTTCCTCGTGTGCTGCTGCTCTTCAGCGCTCAGCGGGCCTCTTTGTCGGATCTTCAAGTCCACTTGGCCGGCAGTAACGGCAGGCCCTTGGCCTCACCAACGGAGCTGCTCCACGCTTATACACTCACCAAGTAATCCTGTCGTCAGTATCATATGCAGCTTTCCCGAAGATCACGTACTATACATGTAGCAACCTCATCAGCAGCACTCATCAGTCTGTCAAATCATAGCTGTAAGAAAACACGCTGCATCCAGCCCATCATCGACGACCTTGCAATTATAGAGTAGTCAATAATGATCAGCTCCAGCAGCAGGCGTGCACGTACTCAGCTGTTCCTTGCGACTCTTCAGCCTTATACATTAGAGGCCGTCACTATGATGTGGCAAAGATGGCACTTGCCCCTGGGTTGTGTGGACCTCGCCCCGAATGAGGCAGACGTTGTACAGGCTACTGTTGCGCTACTGTGACGATTGTGCGAGGCAGGCAGACACCCTCGACTCTGCAATTGCTATCACGAACGTATCAAGCACGATCAGGTCAGCGGGCTCCCCTGTGCCTCCAGTTGAAACCTGGTCTCTTTCGCAACATCCACACGGCGACTCATAATCAGAATGGCAGTCCAGACCACTGTAAGCTCTCTTCAATCCCACAAGTCCGCGCATGCTCATGCCCTGCCTCGTTCCTCTATCCTTGCTCTGGCCACATCGTCATAGATTTCACCCATAGACGGGTCCGCCGTGGCCACGCGCGAGCTGCCGACTGATGCTCAGCTGAATGAGGCAGTTGAGCGTGCGTACATTGCACAAAAGTCATGGGTGAGCGCTTAGTCGTACATCGTGCTGGTGTCTGGCGTTGCGCTTCCGAGCAACGGACGCCTTCGCTGACCTAGGCACGTGTGTTCGTTTACGCATGCAGGTCAAGACAACCCTCGACGAGCGCTTGACGATAGTCAACAAGTTCATTGAGCTCTTCGAGTCCAACAAGGACAAGTTTGCTCAGCAACTCACCGAAGAAATGGGTCGGCCCATCAAGTTTGCCGGTGGTGAAATTGGGGGTTTCCTCGAAAGGGCACGCTACATGGTTTCTATTGCAAAAGATCAGCTCAAGGACGTCTCGCTTACCGATACGGATAAGAAGGGTTTCAAGCGATGGATCAGAAAGGAGCCTCTCGGTGTCTGCGTACTTATCTCGGCGTGGAACGTTGGTCCCTTTTTTACCTTCATGCTCGCTTGCATTTCTCAGCAGAGCTCAAGCTGACATGCGATCACGATAATTCATGCCTGCAGTTCCCGTACATGATCCAGGTCAACGCGCTCATCCCTGCTATTCTCGCTGGCAACGCTGTCATCCTCAAGCCGTCACCACAAACACCTTCTCCTGCAGACAACATTGCAGAGTTGCTGCAGCAGGCAGGACTACCTACCGGAGTCTGTCAGTCTCTTCACCTCTCCCTCGAGCAGATGGATAAGCTCGTCGCGCATCGCAAAGTCAACTTTGTCTCCTTCACCGGAAGCGTCAAGAATGGCTACCGTGTCGAGGATCAAGCGCGTGGAAGCAAGAGCGGCATGTTTAAGAATGTCAACCTGGAGCTTGGAGGGAAAGATCCAGCCTATGTTCGCGAGGACTGCGATCCAGTCTTTGCGGCAGGAGAGATTGCAGATGGCGGCTTCTTCAACAGCGGGCAAAGCTGCTGCGCTATCGAGCGTGTCTATGTACACGAAAAGGTGTACGACCGCTTTGTTGACGAGCTCGTCAAGGTCGTTACAGTGAGCCGTTTACAAGCTGAACTCCGGATCACTGAATGCATGCTGATGCCTACTGTTGGTGTGGTCAGGACTACAACCTTGCGGATCCTCGCACTCCAGAATCTTCGCTGGGTCCGGTCGTCTCAAAGGCTAGTGCAGCAGCGATACGCAAACAAGTTGATGATGCTGGTAAGGTTCCCATCGCACGCGCTGCAGATCTTGCGCTTACTCTTGTTGTGCTCGAAACAGTCGCAAAAGGCGCGAAAGCTCTCGTGCCCAAGGACAAGTTCGCATCGGTTGCGCAAGAGGGATCGACATATGTCGCGCCGCAGGTTCTCGTCAATGTTGATCACTCTATGAGTGTCATGACCGAAGAGACTTTGTGAGGAGCTTTATGTCATTCAATTTGGCCGTTCGCTGACATGTTCTCAAAAGCGGTCCCGTAGTAGGCGTGATGAAGGTTCAAAACGACGAAGAGGCGCTCAAGCTCATGAACGACTCGCCGTACGGTTTGACGGCCTCAATTTGGACGAAGGATCAGGCTGTCTTCGACAAGCTACTGCCAGAGGTCGAGGCTGGCACCGTCTTCATGAATCGCTGCGACTACTTGGATCCAGCGCTCGCTTGGACGGGCGTTAAGGAGTCCGGGCGAGGGGTTTCTTTGAGTGCAATTGGCTATGACCAGGTCACGCGAGCCAAGAGCGTTCACACCAAAATTGTAGCATAGCCGAAGCGTGTTGGTCTGGAAACAAGGAAAGCCTTCAAATAAGCGCATGCAGGAGATACGCTGCCTGAAGACCAATTTGCACGCTGTCAGCGAAGGAGTTCTGGTTGCCGCATCTTGCGATTCCTTTGCAGCTACAGAGAAGGAGCTAGAGCATTATCACCACACAAAGTCCGACTTCTAAACGATTTCTATCGAACAGCTATGCAGCACGCTGAACTTTAGCAACAACACCCCCCTACAAAGCAGCGATACTCCCACTTGCGGGTATCGAGAGAAAGACCGAGGGCAGCTACTTCCAATCACCAACTACCAACCACAGAGCAGAGCGGAAAACGAAGTCGAGAGTGGAGCGGGGAAGACGTAGACTTGAAGTATGGAATGAGTTGTGCCGTCACTCCCGTCACCTTCAGAAATCACGAGGTAAGGCGAAGCTGATGACCGTTCACGATCTCTGTTGCATTACACGAGATCGTAAGCTCATGTCGCTTCCAGCGTGGTGGCATTTGCAGGAATCACTTGCTTCTACATCCAGTACAGAGTGCCCTGCAGATTGCCTGATATGCCGTTAGCTAGGCGAGTGCGGGCAAAGCCGAGCTTTTGCTCCCGCATCAAATCCATCTGCTCGGGGTCGGCAGAGCCGGCTTCTGAAGGTGCCCCATCGTCGTCGCCGATATGATGGCGGGCTCTGAAGCACACATGGTGGGCATAGTACGCCGGGGATGCGATGGAGACGCTGCGGGTAGACCTGGCGTAGATGTATGCCAGATGATATGCCGTGGCTTGCAACTGATCCGGGCCCAGCTTCGATTCGTCCAGTAGAACGCTGTAGTGGGTGGACTTAGACGTTCCGAGGAGGCCAGAGTGAGACATCAAATAGAAGTCGGCATAATAAGGGTGACTGATTTCGCGGTCAACTACCGTGCCCGGCCGCACATTTCCAGACCTGTCGCCGTCCTGTGGACCGGCCGGATACATTTCTGTACAAGCGCGAGTCAGTTTGTTTGATCCAAGCACTGGAAGCCAGAAACACTCACTGAAGTGGTGCCTCTTGCCGCAGATGATGTAGGTAATGGGGGGAGAGTAATTGTCCGGGAAACGGCGGAGCGCCCTCTTCATCGCAACGATCTCGTCGCGGCACACCTGGTCGAACTGGCTTTCGGCGACGCCATCGCGGAAAAAGAGAATGCGCTGGGGAATCTTTCCGCTCTTGCGCTGGAAGTTCTTCAAGAGCTTGAACGTGATCTCTTCGAGGTCAACAATCTAGACGCATGCGGGTCAGCAAGGCCAGCGCAGGGGTTCAGACTGCCGAATGCTTACAATCTCTTCCCGAGAGTTCTGGGCGCGGACTTCTGCTGTGTACTCGACAGCTCGCGCGTCATGGGAAGCTACCACACCGGCAATAGAGGGCAGCAAGGATCCAGGACCAGGGTGCGTGACGCTGAGAAGAGGACAGTCAGTTACCAGGATCCGTCGACGTTGTGTAGCAAAGAACTCACTCTGCTCCGAAGACGATCGTCGGGGTCTTGTCGAACCCAGGTAGCCAGCCTTTGGCGTTACCTGCGTAGTGGTTCAGACCACCGAGCTTGACATTGAGCTTGAGAGCCACGTTTGACCAGTATTGTGGCCCAGCCTTTGCCATCTTGTTGATGAGAAGGTTCTGGGAGGGTACACCGTACTGCGTCTCGCAAGCCTGTTTGATCGGGCCGTACTGCGGCGAAGACTTGGTACCAACCTGACAAATTACAGGTATCAGCATCGAAGAGAGGTGACACGGCCACAGGTGACAAACTCACGAAGGTGACCACGAGCTCGGGGGGCGCGTTAGGCCCAAAGCCTGCGCGCTTTGCGGCGTCCTTGATCGCTCGACTCACGTCCATCGTATTGCCGACATGCAAGATGAACGGGTGAGGGTTGCGGATTTGAATGCCCCAGAAGTTACATCCTTGCACGAAGTTGCCAATCGCTCGCTCAACTTCACGCCGCGGGAACCCTTCACGACCACCATTATCCTCCTGCAGCCGCATTTTAGCTCCGTAATAGCATGCCATGCAGGGACTGAGTGCATACCGCGAAGACCACCACACACCATCGTTCAACGGCTTTTCCAGCTTTAACAGGCTTCTTGCCCTTGACGTCCCATTGCCCGTCCCGTGGGCGCTGCGGACTGGGCTGCCCTCCGTTGCTGCCAAATTGCTCTCAGTCGTAGGCTCTCGAGAGTGAAAGGGCTTCACTTACTCTGCATAGACAACTTCTGGCGCATCGAGGATGCGAGCTGCAGCTTGGATGGGCTTGTCGGTGACATCGAAGGTCCATGCCCTGAGCAGAGGCGACTTGCCGCCCAAGTGCAGATGCGGCATGCCTTTGCGCAGATAGGCCAAATTCTCGCTCGATTTCAAGGTTGTGAACTTGATCATCTCGGCGACCTGCTCAGGTGATAGCTTGCCGTAGAACTGGGTTCCGGGGAGGATCGAGACGCACTCCAGAGGGTACCTGCAGAGAGCCACGCGAAATGTCAGCACGAGTTGCTTGTCATCAGGTTGCTAGCAGGTTTCAGGACAAGGAGTGAGACTGACCAAGCAATCTTCGTCAGCTGCACACATGGTAGACGAGGGAACTGCAGGCGAATTTGGTACTTATTCTCGATGTATTGCTGGTGTCACAAACGAGTTCAGCGCGATCCAACTTGCTGGCAGTTTAGGGTTGATGACTTACGGCTACGTTGGCCTTCTGCCCATCAATTTCGAACTCAAAGTCAGAAGCCCCGCAATCCGAGACCTTGCGGATTTTGCTGAGCAAGTAGAACAGATCAGACGTTTCTCTTAAACATTGGGACGCGTGGCACTCACTATTTGGCATTAGGGTCCCGAGAAAATCTGAGAGCGACCGACAGGTTTTTGAGGAATCTTTTCAACATGACGCGAGTTCTTGATGGCAGCCTGCCCCATTCCAGGTCCTGCGGGTCTCTAATGCCTGGCAAAGCGGACCGGAGTATGTTGATCACATTGCCGGATTTTTTAAAGGCTCCAGCGGCACGGTCAAAGTTCATGATCATTTGGTTGATGCCGCTAAGATCAGGTTGTCAATGCCTTGCGAAAGCCGCGGTATCTGCATGAAGCAACTTACGGGCGAATGGCGGTGAAATAGCCACCCCAGACCTCCAAGCCGGCTCCGAGATCTTTGGGAGTGCCATCTGGCCGCACGTAGAAAGTGTTACGCTGTGCAGATATGACGAAAGCAATGTTGAGACTTGACCGCGCCTACTGAGGTGATGTGCTGGCCAGACTCACGCGTGATGGGTGCTCAAGCTGAGCTTCGTACTTGATCGCCACGTTGAGAGCTGGTGTATCAAAGAGAACTGCTCAGCTCAGGGCTATGCTGATTTGAAGTATCCGACATACCGTTGAGCGCCTGCATGAGACTGCTTCCATCATCAGCCGAGTCTCATACAGCTGGGAAACAATGTTGACACTCACTTTCCACTAGCCGCTAGCTTGCCTTGAACATACTCTGCCAATTCAATCATGTTGATGGATCGGGCATGCGTGATCTGCGTGAAAAAGGAGTAAGATGCGTGCAAGGATGAGGCCATTAGGAAACATCAGCTGACCTTGACTTGTGCGTTCTTCTCAGCGGGTCGGTCAGGTCTCGAAGGCTTGCCGCGGGCTTCTGCCTCGCTGAAAGAGTGTGTAATGGGAGGTCCGGCGTTAGGGCCTGGAATGTAGATGATTGCTTGACCTGAGGGACGGACAGGTCAACAAGCATGTCTGAATGATTGAATGATCCGACATACCATCATATATCGCTCCTACACCCTGATCACCGAAAATTCTGTCGTGTTTGATCAGATAGTCCATAATGGTGCGCTTTTCTCGGATCGCGGAATTGGAAAAAGCGACCTGTGGATGGTGGAGGGTGAGAATAGTACAAACATGGGTGGAGAGAAGAGGCGACTGACATCATATTGCTGGATCTGTAGGGAAACAGCGATCAGCTCAGCTCCCTTTGGCTGGACCTAACCTGGACGTACGAAGGTATCAGGGTGTCTGGAGACCTTGAAGCAATTCGTCAGAACTCGAGTCTCAGACCCTTTGCTGTAGGAGAAGAAGTGGGAAGGGGACCACGGTCAGCTGTACGAACGGGAGCCACACAGCAGAGCTCGCTACTCACCTGCCGAATCCAGTGCCCCACTGGCGCCTTGTGATGATCTGCACAGAGTCAGACATGATCGTTCGGGTATGCTTTGAGCGGTTGATGAAGAGGATAGGAATTGGTCGAGTGTCGAGTGTCAACGTGTCGAGAGATGTGTAGCTTGCGTCGTTGTAAGCGGCCGAGTGGACGAGGGGTGCGTCGTTCCAAGAAGATGATGAGCGTATGAGTCGGTCAAGAGGCAAGGAGGAGTCGAGCGACGAAGAGGGGATTGAGGGCGGATTGAGAGTGCTGACGAGAAGGGCTGAAGAGTGGTTCCTTGGCCAGTCGCCGGCGTGAGAAGGTGTCAAAAGACCACCAGCTGATGCGGGCAGGCGACCGAGCGCCCCACACCTGTGAAGTCGAGAAGGACGGCAGCGTGAGAAAGAGGAGTCGAGCGGCCTTGTAGAGAGATGAAGTGCACAGTCTCGACTCACTACGGAAGCGTGGGAGTGCTGGCTGTTTCGCCGTCGGCTATGGACTCTGGTCGAATGTGCGTCAGATCAGAGCTGTCGACGTTCTAACGGTGTGAAGGAGGAGGCAGAGGACGAGTGGAGGGCATCAGCATCAGATCGAGACACTGTTCTGCTTCTGTTGGCAGCATCGCACTCACTAGCGCTATCTATCTGCGGCGACTACTCTGAAACGAGTCCAGCTGCGGGGCGTGGATTTCGAGTGGCGCACAGACCTCGGGTCGCAAGAGGACGACTGAGCGAGCGCGAGGAGCTGCGAGTGTGAGAGCGAGCAGGTGACTGGTGAGGGAACAGGAGCGGATGGCGCCGTGTGAAGTGTTGCGCTGTGTTGTTCGTGGTGGGTGAAAGAGAAGTGAGATGAAGTGGAGCGCACGCTCGTCTGTTTCACACCCCAAGACGGCAAAGCGCAGGTGGCGAAAAAGTGAGGGGCAAGGACGACTGACAGAGCCCTGCCTTCGGTCTGACGAGCAGCCTTCTCTGTCAAACGCTCGTTTCACACGCTCAATACTGTCTTTATACGGCCCCATCTGCTACGTCTACAACGCATCTGGCCGACTGCACCCCAACAGCAAGCAAGCTGAGTTGCGCACGTGAATGCTGCAACGACCGTGGCTGCTTTTTGCAAATTCCTGAGCCTCAGATGATTGGCATATCTCGTTCAGCAGTCATCCGAAGCGGCATTATGAGCTCTGCCATTTGTGAAAGAGGAACCCTTCGCGCCTTGTCTGATTGAGCTTGGACAGTTACGATGAGAACTGACATTCGCGTTCGTGGGAATGCTAATCACTATCTGTAGAAACGTTGACGAACGCCTCGATGTGCTACCCGACCATGCTCCGTTTGCGCCCTCGAAGCCGGACTATCAACCGAAGCCAACGTTAGCCGCCTGCTCATGTGAGCAACGGAAGAATGCTCACCATCTCTGAGCCGTCTCTCAACTTTCTGCCACTCTTGTTCTCCAATAGTGGCAGCGTAGGCTGCCAGTATCTTCTCGATATAGCGCTCGTTCTTGTTCTCTCGAAGCTCGTCTTCCGGATGTGTGCTGGCCAGCGCTCGCTCCAGTACGTACAGGTCGACAGCTTTGTCTTCCACCAACGTGGAAACGTAAGAAAGGCCGAAGTCGATGAGCACAGCCCTTGGTGCTGCTTCGTCGGGCGCCATGTCAAGTTGCTGGCTAGTCGTCGAGTCTGCTTTCCGCCGAAGAAGCATATTCGAAGTCGTGAGATCTCCATGTATGACGTCCGCCTGGTGCATTCCGCCTATTGCTTGCCCTATCGCTTTCATGATCGCGTCTATGACAGTGTACAGCTCATCAGCGCTTTAGTCTTTCTTTTGCCTTTGTCAGGTCTTGGCTTGGACTAACTTTCTTCCAAGCCCAGGCGTGAGAGACGATACTCCGTGCTCTCCCATTCTTCCGACAATCCGTCGTCTGTCTCAGTTGCTTCGTCCTCCTGCTCATTGTCTTCCGGCAATCCACCCAGAACCTCTCTCACACTACCGTAACCATCTATCCACTCCATCAAGATGATTCCGTTGGCTACGTCGACGCCTCGGACTGCTGGCACATCTAAGCCTGCTTTTAAACATCGCGCCAGGCATTTGACTTCGTGATTGACTCTCGACTTGGTCAATGTCTTGTCAAGTAACGTGTGACGGTATGCTTTGGCGAATCGGTGTTTGAGAAGGAGAGACGATTGTGGCCGAGTAACTTGTTCCGGCGCCGTGCTCGAGACGTCTAGGAGGGGCTGTACCTTGTATACTTTCTGCGTGGATCGAAGAGGTGTGTAGGGCGGCAACTCAGTGCATGCTCTCCCGCAGTGGCGCAAGCTCGACTCACTGCCTCGGCACCCTGCTTGATAAGTATGCTCCTGCTAGTGTCCGAGAGCAATGACAGAAGCGGCGACCGTTTTCCTGATCCTTCTGCTGATGTTCCAGGCTGAGTATTCAAGGTCTCTTGGGAAGTGCTGGCTTGCATTGCTGTGGTGTACAGCCGCTGCCGCTGCTTGATGCTGCCGCCAGGCCAGTCTGAAAAGGTGAGCCTGAGCAGTCGAAGACCTGATGGCTAGTTAGACAACGCCGCAATGCTCTCCGCAATCAGCGCATGAATGCAAAATGCAGCAATGTCAACCTACCTCAGCAGATTTGGCCACCTGGCGGACTTGGCCGATCACGGTAAGGTGTTCTGCAAACCAAGGCTTCCTGCTTGCCGCAGACGTACCAGTCAAAGCACATGTGCATGATTATCTTTGATTGGTCTTGTGCACCACCCGCTCACATAACCGCCTAAGCTCTTCCTGGCGAAATAGCGCCTCACCCGTTGACGGCACGACCCACCTTGGACGGTCTTCGCGACTTCGACGTGCTATACACCCGTTTTATGGCTTCCCGCGCAACGATGATGGAAACGTAAATTATTTAACATGCGCCTGCATTGGGTACCTCCACCAGTCTCGAGCTTCTGAAAGCGCATACCATTCTTGACGCTTGTGGCACTGGCACACCGTTAACCCCAGCGTCGGATCTTCGCTGCAGAGCGGCTCTAGGCTGGACATTAGGTAACATCAAGTTCTGGAACGATGAATACGAAATCACGACCACTGCAGACCAGGCAACGTGCTATGAGCGAGACGAGCGACACCACTATTGTCCCTGCCACCTTTGCACGCAGCGACGCTACGACACGCCAGGCGCGCTCGACGACTCATCCCGTCCAGGCCATTCGAGATTCTGCGACGAGCCGAGGCGATCCCTCTACACCTGCTCTTCTAGTCTCTCCGAAGAGCGAAGGTGCCCTCATTCCTGGGAATCACGAAGAAGCGGCCGGCTGGCCCACTGCTAGTGCAACGCATCAGCAACTCTCCCCATCAGCTACAGAAGAGGTGACTCTGTCACCACGAGCTCTTCAAACTCTCCTGGTAACCCTACAGCTCGCATCGCTCGTACCGGCGCTGGTGGGCTCGATCTACTGCCTTTGCCGAGCCACTCAAGTGCGAGATATTGCTTCACTCCATCCGCATGGGAACCAATGGGTCTTGCGCTGGAATCGGAGGCTGGAATGGTTGCTATGTGCCATGTGGGCCAGTCTTAGTGGAAGTTACTGTCACTCAATGTCGCGAGGCTTGACAAGACGCTGGCTCGTTTATTATCCACTCCCTGCTGCTGTCATACGATTAGTGAGTCCACATTCCAGATTCTTCGACCATTCTTTGAATTCATTGTGACTTTTAGGTGTCACTGCAAGTGATCTGTTGGCCGCTCACAAAGTTTACCGTGGTCAATTTTTTCGGCAAAGAAGAACTTCAGCTTCCTGCATGGATTGTCTGTGCGATTACCGCGGCCATCAGTAACACGGTACAGATCTGGTAAGCCCTGTCACAATTGCCTAGTTTTGATGCCCAAAATAGCTAATGCCTACGATAGGGTGACCTCCAATCTTCGCTTCTTGCTCGTCTCTGGAGCGTCTTCACACCCAGCTAGCTGGGCATCTCGACTGCCAGCCACCCAGCGGTATAGCAAACCCACGCCACCATCGTCCATCTCTCCAGCTCCGCCGCATGCATCCAGCGCTTCTGGAAGTGCACCTGGCTTTGTGCTCCCACGAGGTTTGCGGTCAAAACAGGTGATCAAACAGACTGTGCTTCCGATTGCGACATGTAGCTTTGTGACTCTTATATGGGCATTGATAGAGGTCTATAATTCTCGTGGCAGTGAACTTGTATTTCTAGTAGATCGTCGCAGTCAGCAGCTGTAGCATGAGTAGTATTCACGCGCGCAAGATGCCAGCTAGGTGAGGGCAGCCTCTACTTTGCATTGCGTACAGCACAGCCGCACCATGATGGGTATACAAACGAGAGTGAAAGCCGACATTGTCGGAATGAGCGATTTATCGCCGAGTTACGGTCAGGTAGAGCTGTGGCTTTTGCGACAATCGTCACTCGATGTGTCTGCGAAGCAGTTCTCTACTGGCGTAGCATCTGCGTCGCCGCACGTGTACCTATTTTGTAACTGTCTTGACTTGCACAACCATCACATGCGCTGCCCACTCGCTGAGTCCTGCAGGTGCTGCAGTAGCTGCAGCGAGAGGAATAGTAGAGGTAGATCCACTGATGATCTTTGAGACTGTGCTGCTAACATCGCGACCGTTGTAGTCGACCATTATGCACTTGCCATTTCCATCTGCCTTCTGTACGTTGCATGCGATAATGTCTGTGAATGACACGTCAGTGAAACATGTTGACGGCGCTTGATCTTAACCTCGGTGTTTACTGTAGAGCTCGCCACGCTGGCCATCCGGCATGATGGACCCAATGGCTTCGGCAACTACGCCTTCTTTGTACACCAGCACATCTGCAGGGGTGTTTCGTTAATCCTCAAGACACCGGCAGGCTGCATCTTCGCTCCTCACCTCCGATGGTTGCAGTCTGCTGCTTGCCAAGGTAGTCGGTGATCTGTTTGATTTGCTGGCCAGCGATGGTGGTCCCGGAAGCGTCTTCGCCTATCTTGAACCAGGTAACGGCGTCTGGCACTACGAAAGGTGCGGCCTCGCCATCGAACTTGACTCTGTCAGGACGGACCCATCCTGTGATGACTGCGCCTTCACCGGCACTCTCTCCTCGAGCTAGAAACCCAGAAGGTAAGCACATCCCTAACACAGAGGAGATCTGATTCAACGAACCTAGCAGGTGTGACAGATCACTCGGTGCCGCAGTCGGACCCGGTACTGGAGCAGCTTGAACTGAAGCTGGGTTCAGGAGGCTCGCCAGAGCCACTGTTGCAAGAGACGTGACGAATGAACGCATCATGAAGGTTGAATAGGTGTCTCTACTGTCTTGCCCTCGGACTGTAACCAGACAGTGTAGGGCGCCCGGACGAGTTGATTGATGAAATGGGGTACGTGAGCTGCAAGAGAGCGAGTGTGCGTATTGTGTAGCGTGGTTATACTGAGCCTGGAGTGATGACACAGTCAAACACCTGCAAAGAGTCTCTTGCAAAGAGACTGCAAGTCTTGCGAAGTTGTGCTACGTCGATGGTAGCGTCAAGCAGAACAGTCTGGTTGGACAAGACGACCTCGGAGGTGGTCTCTAGCTGGTGAACGCTCCCCCTCGCTGCTACGAGCACAGCATGAGCCAGCATTGTGCTCGCTCTAGTAACCGTTACGTCGGCCGCGATCCAAAAGGCTGCTCGCCGGTCCTGCTCACGTGTCACGCAGTCTAGGAGTCGCTTGAACAAACGAGCTACAACGCGGACAAGTCGGGGAGAGGTGGAGGTCGTGAGTGAAGCCTAAATGTTTCCAACTGCAACGTCCATATTGGCTACTGCGGACCAGCGACGTCTCAGCAGCTTGATTGCCTGGCTTTATGAAGCGTTGACACTGCGCGTGCATCGAGGGTCGAGGTATTGCGCCAGGGACTGCAGCACAGTGCTGCCGTTGATTATCATCTTCGAGATACGGATTTATGAGTGCCCACATTTGGTCGAACGTGATTATAGCCATCAATTGAGAAGAGGAGACAGCGCGCACCAACGCTCGCCACCTCGACTTCAACGTTTCCACCGCGTTCCCCATTCTCCACACTTCTTCTTTGTCCGCGCAAGCGATTCAACACCAACGGAGCCGCTTTTGCCCAATCTGCACCATGTCAGCCAAGCATACGAACGATGTGGACCCCGTGCAGGCCAAATCGGCCTTCCTGACGAGCTACATGAGCAATCACGCCGACACGCTGGTCGCCTACATCTGTCACCACCTCGCGGCAGCCAAACCTTCGAAGAATGCTGTACCTGCGCACAGCATCAGGGAGCCAAGGATGCTCAAGATCACCAGCCAGGAGATGGATCTGCAGTACAAGGATGCTACAGACAAGAATGCCGTCAAATCTGTAGGCGGCCTCGCTGTCATCACTCGCCTCGAGAGCGTTGCAGTGACGCCGCATGCGAGCTGACCGGCATGACTCGCGATATAACAGGTACAAATCCCTTTCGACCCGCCTTTGGAGGGGTATGAGGAGGTTCGACCGCGATTACTCCAAATGAAGCTCGAGGCCGAGTCTGCCATCGGGATGGTGAGCTGTTGATCCCGGCATTTCAGCTTGTGAACAACACGACCTGACTAGCCCTTCAGGCCAAAAGACCGATTATCACTGCCTATCGACCACCTGCGCGGCGCAATGCCCTCATCGCCATGAGTCTCCTGTTGCTCTGGATTGGATGTGCAACCCAAGACGACGATCACAATTTCGGACGCATCCGACAGCTTCTTGGCGGCTGGCCAGCTATACGTGTGACTGGTATCTTCATTGTAAGCGGCAGAACATGTATGAGCCCGCCTGCAGCCCTCTAATGTGCGTTCTGTAATGACAGCTCATCGCGCATTTTGCCGAAGCCGCCTTCCAGTTCCGATCTTGTCAAAAGTACAGTGTGCCCCTTCCTCAAACCATTCTATGGACGATTTCTACTCTCATCACGGGCTTTGCAAGCCTGCTGAGATTCCGCCAGATAGTGCAGGAAGCCCGCATAGCTAGCGTCCACAAAACAAAGTAACTAGGAGAGTGTCCCATTCGACAAAACCTCACAAAGCTTGCAGTCGGTCGAACAAATCAGCAGCTACAATGAGAGCCATGATCAACACATGAACACCATTCTGCTGCAAGAATGCAGGCTCTCGGAAGTCCGCCTTCGCTCCCATCTCGGAAGTTATGCGTGCGGATGTCTGCCGCCACTGACTATCTATCCCTTTGCAACACTCGACGGCCCAAAAGTTTGGGTAGCAACGAGGTCTCTCTTAGACTACTTTGGTCCATACCTTGCACGCAGACGCTCACAATCTTTAGCTGCTGGCCAGCGCATTCCCACACACTCATTTGCAAGAGCATTCGACCAGTATGCAGATTGTCCTAGCCGCCCTGCTCGCGTTTGCAGCTTCAACATCTGCTCAGGCAATCCGAATGACCAGTATCGTGAAAAGAGAACCCGCGCCCGCTGTTACCGGCCTCGTCACAACTGCACTATGGCAACGTCCAAACTTGAACCAATTTGATGTGAGGTGCCATGGGATCTGTTTTTCTTCATGAGCTGATTGCTCCATGTCCCTACAATACAGGCCGAGCAAGGTATCGCATATTTTGTAGACGTGGACAAGCTGCAAGCAACCTACGTCGGGCAACTGACCTTCACGAAGCAAATCACGAGTTCTGGCTCCGCCACTGCCGTGGAGACTACCATGCCATATGTCATTGCTACTGGCACCGTTAGCGCCATTCCCTCGCCCAGCGCCCAGCCAACGCAAATGCCCGTGGCAAACGTGCAGTTCTCGTACGCCAATATCCTGAAAGGCACTGACTTCACATGGGAGATACTCTGCCGGCTTGACGCTTCTGGCAAACCTGTCGAAGCATTAGGTACGTAGCTAGCCCTCTGTAGAGAAAATCGGTTGTCAACGATGTCTGACGCCCTGTATTACAGACGGCACTGAATGCTTCATCGACGGTGGTCAAGCCGCATGCTTTCTGGTACGCATAACTTCGCCTGATTTCGAGCTCTTCACCTAAGTATCCATTGATTTGCAGGTCGACTACGACGGCAAAAACATCAAAACCGCAGCTTTCAACATTCAAACCGGATCAACAAAAACCATTACTGCTACACCCGTTGCCCAGGCTACTGCGCTATCTGACTCTACTTTCCTCAAGGACTTAGTGGGCGTCGCCTTGAAGGATTTATGAGAGAGGATGGCCTCAATTCACCACACCATTCAATGTCCTTTTACTGTCAAGATCTACCACGAGTCTTGATCGATAACAGCATCGCCCGAGCTGATACCCTGTCTCCTCATCTGCTAAGTCTGTCTCTCACCTGACCAGGACGCTCTCTTGGCTTCGCTCAAACGCATCCGTGGTCAAGGGCCGCAATGGACATCGTCGTCAGAGTTGACATTATTTGTAATGTATGTTCCTAGGAATACGCATCTACTTTTACTAGAACGTTCGTGCCTGACGAGTGCCCGTAGAATCATGAGCCTTGCAACAAACCTTGACACCTTCGTGCATGCTCTTACGGACAGCCCTCCCAGACCCCAGCGACAACTTGACATCTGGGGCCGTTTTTGAACGACAGCGTGGTGGGATATCTCCATCAAGGATGCATTTGGGTTGCAACATCGGGCACACCCAAATGTCAGTCTGCTTCACCCTCGTAGACTCGCCATGAAAGTCTATGGCAGATTGGAAGAGAGCCGGTGGGGCGGTGTGATATCTACAACATATTGAAGGGCAGCAGAGACTATCGTACTTTGCTCCCATCCAACTGAGACAGATTAGCTCACTCACTCACTGACTACGACAAGCACTCTCTAGTCTTCGACACCAAGCAACATCCGATAATGCTACCGCAGTCTTGTTTTGCATTGCTCGTGCTCGGCGCCTCTGTGAACGCGGCAGCTGTGCTGCCTCTCCTGCCACGCAAAACGGATTCAGACGATACTCCAGCAAAGCCCACCAAGGTCTCGCAGGTATGGAGTGTCCCCGGGTCCAACATTTTCGTCGGCAGTCAGAAGATGGCAATTATGGACTTCAACAAGATGGCCAACGTCAGCGTATACTCCGCAGGGGCGACTTCAATTTGGGGTACATCCACTTGGGTATCAAAAGGTACAACATGGACTTACAAGCAAGATGTAAAGTTTGGCACAGGCTCATTGGAAGAGACGATGAAAGTCTACGACGGCGATGGCAATGGGGTTCAGAAAGGTTGGCTGAATGAGGTCTTGAGCGTCAGCATGACAATACACTTTTTCTGACGGTTGATATTCGTCTGCAAGAGGTGATGCATTGTGACATAGACGACGACTGGAAAGGCTCGTGTGTGTTCAAGCAAAGCATTAAGACGGTCAACGACGGCGACAAAGCAAAGTACACTGCAACGGCGATCAAAATGAAGAACGGTAACGTGCAAGCCACACCTCTAATAACAGCACCTCCAGGCATCAAAACAGGCTTGAGCGACTTCAACGAGAAGTATGGAGTGTCCGCAGGAAAAGCCTACTCATCGTTCAGTAAAGAGCACTCGTCTTTCACCTTCCCATAGATTTGACGATGACAGGCTGGGACTGCATGGTACGCTATTTGTAATCCAAACCATACAAGCAACACAAGCAACACAAGCAACACAAGCAACACAGACTGCCACACCTGTAAGCCACGGCCAGCTACTGATAATCGTGCCCGCAGATCAGGCATTCAAAGCGCGAAACGCTTCCTGCTGACTTGCATCCGAGGGTCCCACTCCCATTCGAGCTTGCTCTTCTGAGTTCCCCCTCGACCATAGCCAACGTGTACAGCCAGCGAGTCGAGGACGCTAGCGTTCGTTTTCGGTTTACGCTGATGGGGCAGTTCACCTTTCGGAATGACAGGGTGTGGTTCGAAATGGGGAATTTTGAAGCTGCGGCCGTCGGAAGTCGGAGCTCCCTTTCCACGTTTGCGTTTCTTGTGGACAGGTTCGCTCTCAACGCTTTGCAATGAGCCCGAGGTCATACGATCAAGACTTTTGTTTCCCTCAGTTGGTGGACTGTGCATTGCACTATCTCCGCCTTCAGCTTCGGCGCCAGAAGGCGTCACTTTCCCGCCCGAAGTCGGCGAGCCTGATGGACCCGCCTCCAGCCCAGATTTCAATGCAGCTTCCATTCCAGCAGTAAACTCGGCCTGCGCCAATGCCTCTTGCTGCACTTCACGCTCGGTGATGTGACTGTCACGTAGTTCTGGAATATCAATCCTCGCCATTGCATCTGCCAAGTCGTCCGAATCCTGTGTGACGCCAGACGCGCCTCGCACACGCCCACTGCCCAGGGAGCCTCGCTTGAGCCACCGAAGTTTGAGAGTGAAGCGAGGACCGATTTCCTGCATACGGGTTCGGAGTTGCTCGTCCAAGCCTCGTGACTTTGCTAATTGCATGCTAGATTCGGTCTCCCGGAGCGCAAACATGTATCTGAACCGTCGGAAGAAAATGTAGTCTCGCTGATTGTGAACCGCAACTACTTGCCGGCCGACGAAGTTGGGCAAGGGGGGGAATAGAGATTGCAGGAGGCGACCAGTAGTGAGGCCTAGTGGGGTACTGAAGTTGGAGAGCACCAATTCAGGAATGTGTGACGTGGGTTTGGCGGCCTTTGCGATTTGCTGGCGCAAATGAATATTCGTGAGTCGGAAATGGGCGGTTGGCCCATAGGGTAAAGTGGAGATTGTGAGTGTAGCTAGATGAAAGCAAAGGCTTTAATGCAACGCAGCAAAGGTGGTTCTGGCTTCCAACTAACCAGGACCGCCATGTAGATCTTCGCCGACCACCATGATGGCTCCATAGCCTCTCTTAACAGCCCATTTGCAGACTCTTGACAGCTCAAAGCGAGAATTCTTCCGCGGAAAGATTTCTGCATAGCGGTTGCCTCCCAGCAATGATTGCAGTTCTTCCAGGAAGGCATAGGTTGGGCCGTGCGGTCGAGGAGAGGTCGTCAACAAAATAGGCTTGAGCGGTGCGGATGGGTCTTGAGACGTGAACATATCTTCAAGACCAGCCATATCAAACTCCAGTAACCCTTCATCACCGTCTGCGCTGCCTTGTCCTGCCTTGAGCTGAACAGGCTGCGTGCGCTTGTCACCTTCTGTGGCGGAACCATCGTCTTGCGTTTCTTGAGATAAAGTAACTGCAGCCTTTGTCAAGCTAGCATCCTCGCCTATCCATTGCTTGGTGTTCTCCACTGTGCGCGGCACATTCTTAGCCAGCCGCTGCTGGCGCAGCTCACCCGTCGAATCTTGCGACTCTGCCTTTTTGGTGGCTAAACGACGGGCAAGCTTTGCTTTTGCCTTGGTTTTTCGGTCTTGCTGCGCGAGGTACTCGCGACGGGCAGCATTGCGCACATCTCGGTCCTTGTGCACCATGACGAGGAGCACGACAGACTCGACTGGGCGCCGGGTGTCAAAGCACATCCAGTCAAAGTCTGGTGGCCTGGGGGCGGTTGATCGAGTGTACGCTCACGAACCCTTCAATTGCCACTGGGGTCCTGAGGCGACCGACAGCGCAAGGCAGTGCAGTGCTGAATGTCATAAGCTGGACCATACATGTGCCGCTATCTCCTCTTCCTCTCCCCGATGCGTCAACGCCAGTGGCGACGTCCGAACCTCCTCATTCCAGACTGACATAGACCCGCGTGCGAGCAGCAAAGCTGTTATAAATGAAGGCTTTGGTCAGAAAGCACAATTGGCAGCCGTAGCTTTGTTTACTTTGCTCTACAGACTGTTCAACAGATCGACAGAAAGAGTTGGCTGATAGGGACCCAATACCTAGGGGAAGTGTGCGCAGTCCAAGCGTCTCCAACTGCAGTAATACGAGACAATGCAAGCGAGGAAGAGAAGAATGATGCTGTTGCGTGTGCGGAAGCTACAATAGTCATCATCGCTTTCAAGGAGCTGGCCAACGTCCGCCCAAGCCATCTTCTACGACCGCGGCCTTCCGCCCTGAGGGTTGCCCAGATCTGCGCATGTGCTCTTTGCGAAGGTCTTGATACATGTCATGATCCGCACGATCGATAGTGACCTCGTTGTCGCTATCCTCATTATAGCCTCGTTCTGCTTCCTCCAGGTCTTCAAGCTTCTCTTGATCTTCAAGTTCGGCTAGCAGATCGTGCGGATTTCGCTTTAGGATGTCCTTGGCAGGAGGTTTCGCAGTGGGCGATGGTGCACGGACATTCTTCTTGTCGAGGTTCATGTCTTTCATCAAGCGATCCATGTTTTCGGACTTTGAGGCTTCTCTTGCTTGCTTCCTGGCCTCTTGCACTTTTACTAACTCCGGCTTGTATAATCTGGCGAGTCAAGGAGATGAGCTCGTTGGCACTAGATAACTGTCAGCTGCCGCTGACTTACTCTTCGTATTCCTGACGTGCTTCTTCGACCTTGTCGAAAAAGTCTTCCATGCCATCGCCAGACATGGCCGACACGCCGCAAGCTCGGAGGTTGCGATAGAACTCCTCCAACATGAGACTCATACTAGTCATCAACGACGTCATGAAGCCGCCTTCGGTCTCGTCGCTGCCATCTTGACTGTGGTTTTTCTTCCGCAGAAGAGCTTCTTGAAAAGATTCAAAGTCTGTCATCCACTCTTGCGCAAAAAGCCAATCTTTGACATCGGTCTTATTGAAGACCAGAATGAATGGAAGTTTTGTCTTGTACAGTATGGAACAGGCGTATAGCATGTTGGACATAAAAGTCTCGGGCGAAGCCGTCCGTGGGGTGTCGATGATGTACGCTACAACCGTGGGCAGGGCAGAGGCGAGTGCATCCGAGACAATCGTACCACTTGCAGACCAGGTGAAGATTTCAATCTGGCCAGGCGTGTCTACAAGAATGTACGGCGTCTTGCCCGACGAAGCCTTCTTTTCAATGTACGACAGGACTTGGTCGAACTTGGTGGTGAAGAGGTTGAGCGCTGTGAGGATACCGCCGTTCGGGCCAAGGTTGTATTGTTTCATCACTTCCTTGTAGTCCACAGTGTCCCGGATGTCGATGTTTGCTTCGTAGCCCAAGTTTGCCACGGCCGGGTCGAGATTTAGAACGTATGGGGGCTTCTTTTCCGAATGCAGGTAAGAGGTGAGGCGATGAATAAAGGTTGTTTTCCCGGAGCCTGCCATTCCAATGGTGATGATAGCCACAGCAGGCGGGCTGCCATTGCGTGCGTTCCCAGTGCTGCTTGTCGGTGCTCCGCCCACTTCGCTGGTCTGCAGTGCGCTTCCGGCCGCTCGCCCTCCGTGTTCATCAGGTTGACTCGCCCTCCCTTTGCCTTTAATATCCATAGCACTGGCACAACTTTGGCCGAATGCTAGCTGGCTTCTCACTGCATCGACGTGAGGTAGACATGCGTTTCCTGCGTGGTGAGGGTGATCGGCAACTTCCAGGCGACGACAAGGTTGTCACTGCCTGTGGTCTTACCACTTCGACCAATGCAATGAGCACCGTTGAAGGTCGAGCACTAGGACTGTGGTACATGTGCGTCAAGGGCAAGATGGCACATCCTCTGTTGCGTTCGTCAGCCACGTGGGCCACTCTGCGCGTCAAGCGCGTCCAGCACCCTACCCATACCGGCCTGACTGAACAACCAACCGGCTTCCTTCTGGGGCGCATCCTGCTTGAGATGGAATCTATTGCTCACTCTGGCATGGTATCGCATCATCTTCCAACTAGCACTGAAGTGGTTCGAAGCTCAAATTCCATGGTCGCACCAACATTTTGGTCTACTATTGTCCCCAAGGCCCGTCCATGGCTAGCGAAGAAAGCTGCAGCAAAAGTGGAAGAAGGTATAGAGCTAGCTATCAATGATACACTTCGGGTGTAATCCTGACCTTTTCGTTATCGTAGAGAAGAAGCCAGAGGACCCAGCTCCTGTGAAGTTCTTTTATAGGCGCTCGTATGACTCCGAGCATGCCGAACTTGCCCCATACAGTGCATTCTCTGTACGAGTTGGGCATCGAACCTATCCGACCGCGGCACACCTCTACTGGGCGTTGGCATTTTCTCAGCAACCTGTCGTCGTTCGAGCAATTGACCTACTGACGTTGCTGCCTGACCACGATGAATCCCTGGCCAAGCTGCTCAGGATCGCTATCGAGTACCGTCACATGCTGCCTCAGAACGGAGCGTTTTCAAAAAGCCGAGAAGGTGCGTACGACTCGGAGGTCAAGGAATCAGCAGAACATCACAAGCATGCCGACTAGATCCTAAGCTGATGCGCACGACGCTGTGTTTTAGAAGTCATGACAGCAATACAACTGTTCAAGTTTACGCAGCACGAAAGCCTTCGCAAGAAGTTGGTGGACACTGGGGATGCGGAACTGCTTTACACTCAATCGCCCAGCCCGCCAGAAGCAGCACAAGCCGAGTTTCTGGATTGGATGGCAAAGCAATTGTTCACGGGAACGGCGACCCCCTCCAGGTACGGACCACTCGGCAAGCCTTTGCCCTTGACCTGGGGCTCTCTTCTACATCCAGACGATATCTTCTGGGGTATTGATCCGGTACTCGATCCAGCTGGCAAGCTGAGCAATCGCTTGTGAGGAGGCACGCATCTTTACCTCCTGTCAGCTTCTCCATTGACACTGTCGCGCAGCGGGGCCATTCTGATGAACGTGAGAAAGTGTCTGAAGGAGGACGACGGGGCGGTTGCGAAACTGAGCTCTGGCGCCGAGGCTTTGATAGCCAATTTCGCGAAGCTCAATCTGATTTCATGGCGGTTCAACACGACCGCGTATCCTTCGAGCCCATGTCCAGTGTTATTCAAGAGCAATCTACTTCCCCGTGAGCTTCGTGCCAACACATCGCCGAGAAGTGGCTGACCTCCGCCTTCCACAAAACTGCACGTTTCTGCTACAGCGTCATCCGCAGACGTCCGAGACTGGACACGCCCACTCTGGCCGAGACCTAGACGCGACTTTCCAACGCAGCTTTTGGGGGCCTTTCCACATCGACGTCGGTGGTGTGAGTCGCGTCGGATCGAGTTTCACGGGCAAGGCAAACACTGAGCGAGACTTGACCATCCCCCCTTTGCAGATGTCGACGATATGGCTTTCAACGACAGAAGCGTTTCGTCACCATTATCAAGTCACGAGATAGAATGTAGGTCGCATGACTCTCGTGGATGGCCATGCATGGAATTTAATGCCCGGTGTGGGTGCCTCGCCAAATGCAGCCCAGCTTCGCAGGTCTCGAATATTGCGGCGCCGGCGGACATTTAGCCAGCCAGCGTACATGTATGGACCAGGTGGATTTCGTTAGTCACCTATCCGACAGCGACCGTGTTCTATCCAGTGGTGCAGGTGAAGGGGTCTTGGAGTTCCGTCATCGCTGTCAGTCGTATAAAACGGGAAACGCATCGGGCGTCCTTGTTGTACGCTGGAGAGAGATAGACAGAGTCTACAGACTACGTTGCTCTACCGCTGCTGTGTGCTGCTGTGAGGAGTCCATGGTGTATGTAGACCTCATACGAGGAGCACTGCGCCCGACCAAACTCGATCGCCGCGAGGAGTGGTCCGATAATTGGCGAGTGCAAGGGACCAGGCCACTTTAAAATGCAGCTTCGCCCTGCACCAATCGCTGCTACGCCCGCGAGCATTCGACTATACCTCGACTACCTGCCAACGCGCTTGCATCGACCATGGACGCCGACTTCGACTTCCTCCGCTATCTCGACTTTGGCAATGCGGCAGTGAGTGGCGATCCCGACGCCAACTCGCTGAACGAGGGTCGTACGTCTGGCTCTGCATCGTGCGCCTACTTATCACCTGTCGGGAGACCTTCGAGCGATTGGTCAGCATCTTCGCCTTCCTCGTCCTCTGCCTCGTACGGCAAGTCGCCTGCTTTTGGCACCCACGCCTTTCCCGCGTTGCCACACCAAACCCTCTTCGACGCATCCGCCCCCTTTGCCTGGGACCTGCGGGAGGACAACAACTCCAGTGCATCCGACAGCATCAACGCAAACTCCCCGCCCTTTGATGCCTCGGTCCTGTCAATTTCGCCAACTTGGGCTACTTCGGATCATGCGGCGGGCTCGACTCAGATAGCTGCAGCACCGTGGCCAAGTGCTGCAGGTGCCAGCCTCTATCCGGCATCGTTCTCGACTGGCTCCGGATCTTTTGACAGCACCATTCTCCACAGAGGTAGTGGGCAGACCGCGCATGCCCCGTCGGTCACTCTCGCGCAACAGTGGCAAGCCCTGATGCTACAGCAAGCACAGTTGCAGATGCAAATGCAAATGCAACTACAGAGCGGAGGCTCTGCTCCTGCACAGGTAAGAAGCAACCCTAGCTCGATGCATACTGCTCGCGCGCCCAGGTAGGCTGATTTCTATTCAAGCACCCTGATCAGCTCGCGCATCCATCGGACCCATCACTGCAAGATGCAAGTCAACTCCCGAGCTACGGGCCATCTGCAAAGCGGGGTACGACCCTTCAAGCGATAGACTCTCGCCAGACTCACAATAGCAACTCGAACAGTCACTTCAGCTCTGAATTACCAGTGCAGAATTTTACTCCTGTCCCAAGCAATACGCAAACGCAAACGATGGCCCCTCGGCACTCTGTAGACTATACCGGCATGCATTGCCTACCGTGTAGGTCTCGTCTGACTTTTCACGGCCAACGAATGTGAAGGCTAAACAAACTACTTCCATCGCAGCGGTATTGGCACCTGTGCCATCTCAGATGCAGCCTCTTTCTTCCTCCTTCCCCGATGCAGCAACCCGCTTGAACTACAATGCACTGGCTAGCGGCACAAGTCATACAGCTGGCAATGCTGGAAGCGAACAAGCCGTTGCTGTCACTCCTTCAGGCGCTGCCAAACATGTTCCATCCGTGCGAGCCAACCCTGTGACCAAAACGGGGATCAAGCGCTCGTACACGCAGATCAAGCAAGAAGACAGCACAGACGCCGGCATGCGCGAAGCTTCAAGCATGTCGCGCAGCGCGAGCCAGGAGAGTCAAGACAGCAATGCAGATGCCAGCAGCGGGGGCAAGAAAGGCGCCGGTGGCCACAATGCTGTAGAGCAAAAGTATCGACGGGGCATCAACGATTCGCTTATCACCCTTCGAGAGATTGTGCCTGCACTCCAACATCTCCGTGCTATTCCAGGGTCAGAAGCGGCACAACGCAAACAATCTCAATTCAGCTTAGCTGCATCAGTAACTCCTGCAGCTCCGTCTCACTTCGTCGATGGCGTGCCAGCGCCAAACAAATTGTCCAAGCAGCTTATCCTGGTCACCGCTACCGATTACATCCGTTTCCTGCAGAATCGGAGAGAAGAATTGGAAGGCGAGCTTTCAACGCTCAAACAGGCAATGCACGACTGTGTGGAAGATCCACAGATCGTTTTCCAGCTAGCAGAGCAACGGTGGGCCCCAACAAGGGCCTCGATACTTCGAGCTCGGCACGGTATATACCACTCGCGTGTTGCAGACAAAGAACAAAGCAAACAACAGGCAAAGTTAGAGCGACAGCAGAATGCGAAAGCTAGGCGAGCAGCTCGCAATCAAACTGCAGCTGATGGCGACCCCATCGATAGCGCAAGTGATGGAGAAGATCTTGACGAGAACGAGCATGATGTTCGCGACCATCTGGTCAACAATCGATCAAGCAATGGCGTGGACATGAGCGTCTCGCAACCTGCGAGGAAAGTCCAGAAGAAAAGCCACAAATCTAGCGACCGACCCAGTGATGCCAATGGGAATCGCAAAGCTCTCTACTCTGTTTTCGCTGGCGTCACTTTTGCAGGAGGTGCCAGCTACGATCTGGTATTCGGTTCTTCGGCTTCGTCTGCTACCCAAGCAGTGTCTCCTGGGCAAGTTTGGGCACGCAGTAACATTCTCAAGCGCGACACAGTTGTTGCGGATCGCATGGACTCGCTTGGACTATCTCCTGTTCAAACATTTTTCGTTACTCGACCTGCCCTCCTCAGCGGTCTTCTGATCATGGGCATGTCGACATTGGTGCTATACTTGTTCACTACTCTCCTCACCGGCCAGTCAAGAAAGGCGCACGAAGAGGATACACGAGCTGCCGCCCGTCGGGTGCTAGCAAGAAAGGCGGCAGGCGAAGCCGAAGTGTCCATAAACGAAGAACGACGGGCGGTGACCGCACTTACAGAAGTACCTGCTTCTCGCCTGAAGAGTACATTGTACACTGCCAGAGCTGTTCTAGCACTCGCTTTAGCCATGCTTCATGGCAAAGGAAAGAGCAGGCGAGCTCCATCTCCTCCCCATCAAGCCAAAGACGTGGCATCAACCGCATCGGAGGAGGTCATCGCTGCAATCTTGCTCGTGCAATCTTTGGGAGCTGGTCAAACATACGTTCAGCGAGCTTTGGACTTGGCGCATCTTCACTGGCTGTATGCCTATTCAGCGAAGTGGCCTCGAGGCAAGCAAAGTCAGGACTTGACGGTCCGAGCGGAAATGGTAATGACCGTCGCAGCTCTCAGTCTTTTCGGAGAACGATCTGGCCCATACGCCGAGCGTCTCTGGACTCGGGCTCGGAATGCGATGACCAAGGAGGGACTCCAAAGCGGCTGGCTTCGTCTGGCACTTTCCGCCGACATGAGTAGCGTAAAAAAAATCTGCAAGGATGACACCACCGGCTGTGGCGGCTTGTTGTCAGACCTCGCGGATACAGAAGCATACAGCATCTTGAACGAGGCATGGTCGCGTCTCTTCACCGACGTCCTGAAGGTCACTTCCCGCAAATCCAAAGGCAGCAAGCAATCAATGAAGAGCGCTGAAAGCGATGCTGCAGCCCAATTACTAGCCTGCATGCCTTCAACATCGTCCCCCTACGCTCTATGTCTGCTTTACAGAGGCGTCCAAGCGCTGAAAAGCAACAACAAGGCTGGTGCCGTCACAGTCGCCCAGCTGCTCAGATCTGAGCATATCGCGAGCATATCCAGTGCTCAAGCTTTCATGCATCTCGTCAGCGGGGCACCATCGATGCCGCTAAACATGCAACCGCTCAATGATTGCGATGCGCTAGCCTGTGCAACAGTGTCATGGCTATCCTTGTGGTATCGGGCACTGGGCAACCGCAGCCATGGCGACGATGCAAAGAACGTAGATGTTGCGAATGGCTTATCGGCCGAAGACGCTAAGTTCATTCAAGCACAAAGTATCTGGCTGCGCAAACTTCTAGGCAGCGGGACTTTCTCCAACTCGGAAGACTTGACGTTTATAGATGCTCAGGAGAGATGTCTCGAGGAGATAGAAATGGCCGGCCGACAAGCAGCTGGCTTGGATGCCCTGAGCGACAGTGGCTGTGAGCTTTGATTGTCGCCAGTACCTCCGATACCTGCCTTTTGTCGAGCCCGCAGACTCACAAGCGTCAAGCCGCTCTATTGTACAAATCCGCCTTGTTGGCTTGTCGTAAAGGTTCACTGCCATCCACATTTCTCTTTGAGATTACAAACAACCGCCTAATTATATCCCAGGAACCACGTAGGCGATGAAACGGTCACCACCCACCCCTACAACCTCCTAAGCAACCCCTAAATACCCTTGGAAACGCAACTGGGGCCCAAACCAAACTGCTCACTCTCAAGCTATGTGATCTCCTTTCTTTCCCAACAGACTCTGCCCCCATTCAGCTCTCCTGCACGCCTCTCTCCTTACTTTTTCTATCGGGTAGTCTTAGTGCGCGGGGATTCACGGCATTACCTGTACATCGATCTAGTCCATTTCAATCCGTCACGTCTTTTTGGCTGGCCGGAACCTCTTTGCCTAGAGTAATTCCCCTCGATTTTACGGCCTCTGGCCGCCCGTTTTTTCCCCCTGACCCAACGGACCTCCGTTGGACCGTTGGTGCTTTGCAGAACACACTGATCGTCACCAGTACGAATGCATTGCAAGCACTATAACAATATCAAATCACATCTGCTTGCTACTGCCTGGCGCTGCTCGGTCTGCCTGCTCCTGTGCGGTCTCACCGCGGGCAGTAGTGCCTGCAAAACTTTGCAGACAAACTTTTGCAGTGCGCTAAATGTGCTCGGCCTGCAAAAGCAACTTTTGCAGATTGAGGGTCACGTGGGGTTAGGGGTTAG